>CM063256.1:5532415-6132415 GCA_032158295.1 Pycnopodia helianthoides | reverse complement strand
GTCCAAAGGACTCCCAGGTCCAAAGGACTCCCAGGTCCAAAGGACTCCCTGGTCCAAAGGACTCCCAAGTCCAAAGGACTCAAAGGTCCTAAGGACTCCCAGGTCCAAAGGACTCCCAGGTCCAAAGGACTCCCAGGTCCAAAGGACTCCCAGGTCCAAAGGACTCCCAGGTCCAAAGAACTCCCAGGTCAATGGACTCCCAGGTCCGAAGGACTCCCAGGTCCAAAAGACTCCCAGGTCCATGGACTCCCAGGTCCATGGACTCCCAGGTCCATGGACTCCCAGGTCAATGGACTCCCAGGTCCATGGACTCCCAGGTCTATGGACTCCCACGTCCATGGACTCCCAGGTCCAAAGGACTCCCAGGTCCAAAGGACTCCCAGGTCCAAAGGACTCCCAGGTCCAAAGGTCTCCCAGGTCCATGGACTCCCAGGTCCAAAGGACTCTGAGGTCCAAAGGACTCCGAGGTCCAAAGGACTCCTAGGTCCAAAGGACTCCAAGGTCCAAGGGAATCACAGGTCCAAAGGACTCCCAGGTCCAAAGGACTCCCAGGTCCAAAGGACTCACAGGTCCAAAGGACTCCCATGTCCTAAGGACTCCCAGGTCCAAAGGACTCCCAGGTCCAAAGGACTCCCAGGTCCAAAGGACTCTCAGGTCCAAAGAACTCCCAGGTCAATGGACTCCCAGGTCCAAAGGACTCCCAGGTCCAAAGGACTTCCACGTCCAAGGACTCCCAGGTCCAAAGGACTCCCAGGTCCATGGACTCCCAGGTCAATGGACTCCCAGGTCCATGGACTCCCAGGTCCATGGACTCCCAGGTCTATGGACTTCCACGTCCAAGGACTCCCAGGTCCAAAGGACTCCCAGGTCCATGGACTCCCAGGTCAATGGACTCCCAGGTCAATGGACTCCCAGGTCCATAGACTCCCAGGTCTATGGACTCCCACGTCCATGGACTCCCAGGTCCAAAGGACTCCCAGGTCCAAAGGACTCCCAGGTCCAAAGGACTCCCAGGTCCAAAGGACTCCCAGGTCCATGGACTCCCAGGTCAATGGACTCCCAGGTCCATGGACTCCCAGGTCTATGGACTCCCACGTCCAAAAGAATCCCAGATCCAAAGGACTCCCAGGTCCAAATGACTCCCAGGTCCAAAGGACTCCCAGGTCCAAAGGACTCCCATGTCCAAAGGACTCCCAGGTCCAAAGGACTCCAAGGTCCAAGGGAATCCAAGGTCCAAAGGACTCCCATGTCCTAAGGACTCACAGGTCCAAATGACTCCCATGTCCAAAGGACTCACAGGCCAAAAGCTCTCCCAGGTCCATGGACTCCCACGTCCAAAGGACTCTGAGGTCCAAAGGACCTCAAGGTCCAAGGGAATCCCAGGTCCAAAGTACTCCCAGGTCCAAATTACTCCCAGGTCCAAAGGACTCTCAGGTCCAAAGGACTCCCTGGTCCAAATTACTCCCAGGTCCAAAGGACTCCCATGTCGAAAGGACTCCCAAGTTCAAAGGACTCCCAGGTCCAAAGGATTCCCGGGTCCAAAGGATCCCTAAGTCTAAAGGACTCCCATGTGAGTAGTTGACCCCTTAACGACAACTACATTGTTTTGTTAACCAAAACAATACGCAACAATAATTAAAAATACTTCTGAAGGTTATTGTTTGTATATTTTGTGTTGTTTTCTTAAAAATACTTCTGAAGGTTATTGTTTGTATATTTTGTGTTGTTTTCTTTGACATCCTGTAAAAACGCCATTCATTTTAGCACAAACAGCAAAAAGAAACAATGGCGGAAGTAGGGGTGGAGGTGGGACTTTTACCAGCTTGATTTAAAAACTGTGACTCTTGTGCTCTAGAGCCACGACAGTGTTAACTCCCCCGATTGGTTGATAACACTTTTTTCCACCGGTAAGAAACACTGTTAGTGATTGGCCTCACAGTCCAACAAAACTTGCGTAAGCTTAGCACCTGATTTGCCGACCAACCCAAACAGTGATTGGCCAAGGTTTAAGACTAGTTATAATTAGTGCCCGATACCTTTCCTGAATCCTTTTTTTTTTGCATTAAGCTGTTTTGTGCCAATGGTGAGATGGGCAATGTATGGATGTGTGTATAAATATAACAAGTTGAACAGAGATGAGTTTTGGGAGAAAGGAACAATGAGCATGATTAAGTGCACCAAAAACCTATAGTGTTTTTCTATAGGCTCGAAGAAATTTAAGGATTATTTCGTGAAGTAGTTTTAGTTGAGTGGTTGGATCTGAAACCTAATTGACAGAAGGGTGTTTTTGTGACCATCCAGGCACGAGTACAAATGATTGTGTATTGTCCTAACCAAAATGTTAAAGCAATGTTACGTGGTTCCCTATCAACCTAAATGCACGCAACAGACTCTCACGTTTTGGTGGTAATATTTGGGCCCACATCTCATTTAAAAACTGGCTACAATAATTGCTACATAAATAACAACAATTTTTTTTTTTTTTTGAATTGGGAATAATATTCATTTTTCAAAATAGTTTGACATGCTGTATAGGTGTCTGGTTTTATAGCCACAACTCATACACTATTTTTTTACATTGAAAAATTGAGGCAGCTTTAGTCTGGAACCTGGACGTCCTCGTACAGCTACACCCAGGTCACCTTTTGGGGCATCTGTGAACAAAGACAACAAATGATTCTTCAGGAGTTATATAAGATTTTTAATGTCAACATGTTCTATTTTTTTTCAATTTTTACGGTCATATAAAAACATGAACATCTTTTAAAAATAATGATAAAGGCTTTTCATGTCAGCAATTCACGCGTACCTAATTGTTATAGAGTGGGTCAAATTTGTCTCGAAACAATACTTTATTGACATACTTAAAGGAACATTACAGAATTTTTTTTTGCTAACAAAACAGTTGTTGGCAGTGTAAGCACTTTATGTAATCCACCATATACATAAACTGACCAACCTGTAGTAGTTTGAGATTGATCGGCCATCTGGGTCACAAGAAAATAGTGAAAAACCGATTACACATTTGCATGAAATCATATAGATTCAAAAAATGAATAAAACGCTCAAAGAGCGATAAACTCAAATCGGAAAACTAGTTTATTCATTTCTCATCAAATATGGCATTTCAAACAGAAATAATTAAAGGGATGTTTTCTACTACCATCATCATTAGACCGTGTAAGTTTTATGTAAATCTGTGATCAAAAAGTATATTTTACAAGTTTTGTTCTTACCAATTCTGTTATGTTCCTTTAACAATGGAGCAAAAATTTGGAAAGAGTGCAAATATTACGAAGCATACCACGGCATTTAGGGCAATTTTGAGGAATTAAAGATGTTCCTTTAATTAGACTTTAAAAAAATCAGTGTTTGGCACAACATTCGGTGAAAAACGTTTCAAATTCAAACTGTGAATGCACTTTGGAGTTGGAAAGGTGTAACGCCTCTTGCTGGCATCTTGCTGAGAGACTCAGCTTCTGTGTGAACTTTGGGAGTTTTATTCACATGAACACTTGGCAGACATGTTGCTTAGAAAGGTACATGAAAGAGGGGACAAACACTAAAGGGCGCTATTCATGTATGTATGCATGTGTGAATGTAAAAAAGGTCTCCAAATGATGTTTCCTCAACGCTGAAAGTATTTCAAAAGGAAATCAATTTAGTTGAGTGGTTGATATTGTTATCAACTTTATAAAAACGAGGGTTTCCAGCCAGATTTAAACAAATCATGTACTAATACTATATTTTGTTTTCACTGATTATGATACAAAAACACAGTAACATACGTCGAAAAGCAGCAGTAGACGTTGCAGGCAAATCCACTATTTCTGTTGGGAAAGTAGTACAAAACAATCAAAATAAATAACTAATCACAAGTAACTCAAATTCTATTTTAATCATGAGCAGATCACATTACTACCACCCCCATCGGTGAGTAAAATGTTTATACAAACGTTTTTTTGACAACGGTTTAAATAATAACAATACCTTTAGTGCATTTCAGAACATGTGTGGAAAGCAATTTTAATACTTTCAAGTCTTCTAAGGACTTGAGAAAAACAGCTGAGCCACACTATGCCTGGTCAAACAACCCTGTGAATCAGAAGTTTAACCACACCAACCCTTTGAATCAGAAGTTTAACTGCACCAACCCTTTGAATCAGAAGTTTAACTACACCAACCCTTTGGAACGGAAGTTTAACGACAATAACCCTTTGGATTGAAGTTTAACCACAAAAACCCTTTGGAATAGAAGTTTACCAACACCAACCCTTTAAATCAGAAGTTTAACCACACAACCCTCTGGAACGGAAGTTTAACCACAATAACCCTTTGGATTGAAGTTTAACCACACAACCCTTTGGAATAGAGGTTTAACCACAACAACCCTTTGGAACAGAAGTTGAACAACAATAACCCTTTGGAATGAAGTTTAACCACACCAATCCTTTGGATTAGAAGTTTAACCGCACCAACTCTTTTGAATTGAAGTTTAACCAAACCAACTTTTTGAATCAGGATTTAACTACACCAACACTTTTGAATTGAAGTTTAACCACACCAACCCTTTGGAAGAGAAGTTTAACCACACCAACCCTTTGCAAAAGAAGTTTAACCACAACAACCATTTGGAATAGAAGTTCAACCACAACAACCCTTTGGAATAGAAGTTTAACCACACCAACATTTTGAAATGGAAGTTTAACCACACCAACCCTTTGGAATAGAGGATTAACTACACCAACACTTTGCATCAAAAGTTTCACAACCCCCAACCCTTTGAATCAAAAGTATAACCGTACCAACCCTTTGAATCAGAAGTTTAACCACAACAACCCTTTGCATCAGAAGTTTAACCACCCCAACCCTTTTGATCAGAAGTTTCACCACGCCAACCCTTTGGAGCAGAAGTTTAACCACTACAACCCTTTGAGGTCTGCAATTTTAACCACCCAAAACCTTTAGGATCAGAAGTTTAACCACAACAACTCTTTTGATCAGAAGTCTAATCACACCAACCCTTTGCATCAAAAATTGAACCAGCCAAACCATTTGGATCAGGATTTTAACCACAAAACCCTTTGGATCAGAACTTTAACCACACAAACCATTCGCATCAGAAGTCTAACCACAACAACCTTTTGGAATCAAAGTTTAACCACTGATCCGTTTGGATCAGAGGTTTAACCTCCCCAACCCTTTGGATCAGAAGTTAAACCACGCCAACCCTTCGGATCTGAAGTTTCACCACAACAACCCTTTCGTTCAGAAGTTTAACCACACCAACCCTTTCGATCAGAAGTTTGACAACACCAACCCCTTGAATCAGAAGTTTAGCAACACCAACCCTTTGGAACGGAAGTTTAACCACAGTAACCCTTTGGATTGAAGTTTAACCACACAACCCTTTGGAATAGAAGTTTAACCACACAACCCTTTGGAATAGAGGTTTAACCACAACAACCTTTGGAACAGAAGTTGAACAACAATAACCCTTTGGAATGAAGTTTAACCACACCAATCCTTTGGATTAGAAGTTTAACCGCACCAACTCTTTTGAATTGAAGTTTAACCAAACCAACTTTTTGAATCAGGATTTAACTACACCAACACTTTTGAATAGAAGTTCAACCACACCAACCCTTTGCAAAAGAAGTTTAACCACAACAACCATTTGGAATAGAAGTTTAACCACAACAGTCCTTTGGAATAGAAGTTTAACCACACCAACATTTTGGAATAGAAGTTTAACCACACCAACCCTTTGGAATAGAGGATTAACTACACCAACACTTTGCATCAAAAGTTCCACAACTCCCAACCCTTTGAATCAGAAGTTTAACCACAACAACCCTTTGAATCAGAAGTTAAACCACACCAACCCTTTAAATAAGAAGTTTAACCAAACCAAGCCTTTGGAATAGAAGTTTAACCACACCAACCCTTAGGATCAGAAGTTTAACCATTCCAACCTTTAAGATCAGAAGTTCAACCACAACAACTCTTTGAATCAGAAGTTTAACTACACCAACCTTTTGAATCGGAAGTTTAACCACACCAAATCTTTGCATTAGAAGTTTAACCACACCAAAATTTTGCATCAGAAGTTTAACCCCAACAACCCTTTGATCAGAAGTTTAACCACAACAACCCTTAGGATCAGTAGTTTAACTGCACCAACCCTTTGATCAGAAGTTTAACCACAACAACCCTTAGGATCAGTAGTTTAACTGCACCAACCCTTTGAATCAGAAGTTTAACCGCACCAACCCTTTGAATCAATAGTTTAACCACACCAACCCTTTGAATCAGAAGTTTGAACACAACAACCCTGTGAATCAGAAGTTTAACCACACCAACCCTTTGAATCAGACGTTTAACCGCACCAACCCTTTGCATCAGAAGTTTAACTACACCAACCCTTTGGAAATGAAGTTTAACCACAAAAACCCTTTGGAATAGAAGTTTACCAACACCAACCCTTTAAATCAGAAGTTTAACCACACAACCCTTTGGAATGGAAGTTTAACCACAATAACCCTTTGGAATAGAGGTTTAATCACAACAACCCTTTGGAACAGAAGTTTAACCACACCAACCCTTTGAATCAGACGTTTAACCGCACCAACCCTTTGAATCAGAAGTTTAACTACACCAACCCTTTGGAAATGAAGTTTAACCACAAAAACCCTTTGGAATAGAAGTTTACCAACACCAACCCTTTAAATCAGAAGTTTAACCACACAACCCTTTGGAATGGAAGTTTAACCACAATAACCCTTTGGAATAGAAGTTTAACCACAACAACCCTTTGGAACAGAAGTTTAACCGCACCAACCCTTTGGATCAGAAGTTTAACTGCACCAACCATTTTGAATTGAAGTTTAACCAAACCAACACTTTGAATCAGGATTTAACTACACCAACACTTTTGAATTGAAGTTTAACCACACCAACCCTTTGGAAGAGAAGTTTAACCACAACAACCATTTGGAATAGAAGTTCAACCACAACAACCCTTTGGAATAGAAGTTTAACCACACCAACATTTTGAAATGGAAGTTTAACCACACCAACCCTTTGGAATAGAGGATTAACTACACCAACACTTTGCATCAAAAGTTTCACAACCCCCAACCCTTTGAATCAAAAGTATAACCGCACCAACCCTTTGAATCAGAAGTTTAACCACAACAACCCTTTGCATCAGAAGTTTAACCACCCCAACCCTTTTGATCAGAAGTTTCACCACGCCAACCCTTTGGAGCAGAAGTTTAACCACTACAACCCTTTGAGGTCTGCAATTTTAACCACCCCAAACCTTTAGGATCAGAAGTTTAACCACAACAACTCTTTTGATCAGAAGTCTAATCACACCAACCCTTTGCATCAAAAATTGAACCAGCCAAACCATTTGGATCAGGATTTTAACCACAAAACCCTTTGGATCAGAACTTTAACCACACAAACCATTCGCATCAGAAGTCTAACCACAACAACCTTTTGGAATCAAAGTTTAACCACTGATCCGTTTTGATCAGAGGTTTAACCTCCCCAACCCTTTGGATCAGAAGTTAAACCACACCAACCCTTTCGATCAGAAGTTTGACAACACCAACCCCTTGAATCAGAAGTTTAACTACACCAACCCCTTGAATCAGAAGTTTAGCAACACCAACCCTTTGGGATAGAGGTTTAACCACACCAACCCTTAGGAAATAAATTTTAACCGCACCAACCCTTTGGAATAGAAGTTTAACCACACCAACCCTTTGGAATAGTGGTTTAACCACACCAACCCTTTGGAATAAAAGTTTAACCACACCAACCCTTTGTAATAGAAGTTTAACCAGACCAACCCTTTGGAATAGGTGTTTAACTACACCAACACTTTGGAATATAGGTTTAACCACACCAAACCTTTGGAATAGAAGTTTAACCACACCAACCCTTTGGAATATAAATTCAACCGCACCAGCCCTTTGGAATAGAAGTTTAGCTTCACCAACCCTTTGGAATAGAGGTTTAACTACACCTACACTTTGGAATAGAAGTTTAACCACACCAACCCTTTGGAATAGAGGTTTAACCACACCAACCCTTTGGGATAGAGGTTTAACCACACGAACCCTTAGGAAATAAATTTAAACCGCACCAACCCTTTGGAATAGAAGTTTAACCACACCAACCCTTTGGAATAGAGGTTTAACTACACCTACACTTTGGAATAGAAGTTTAACCACACCAACCCTTTGGAATAGAGGTTTAACCACACCAACCTTTTGGGATAGAGGTTTAACCACACCAACCCTTAGGAAATAAATTTAAACCGCACCAACCCTTTGGAATAGAGGTTTAACCACACCAACACTTTGGAATAGAGGTTTAACCACACCAACCCTTTGGAATAGTGGTTTAACCACACCAACCCTTTCGAACAGAAGTTTAACCACACCAACCCTTTGGAATAGAGGTTTAACCACACCAACCCTTTCGAACAGAAGTTTAACCACACCAACCCTTTTGAATAGAAGTTTAACCACACCAACCCTTTGGAATAGAGGTTTAACCACACCAACCCTTTGGAATAGAGGCTTATACACACCAACCCTTTGGAATAGAAGTTTAACCACACCAACCGTTTGGAATAGAAGTTTAACTACACCTACACTTTGGAATAGAAGTTTAACCACACCAACCCTTTGTAATAGAAGTTTAACCAGACCAACCCTTTGGAATAGGTGTTTAACTACACCAACACTTTGGAATATAGGTTTAACCACACCAAACCTTTGGAATAGAAGTTTAACCACACCAACCCTTTGGAATATAAATTCAACCGCACCAGCCCTTTGGAATAGAAGTTTAGCTTCACCAACCCTTTGGAATAGAGGTTTAACTACACCTACACTTTGGAATAGAAGTTTAACCACACCAACCCTTTGGAATAGAGGTTTAACCACACCAACCCTTTGGGATAGAGGTTTAACCACACGAACCCTTAGGAAATAAATTTAAACCGCACCAACCCTTTGGAATAGAAGTTTAACCACACCAACCCTTTGGAATAGAGGTTTAACTACACCTACACTTTGGAATAGAAGTTTAACCACACCAACCCTTTGGAATAGAGGTTTAACCACACCAACCTTTTGGGATAGAGGTTTAACCACACCAACCCTTAGGAAATAAATTTAAACCGCACCAACCCTTTGGAATAGAGGTTTAACCACACCAACACTTTGGAATAGAGGTTTAACCACACCAACCCTTTGGAATAGTGGTTTAACCACACCAACCCTTTCGAACAGAAGTTTAACCACACCAACCCTTTGGAATAGAGGTTTAACCACACCAACCCTTTCGAACAGAAGTTTAACCACACCAACCCTTTTGAATAGAAGTTTAACCACACCAACCCTTTGGGATAGAAGTTTAACCACACCAACCCTTTGGAATAGAGGTTTAACCACACCAACCCTTTGGAATAGAGGCTTATACACACCAACCCTTTGGAATAGAAGTTTAACCACACCAACCCTTTGTAATAGAAGTTTAACCACACCAACCGTTTGGAATAGAAGTTTAACTACACCTACACTTTGGAATAGAAGTTCAACCACACCAGCCATTTGGATCAGTAGTTTAACCACACCAACCCTTTGGAATAGAAGTTTAACCACACCAACCCTTTGGAATAGAAGTTCAACCACACCAGCCATTTGGATCAGTAGTTTAACCACACCAACCCTTTGGAATAGAAGTTTAACCACACCAACCGTTTGGAATAGAAGTTTAACTACACCTACACTTTGGAATTGAAGTTTAACCACACCAACCCCTTGTATCAGAAGTTTAGCTACACCAACCCTTTGAATCAGAATTTTAATTACACCAACCCTTTGGAATAGAAGTTTAACCACACCAACCCTTTTGATCAGAAGTTTGACAACACCAACCCTTTGGATTAGAAGTTCAACCACACCAGCCATTTGGATCAGTAGTTTAACCACACCAACCCTTTGGAATAGAAGTTTAACCGCACAAACCCTTTGAATCAGGGTTAAACTTCTGTTCTGAAGGGTTGGTGTGGTTAAACTTCTGTTCCTAAAGGTTGGTTTGGTTAAACTTCTGATGCAAAGAGTTGTTGTGGTTAAAATTCTGACTCAAAGGGTTGTTGTGGTTAAACCTCTATTCCAAAGGGTTGTTGTGGTTAAACTTCTGATCCTAAAGGTTGGGGTGGTTTAACTTCTGATCCAAAGGTTTGGCGTGGTTAAATCTCTATTCCAAAGAGTTGGTGTAGCTAGACTTAAATTCAAAAGGGTTGTGTAGTTAAAATTCTGATTCGAAGGGCTGGTGTAGTTAAACCTCTCTTCGAAAGAGTTAGTGTGGCTAAATTTCAATTCAAAAGTGTTGGTTTGGTTAAACTTCTGATTCAAAGGTTTGGTGCGGTTAAACTCCTATTCCAAAGGGTTGTTGTGGTTAAACTTCTATTCCAAAGGGTTGGTGTGGTTAAACTTCTATTCCAAAGGGTAGTTGTGGTTAAACTTATGTTGCAAAGGGTTGTTGTGGTTAAATATCTATTCCAAAGACTTGGTGTGGTTAAACTTCTATTCCAAAGACTTGGTGTGGTTAAACTTCTATTCCAAAGGGTTGTTGTGGGTAAACTTCTAAATTAAAGGGTTGGTGTGGTTTAACTCACCAATCTTTGGGTTTAGGTACTCACTAAACTATAGATTCCCCCAAATCAAAGGTGATTTGGGAGTCCGCGAAGGGACGATACTTACCTGTTAAACCTACAATTGCATATTTGCCCTAGCCATAGGCTTTCACTAGATTCTTTTTTTACCACACCACAACAGTGCCTCAAGAGCCCATACATTCCCTATTCCTGTCCCCATGTTTTGGATAACTCGACCTCTTTTTCTCGAGGTGTGAGTAAAAAAGACACAGCACAGGCCGAACCTGAGCGGGGAAGGAGGGAGCGAGGTTTAACAGGTGAGTATCGTCCCTTCGCAGACTCCCAAATCACCTTTGATTTGGGGGAGTCCACTTCAGGGACTCCCTTACCTGTTAAACCTACAATTGCATAGACTTGCACTGAAGAAAAGGTGGTGGGCCTAAGGGTGAGGCATGAAGTAGTAAAACAACCACTCGGAAAAACCGATAGCTATTTATAGTCCCTTCGTGTTCTCCCAAACCATGAAAACAAGAAAGAGAAGTGGGACTACAGTCGACTCCCGTTAATACGAACTCGCATATTATTATTATTATTATTATTATTATTTATTCGGCCAGTGTCAAAAACAAATACATACAAGTAGAACAAAGGATAATAAGACTTTAAAAAAAAAGGGTAACTTAAATACAGGGTAACTAGAGGAGCGGGATTAGACAAAAGGGTACAGGACATGTACGGGATGCGGAGGAAGGAAGAGGAAGGGACAACAATCCATTCTAAGACGGCCAGGATAAACAAAAGCGAGGTTCCGGTTAATATGAGGTTTTTGCCGGTCCCGAACTGCCCCGTGCGTGTTTCAATGCATTTAAATATGGGTTATACGAGCACGGTAGTAGCGAGAACACGGTTACAACGAGGTAATTTTGTCAACCCTTTTGTAACGAGAATAATAAAAAGCCCAACAAAGAAAATACCTTCAACAGCTTGAAAATCTATAAATAAATAATAGTAAATCGTTATTTATGGTTTGTAAGACAGTCAATAGAGGTGCTAACTGGACGCTATCGCTAGCAATGCTGATCCGAAACTGGAGTCACGAGTCAGCGAGCAGGTTGCTAATTCCAAACTCCGGACAATGGTGGGATTAGGAGGCTTGCATGGTTCAAACATGGTTCAAACAACGGAGCAGATTCCATACTAAGTCAGCATTCATCAATTCATGTGAAATCTTCAGAAAAGATACTGATCCATTGAGTTTTACAAGTGCATGATGTGCATTTTCAGCAGAAAAAATACCACCGCAACTGAAAAGCTAAAATATTTGCGCGATCAATATTAAATGCAACAGCGAGATTTCCCTGGTATCCCGCGTCAGCAATGAACCATCTAACATTACACTGGTGGTGACCAATGAAAATCAAAAATTTATCTGTGGACTGCTGCGACCGAAGTTTTGCACCGAAACTTCGCTAAACAAGAACAGCAAGTTAAAATCTCAGACATTTTTTGAATCATGTAAAATGTAAATTGATTTTATAAATTGACTTTCAAACTGAAATAAATCAATTAAAACATTTTTATTAGCCCAATTTTGTGCTTGTTTGTGCGGTACATGCACACACTATGCACACAGTTATCCATGTATTGCAGCAGCCTTGTCTGTGTACACGTGCGGCCATTATGTCGTGCACTTTGTGCATAGTGCATTGATTATTACCGTGATCGGATATTACGAGCTTCGGATATATTGAGGAAAACGGGCTAGTCCAGCGGACCTCGTATTAACGAGAGTCAACTGTACTCACCAAGGATTGGAGGCCAGAGTAGGAACATCTCGTCACTCCTGGAGGGCCGCCGCAGGGGGCTGAGGTACACTCAAAGCAATACGGCCAACTTTTCCTCTGGATGACTGGACATCTCGGAGGTAACATGACATGAATGTGGAAGGTGTTTTCCAGGCTGCTGCCTGTAAGATATCCTGGAGAGGAACACCTTTAAGAAAGCCCATGAAGTGGACATGGACATGGTCTCATGAGCACTAATTGGATGACTTTCGGCTATGGGTGAAGGCCAGGAAGCCAATGATGAGCGTATTGCTCTAACTATCCAACGGGAGATGGTGTCAGGCGAAACTGCCCTATATGGGCTGGTAGAAGTAATAACAGGTTGGGTCAGGGTGCCTCTGAGCGTCTTGGTACGGGCAATGTACCACTTCAGAGCCCGAACAGGGCAACATAATTTATCCTCGGTAACTGACGAGAACGATTTGATATCTGGAATGAAAATGTCAGGGGGGGTGTATGACGGATACTGGTTCTTTGCTAAGAATGTTATATTTGGGACGAGGCGGACACCGCCCGGTTCCCAGCGGATATGACCTGTGTCAATTGATAATGCATGGATCTCGCTCCGTCTCCTACTGGTTGCCATAGCTATAAGGAATGCTGTTTTCACAGACAAATCTATAAGTGAGGCATTCGATAGAGGTTCGAACGGGGCCCTAGACAAAGTGTGAAGGACTTGTCTTAAGTCCCAAGCAGGGAGAAGCTTTTCGTTCAAGGGGTGCTCGATGAACATGCCCCGAAGCATTTGGGTGAATGCGTTATTGTTTGAGATTGAAGATCCATCTGGGAACCCAATGTGAACTGCTCCCAGGGCAGAACGATAGCCTTGAATAGTGGCCACTGTGAGACCCTGATTGAAGAGTTTCATCAGAAAATCACCAATGACTTTTAAAGGTGCTGAGCAGGGATCAAAAGAGTTGTCCCTGCACCATTTATGGTAATGTTGAAGCCAGCTGTCGTAGGTCCTTCTGGTGGACTTTCGGCGGCCTCTGGCAGCCATGACTGCAGTGTCTGATGAAAGGCCTGCTGATCTGAAAGAATGTTGGACAACATCCAACACGTTAAGTGGAGGTTCTCCAACCCTGGGTGATGAAAGGCCTGCTGATCTGAAAGAATGTTGGACAACATCCAACACGTTAAGTGGAGGTTCTCCAACCCTGGGTGGTAGATCTTCGACCGGGATTGGGCTATGAGATCCGCCCGTCGGGGAAGTAAGACTGGGGGATGTATGAGGAGGCGAATGAGCCTCTGAAACCATGCTTGTCGAGGCCAGAAAGGTGCAATGAAGAGCACCCTGCAAGTCTCCGCTTCTATTTTGGCAAATACCCTTGGAATTAGTGAGATCGGGGGGTAAGCATAAGCGTACATGTTTTCCCAGTTGATGCCCGGGCGTCTGATGCCCAAGCCTGAGGATCCCGACTGTGAGCGCAGTATACCGGTAGCTGGTTGTTTAGGGATGATGCGAATAGATCTATGTGAGGACGATCGAACTTCAGAAAGATGGATTGCACCACTGCCTGGTGGAGAGTCCACTCCGTGGGGTGACCCTGCCCCTGGACAGGGCATCCGCCAGGGTGTTTGCTTTCCCTGCAAGGTGAGATGCAGACAGGTGTACATTGTTTGCCAGACACCAGCAGAGGAGGTCCCATGTCTGTACACAAAGGGGTGGGGACCGAGTCCCCCCTTGTTGATTGATGTCAAGACGACAGTTGAATTGTCGGACATGATGAGGACATGTTTCCCCCCCCCCCCAATTTGGGAGTGAAGTGTATCAGGGCTCGATGGACTGCCAGTAACTCGAGAGCATTGATGTGGGACAATCTCTTTACTTTGGACCATGTCCCAGCGGTGGTCTGTGGTCCCACTCCATATGTGCCCCCCACCCTGAGGGGATGCTTCCGTGGTTAGGGTCACGGAAGGTTGAGGTAGGGGAAAAACTCTGCCGCAGCTGATATTTCCCCGCTGAAGCCACCAGTTGAGATGTAAGAGAACTTGGGGAAGTATCGGTACCAATAACGACAGGGGGTCCCGTTTTTAATGATACTTGGCAAGGAGATGGAGTTGGATTGGGCGCATGCGCATCCGGCACCAGGGAACTAGATCTACTAGGCTTGCCATTAGTCCCAAGAGGCATAACCAGGCCAAGGCCGGTGCCACTCTTGCAGAGATGAAGAGGTTTACACACTCCAAGAGATTGTGAATCCTCTTCTCGGTGGGTGTGGCTATGCCCCGTTAAAGGTCCAGCACAGCCCCAAGAAAAGTTTGGTTCAATGAAGGTGTCAAATGGGACTTCTTTTCGTTTATGATGAATCCCAAATCTCTTGTTAAAGAGAGGGTGAGATCCATCGCCCATTGTGCCTCGGCTTCCGAATTGCCTACCACGAGCCAATCGTCGAGGTAGAAATTCAAACGTTGTGGAGGCGAAGGAATGCTGCGACAGTTTTTGCCAGTCGCGTGAACACCCTCGGAGCCGTGGACAGGCCGAAGGGGAGCGAGCGAAACTCGAATGTTGTTTCCTGATATTGGAAGCGGAGGAAATGGCGGTGATGTTCTGACACAAGTACATGAAGGTACGCATCCTTCAGGTCCAGTGTTGCACCCCAAGACGGAACTGTAAGGCAATTCAGGACTGTACTGAGGGACTCCATCCTGAACCGACGTGGTCGAATGAACTTGTTTAGGTTCAGGATTGGGCGCTATTCTCCGCTGTTTTTTGGAGTGATGAAGAAGAAAGACACGAACCCTCGGTTCGAGTCGTCCTTGGTGACACAGTATATTTCCTTTTTTTTTTAAGGCAAGAATCTCCCGATTCGAGAGCGAAGCGTTGAAACTGATCAGATGGGATTGGCGTAGGCCAAGGGAGGTACAACGATGGAGGGGTGCTCTTGAATTCTAGCTTGTATCCATAAGCGACAGTATCGAGGACCCATCTGTCGTTGCACAAAAGGGCCCAAGTCTTTGCGAAAGACTGGAGGCGGCCCCCTACGGGCCCGTAGTAGGGGGCCGCTGAAAGAGAGGCGTCACCGACGCCATGGCCTACCCCGACTGCTCCTATAATTTGCTTTGGGGCGGGGGGTGTATGAAATCTGGGAACACCGGTTGTGGCTGCCGCGTGGGGCACTGGGAGGCACTGTGGGGAAGAGTAGGGGTTAGCTGGACTAGCAGATGGAGTACGACCTGCAGCTCTATACGGTTGTAAGGGCTTGCGAGGGAAGCGGGGGCCGGAGCCCTGTTTCCCACCTCGACCAGGGCCAGAGACATTCTGGGAAGACTTCCGTTGATTTATTTTGTCTGTTGCTTTAATGCGTTTCGCCTCTTCTTCAAGGGTCTGTTGAAATTTACCCGCAAAAAGGTCAGTACCCAAGCGAGGGAGGGCTTCGAGTCGAGACTGAGCCCCCTCGGTGGGGAGAAAAATTGCATCAAGGACGTTTCCCCGCCGGGTAGAAGTAGCAAGAGCAGATACTCGGGTGAACTGGTCTATGCAGATGCGTAAGCTGTCGTCCAGGCAGCGGAAAGCCAGCTCAACTGCATTCGGTGACACTGGTGAGACTGCCTCACCAAGTACTCAGAGAACAGTTGTAAGAAGCAAGTAACACGGAGACCAGCTCTGGAGGCCTTGTCTACCTTGACTAGGGTATTGCGTTCCTTACTTGAGAATGGAGACCTGAGAGAGGAATGCCCCCGGAGTCGGTCGCTATTTTGTCACGTGCTGCGTCAGGTAAGGTGGGAACCGCAAGAAACTTTCAAGTTATTCCTCGGAACCCGAAAATGGCGGACATCACGTGTAGCCACAGGGCGCCATTTCTTAACCCCTGCGATAACCTCAATACGGTCAGCGCAGAGGCGGTCTACCGGGAGGACTTGGAAGGAATGGGCCCTAGACTCAGCTGGACCAGTGCGTTTTTTGAACGACTGGCGGGCTTCTTGGTCAGGTGTAGGATCCTCCTCCTTTGGGATATTTAGAACACGAACCATATCCTGAATAACCCGGCGCAGTCTAATGTCGGCTGTGGAAAGCATGACAGAGTCCCCCGATTCATTGCCTGAAGAATAGCAAACAGGTGGATCTGGGTGAGAAGACTCTCCGTCTCCAGGGGGTAAGGGGGCTGTAGCTTCTTTAGCCCTATCTGGGTTAGGCTCTGTCCCATGGGAGAGGGAAGCCAAAGGAGCAGGGCCCAATTGTCGTGGACGAGAATCAGAATTATCTGAGAACTCCTCAGAGGGAAAAAGGGACACGATTTCCTCCGACATCTGACCGTGATCCGGAATAACTGCTAAAGCAGGCAGAACAGAGTCCGCTGGAGCATTAGCAGCCGGACGTTGCACTAATGCTGACATAGTAGCTGTGCGTTGTCTCAGCATTGAGCAGCTGGAAGTGCTAGAGCGGCGATGGCGTCGCTCACCAGCCGAAAAGCTAGACGAAGAAGCAGACCCATCCGAGGACAGGGAGCTCTGACTAGAGTAATGCCGTTTCTTCTTGTGATGTCGTCTGCCCCGGTCCGATTGACGAGCTGGGCATAGCCTTGATATCAAGGCTGTGTAGACAAGTATACTAAAAGGATACTAAAACCTCAGCCGCCCGAATGCCATACAATCCCAGTCCCCCGACTGACTCTTAAAAAAAATAGGACACCGCACTCTCACCATGCACACACACAGCGCCTGTACACAGCCCCACACACACACCGCTATTGTCCACACACCGCTATCGCCCACAGTCCTAGCCCGTGAGCCGTCGGGCTCACAGCCTTGACGATCTTGTACACTTCCGGGTCTTATGTGTTTCATTGTTTTTCTTCGCAAATCCGTGGAAAATGGGGGGGGGGGGAGTGGATATGCAAAGAGCGCACTTATTACCATAACCGCAAGACCCGGAAGTGTACAAGATCGTCAAGGCTGTGAGCCTGATGGCTCACGCGCTAGGATTGTGGGCGATAGCGGTGTGTGGACAATAGCGGTGTGTGTGGGGGACTGTGGAAACGAGCGTTTGTGTGCTTCATTCGTGCGGCTGTGGTTATATGCACATTTTTAGCTTTATAGTAAGCAAACACAGCCTTGCAATCAAGGCTAAGCTGGGCAAGACGACTTGCGCTCTGAAGAGCCACAGTCGGTCTTGGGTGTGGAAGAGGCCATGCTTTTAGGTCTCGCTCCAGAAAACGGAGCCCCCGGAGGGAGCGGTTGGAGTTGCAGGGTCCAATGTACCGGAAGCTAGAGGCCCGGAAGGCGTAGGTCCGGGATGCTTACGTGGTGTAGGTTTATCCTTCTTGGGCTTTTTAATGCTTGGATTAGAGACTGGAGGCCCCGGAGGGTCAGCCCTAACAAGCACGCCTGAAGTGCTGGGGGCCAGAGACCCGGAAAGCGTGTCCCCAGCAAGAGCATCATCATTAAGCAAAGGGACTGGAGGCCCGAGAGGCGCAGCCCTTGCATTAGCATCTGAAATGTTACCAGGAGCCAGAGGCACGGAGGGAGAGCGAGGCCGAAGCCGACGACGACGCAGTGCGTCTCGAACAGCGAGATTCTGCCATTCCTTAAAAAAAAGTTTGTTTTTTTTTCACTCGAAGTTTCTTATCTTACGAGCGAAGAAAACGAAAACGGTAAAGATAAATTAATAATAAAGACGATACAAACTTTGTATACTCTTGTCCTTTACAAAATAAAACTTTACAAAATAACAGAGAATCTGAAAGCTTATACAATACGTCGAAGACGGAAATCCAAACACGTCCGTTCAGGTCGAACACTAGAGAAAAAGAGGTCGAGTTATCCAACACATGGAGACAGGAATAGGGAATGTATGGGCTCTTGAGGGCGCTGTTGTGGTGTGGTAAAAAAGAATCTAGTGAAAGCCTATGGCTATAGGGCAAATGCAATTGTAGGTTTAACAGGTAAGGGAGTCCCTGAAGTGGACTAAGGTATTCACTGATAATTGAATTAGTGTAGTCACACCGTATAGTTCTATAATGGTACTCACCATTGCTCTTCGGTCGGATGAGAGGGTCAAAATCTCGACATTTATCAATCAGATCTTTAAAGTCTGTAGGGCAATCGTCAGGCAACTTCAATTTCTTTCCCATACGAACAAAGTCATCTATTTCCTCTATCTTCCAATCTGTATAAAAACAAAAATAGACAATAGAGAAACATAGACACCCGCATTAGTTGACCAGGTGACCGTGCAGACATCGCACCGTCACAAAAATTAACTCCAAAGACCTCTCACAAAGTTTTATCCGAAATCATTTTGTCACCTTTATATTAATTGCAATTTTAAGCACACATGTTCATGACAAAAGGTGCAACACCGCAAATATAAGCGCACATATTTGCAAACAATATTTGCACCATCACAAATACATGCGCACATACAACAAAATAAGCAACATGGCAAGTATGATGTGCACATTAGTGTTTTATAAAGACAAAATAATATGCAACATTAGACATTACATGCGCACACATATTCAACATCGCAAATACATAAATAGGCACACATTTACAACAAAATATGCAACATCCCAAAACAACTACGCATATAATCACTATAAAATGTGCAACATAGTATTTTTTGTGCACTGCAAAAAATATTGCTTACTTGTTAACCAAGGTTAGGTCTAAGATGAACTCACTAAGCTGTTGGTCAAAATTTAGCTCCCAAAAGTTGGGTAATTATTTTGACCATTTCAAAGGTCTAATGATTGTGCCTTACAGTTAGGCAAAATCTTAATTAACTTTGGTAATTAGTTTTTTAAATATTTTTTTAACTTATTGTTGGTAGAAAGTTTTGATTAGCAGTTGGGCAATTATATTTGTTTTGGGGATTCATGAACACTAGTTGGTCAATATGTATTGTGTTATCTAACAATTGGTGAAAATAATTAAGCATTTTGATTCACGCTTCTTGATAAGTCGTACTTCCATGCATCGAAACGATCGTTTCCACAATGACCGTGGTGTCTCTCTTAAAAACGTGAGGTTGCCAGTGCTTTATAATAAGCTTTTGAAGGTTAGTTTTTAGATAAAGAAAGAGTTACATAAAAAGCACCATTAAAAAAAACACTACAGGAACAATTTTAAATATATAAACAGGAAAATTATGTGAAGAAAACAATTTACGAAAAAAATGTACTTAAAATGTCAAGAGTAAGAGCCATCATTAAAAGTGTAAAATATACAGAAAACCTACAGTCCATCAAAGAATACTAATACTATAAGAGTTTAACAACAGAAAATAAACAGTAAAAACTTTACAAAAACATATGATGCTTTAATGAGAGAGAATTAACTCAGTATAGTGCTGTGGATCATTTTACCTTCGTATGATTTTACAATATATAATGACTTAAAACTATCAATTATAAACTTTGTGAAAAAGTGAAGTATCACGTTGCATTTTATAATACATTGTCAAGGGAAATCAAAATGGCAGCCAAAACTGGCCACTGTATCTCTTCTTGTTGTTAGGTCAATCTTAGATCAAGTATGAATAGCAAGTATCACATGATCACAGTACATAATGGGGATTCACAGTGTTCACAAAAGCTGACAGACATACTGGATTTTTTTCCCCTGAATTGGGCGCCAAGAAGCACCCTAAAAGGTGACCTCATATTTACAATGTGTTTATTTGTTTATCATAACAAAATGAGTCGGCCATTCTTAATTTCAATCTTTTGAAAAAAAAAAAAAAAAATACTAGGGAAATGTGGGAAATGTAGTTTTTTAAATATTTTTAAATGAAATGTTAAAAATACCAAAAAAAAGCAGATTGTGTTCCAAGGAACATTATGAAATATGCAGAGGTGGCACTGGTTCCTGCTGTCCCTCCCCAACTTACCCAACCCCCACGTCATAAAGCCTGATACGGCTGAGAAATGAATGTCTTGACTACATAACTTTTTGTGGTTTTACACTTGCTTACTAGCGAATAAACAATGTTATTTACATACCTTTATATGGTTTCTGTCGAGTTGCAATTTCCCACATAATAATGCCGTAGCTGTACAATAAATAAATAAACGTAGACACAATTAAAATAAAATATTCCTTTGTAGTGTATTACCTAATACAATTTTTGAACAATGAACAACTTAAAAATGTTCAGCCCCCCCCCCCCCCCCCCCGTGTGCATGTGACTCAAGCTCTATGGTTGATATAACTTCGGTTTGAATCTTGTCTGTCTGTCTGTAGCACTTGTGTGCTCGAATGGTAGGTTTGTAAAGTTGTGTTGCCCATGTACAGTTTAGCTTGTTGGATGAAAGATTAAAATACGTTTGCTGGCAATGTTTGATCAGTGTATGGGTTACGGGGAGTTTATATGTATTTCAGGTCAAATTTGGGACTTAAGTTTTAATAGCTGATACATGATTTCAGCACACCTACCTGTACACCTCTGAGGGCTTATCAATTTCGTGGTTGACATTTGCCAAACGCTCCGGACTAATATACGTAACAACCTGCAAATGTTTTTGTGTCCAGCTTTTTTTAATGGATGTTATTGTATTAAGGAAACCAACATCTGCAATCTGAAATAAAAAATTTCAAAAATAAAAAACATGCATTTCAAATAATATGTATCGGATTAGGTTTAAATCAAGCCCATTAAATGGTATGAAAACAAAAGCTTTTTTGAGAGTCCATGTAATTGATTGTTATGTAAAGCCGACCATAATTAAAATATTTTTTTACAAAAAGAACATTTTTACAATGAACATTGTAAAATGTACATGAGCATGAACGTGGATGACACACAAATGTAAACACACACCAAATCTTGCGTCGGCGCGGCCGTCCCTCCAGCCGTGCACTGTTCACAGCCGAAAGGTCGCAAGAGGAACTCTTCTGATTTGCCATCGGTCAGCCAATCAAAACAAGCTCTGTTTAAACCCCCTTTGTGTCAAGATAATTCTTGGAAGCACGTTGCTCTTCACGTTCACAGTCCCACCTGTGATGAAACTTTTTGCCAAAGCAAAGTAACTGTCACTGCATGCAGGGGTCAGGGATGCGCTCCACATTGGTGCATATCGCGTTGTTTGTCTGTTATTGTGTTCTGTTTGTTGTGTGTTTGTGTATTTGTCTGTTTGTCTGTTTGGTCTGTTTGGTCTGTTCGGTCTGTTTGGTCTGTTCGGTCTGTTTGGTCTGTTCGGTCTGTTCGGTCTGTTCGGTCTGTTCGGTCTGTTTGGTCCGTTGGCCCGTTGGTCGTCCGGTCGTCCGTGCGTGCGTCCGAGCGTGCATTTGTTCGTTCGTTCGTTCGTTCGTTCGTCCCTTCCTTCGTCCCTTCGTTCAGGTTTTTTTGTTTGTTTTTTTTTTTTTTTGGGGGGGGGGAGATGAGGGTTACCCAACCTATCAAGTATCTTACCTTAACAGTCCAACTCTTATTCACCATGAACTTGTAGCAAGCTAAGCCCCTTTGAAGCAATTGCAGACCTATGTCATGGAGGAAGTTCAGTCCACGGGCCCCTCCGTGGGTCATCTTGACACACTGCTTCCAGCTCAAAGACTTTGCATCTTCACTGTCAAGTGCATGTCGAAGATCACCACGTGGCATGGACTCCAATACGAATACCCATAAATCTTTATCAATAAATAATACAAATAACTATTTAAATAGATAATATAGTTTTTATAATAACTGAAAATAATTTGTGGTATTATTATTGAAACAAAATACAAAAGGACGCCATGTGCATAAGGTCTGATGAGATCAGTATAAAAAGACCCATCAACTTATTAGGCCGTGAAATTTGCACACTAAGAGCTATTAGAGCTATTACATAGGGAGAGTTTCGACATAGAGGGGCCAGTTTTTTTATGGTCACGTGGTTGCCGGACGCTATTTTTTTCAAACCCCAGCACCCCCCCCCCAAAAAAAAAACAAAACAAACAAACAAACAAAACAAAACCAAAACAGCTGCCGTCTTTCTGCTGCAGCTGACAACGAACTGCGCGTTCAACCACGTTGCTGTGTACGACAAAGGGGCAAAAGACTCATCGGATGGGGAGGTCAAACAATGTAACATAGTGCTCACACGGACCATCGCGATCACACACTTTTCAACACAAGAATATGTCGCAATTTTGAAGCTGAAATCATCCAAAAGTATAGGCTTTTACACTTATCGTTAGAGAAGGGGTTTCCCTGTTGTTTCTGGCAGTGTCTGCTGAATGCACCGCAACTACTTACAAAAACCTGTCTAAAATTTATTTATGTTTGTTCAAGCACCTTTAGATAGATACGAGCGCTAGTCGTTATTACATTCCTCAAGTCTTAATCTTTTATTAAACCCTTATTACGGGGCCGAAGCCAGCGGAGGCAATGAATTTCTTGTGGTATTTGGCACCAACCAGTTCAGCACAAACCGACAAGCTGGGGGACTTACTTTATTGTAGCGACGAGATAAGCAATTACAATCAGCATCACCTTACTTTGTATCCCGGCCTTCCATAACACTAAATTGTTAGAAAATAAAACTATCTTACCGCTTTGAGAAAGACTTCAGAGTCACGTTTTGCTTCTTCCATTCACCATTGTAGATTTTCCCAAAGTGCCATGACTGCAATAATCCGCGAACAGTTATATCTTTCTCCAAAATTTCTCCAATAATCTCCTCTGAAAGAAAACGACAAAAACGATGAGGGACACCCGCCTATACACTGAAATTGCAATGTACATTAGGTCTTGCATGGCATTTTACACACTTCGCAAATTGTGGAAATGTTTTAACATTTGTTAAAACAATGTGAGAACCTAGAGTCGTAGATATTACTTCCTTGCGTTTGCAAGCTAGAGTAAAATCGTTTTCCATTCTCGAGTTTTCAATAAACACACCATTAAAGAAATTAGGTAATCCTGTGTTAGTGAAAACAATTAACAAACGAAAAACAGTTTGTTTTGTGCACATTTATAAATATTACATTTACGTGCTTATTTTGTAGAACCATTACGCAGGTAGGGGGCCCTCAGACGTTTTTTTTTTCTTTCTCGAAGGTATTGCAAGTGCAGATTTTTTTCTGAGGGACGCTAATCTACGGAGCCCCCAAGGGGACAGTTACAGGAAAAATGACATGTAATTATTTCGTTCCCTCTAAATAATTTCGTTCGTCTCAAAATATCAAAGGAAACGAAATGTTATTTTGCGGTAACGGAACTTATTTTCGAGGGAACAAAATATTATTTCGAGGGGATGAAGTAGTATTTCGAGGGAACGAACTACTATTTCGAAGGAACGAACTAATTGAACAGAATAAAAAAAATTTACCTGTCAATTGTTTACCTGTCCCTTTAAGGGCTCCATTCTAATCGTTTAATTATTTTGTTTTGCTCTAACTTAATATGACCCAAAGTTACCGTTTGTGCTTGACGGTTGCATCACTTCTTGGTTGTTTTTCTTCAAAAGCTCTTTTATTTCACCCAGACCTGGAAATAAAGTACGTCTCTTTCAAATGTCTGTCAATATTGAACAGCAAAGCATCAATAATCGCCTTATGTGAAACAATATTGGAACGTAAACAACACTCGATCGCCACTGTGATAACCTTCAGTGAACTTTGTATAAGTTCAAAATAAAGAATACCATATATGCATACGAACATTTCCTTATATTTTTTAGTGAACAAGCAAGAAGTGCTAGTATACAGACACCCCAACACCCACAACACACCACGTCACCCCAACACCCGGCCAGTAAACAAGCATCAGAACCAATCCTATACTCACCTTTATAGTTTTCCTCCCCGTAGAAAACTTGTAAGGATAGTTTAAAATCCTGAATGCTTTTATCCAGCTTGTCCAGATACTTGTCTAACTTACGATTGACCCCTCATCCAAAACTATCTTGAAGACACCTTTTTTTTCCTCAATATAATCAACAATTTCAGTCATGAGACTTTTCAAATTTTCCACAAGTTCTCTGAGACTGACAGTGTTGTTCCCTGGATCTTTCTCGCTCAAACACTTTAGACAAAGAATCAAAGTATCGATTCTCATTTGGGAGTTTCGGGCTCTCTTATTGAATGAACAACTTCCCTTCAAGGTTTTACCGAGTTCCTTTGCTAAGGTGATTGCGTTAGTGACAAGGCCAATCCCTGAGGCACTATCCATTTTGTTGTGTTGTGATCACTCACTTGTGCTTAGACTCTGGAACTGAAAGAGAGGGGTTAGAAAACAGATTGTAACTAGTATTTAGTGTTTGTAGAAACACTAGGTGTTCAGGTATCGATGGGGTCAGTGTTGTGTTAATGTGTAAACTATTTAATTAAACCGATGAAAACTTTGTTGATAGCTTTTGAAAGTAAAGTGTAAATCTATTACATTTATACCTTTAGTTAGTTACACAGGAAATAAATGCTAAGGTTACTACTTAACTTGTGGTTTCAACTGACAAGGTCACCTGAGGTCACACACTGGGTAGCGTTTGTTTAATTTTCGACAACCTCTCTGATGATGTATAGATTATAACAGTCCAATGCACGGTTCATGAGTTATGATTTTTTCAAATATTAAACTTAAATTTATCTAATTTAATTCAACACGTGAGGACGTCATTATGACGTCATGAAAGCGGTGTCTTCTATAACTGTGTGCGAAGTTTTAAGGTTGTGTGAACTTGGGAAATGTGTCTTTGTTGGCTGACAAATGTTCACATTTGGATTAGACTATTAAAAACAGCCTTGCTACACATGTATATGAACAGCATAATGCCAAATCAGGCTAACGGACATTGCACCTTGTGATCAGTGGAGCGGAACTGCCCGCCACAATGCTTTCGCACTATACAGTTTGAGAAGGCTCAAGGACCTAGAATCTGGTGTTACAGAGGATGGGCCATGGTGATTGAAGTTGACGTTATTTTTTAGTTTTCTGCTTTCTATAATTTGTTGCATCTGTTGTAACATTACATTAACAAAAGAAGTGATATTTGCAGGGAGTTTTTACTCCGTTCACTAGCCGGCCGCCTAATTTATCAAAATCCCGTAAATGAGGGCAGCAAACAAAACATTACGTCACTATACGTACTGAATCCCCGGATGGTCTGTACTGAGCAAGGCTTCAATGAGTAACAACAAACAGCTGTTTGACAGAGCGGTACGTACTGCGACGTCACTATTCTTTTGAATTTTTGGAGACAGCTTTATGACACCGACTGCTGTTGTTCCGATTTTGCCTGAAGGCGGGGGTGAAAAGAGGCTTGGAAACTGTGTTGTTAACGAATGACCATTCATTCTATAACTCTGTCACAGTGTTTTCTTGGTAGATATAGATGTAAAACTTTTTTTAAAGAGTGACCTCTAGCGTGGCCCAACCTCTTTAAACATTTGACTATAATGTAAGCAGTTCTTGAGATATGAATTTTGGATGATATCAACTTCCGTTTTGAACCGGAAATCAAGGTCAAATGGGGTCAAACTGTGTGTATCATTTGTTAAGTTTTGGACGGGGTTATTTGTGAAGGGACAATCTGCAGATTGAGCGCGCATTCTGGGAATGTCGATAGCTCTGCTAACAATCCGCAAAATAACCAGCGCAAGCAGCAGATTGTGCAAGACATCTGTAAAATGCGCTCAACATATGCACTCAGGCCTTGACTGGAATTCCACTTGTCTTCATAGACAAGTGGAATTTCCCACAGTGGGAAATTCCAGTCATTGGGCCGAAAATTAGATGTTTGGCGTTCCAGCACGCTTCCTTTATTGAGGCTGTTTGCTTTAGTTTGTCGGGAATTTAAAACTCCCATCTTTTCTTCAGCGAAAAACAAACAAAATCAAGGCGCATTCCCCGCGGGCGGGTCGGCGATATAAACCAGCCTGGTGGTTTATATCGCCGACCCGCCCGCGGGGAATGCGCCTTGAATTTGTTTGTTTTTCGCTGAAGAAAAGATGGTCCGGACGTGTGGCTAAGGATTCATGGATCGTTGGCCACAGAAGTGGGGCTAAAGACGACCATGTTCCCTTTTTACTCCAAAATTTGGTAAACTTTACCCAACCTTCATTTTACCCAGGTGTTGTGTAATTTTTTTTACCCAGTAATTGGGTTATATTATTTTACACAGCACTGTTGTGTAGCTAATTTACCCCTCACTTGTGTCGACTATAAAGCAGTTTTTGTGCACAAATTAAGTTGTAGTTGTGTTCCTTTCGGAAGGGCTGTTGTAAAAAAAAAATTAATAGTTGGAAACAAACAGTAACAAATAAGTTAAAACTCTTTTTCAACAATACCATCATGAAAAGGATGGGGATGGGGATCCGAGGTCATCAGAAGAAACACTAACGTTATCCATTGATATCAGTGTATTTTTGTTAAACTGACACAGAATTGAACCGGCCTTGTACAATTTCTGATTAATCTACGATGGTCACCCAAATAATCACTGTGTATAAAACACAATTGGGGCGGGGGGGGGGTACAGCCACTACACCTGGGGCAAAGGTAACCAAAAATAGGTTTCTTGTTGTGAAAACAAACATATACAAAATTGCTGCGAGCAAACTTTGTTATGGTGGCTCTGAAAAGAGCCGGTTGGTTTTGTCAGACCTTTTATTGAGGGTTCAAACTGTCAGTGACGAAACCTCTGTGTTGCAGTCAATAGCTCCATCAATCCATGGCTTCCTGGTTCATGAAGCCTTACCCTCTTGAACATGCCATCCTTTCTCGAACATAATAACTGCCATAAAGCCAAATTCTCTCCTGTAGCTTTGGAAACGTGAACATCAAACACCTGGCTGCCAACGCCCTACGGAAATCAAAATTACACCACCCCCAACTACCTCTAATTGTAACTTGAGCCTGCGACATACTTTGTACGAGTGTATGGTACACATTTGCATTATGGGAAAATGTTTCCATGTGGGTCAGTTTACCTCATTTTCAGAATACTTCTTACCACTTGTTGTGCACAAATTACACTGCTTAAAGGAACATTACAGAATTGGTTTTTGCTAACAAAACAGTTGCTGGCAGTGTAAGCACTTTATGTAACCCACCATACACATAAACTGACAAACCTGTAGAAGTTAGAGATCGATCGGCCATCTGGGTCACGAGAAAATAGTGAAAAACCGATTACAAATTTGCATGAAATCATATAGATTCAAAAAATGAATAAAACGCCCACTTAGCGATAAACTCCAATCGGAAAATTTGTTTATTCATTTCTCATCAAATATGGCATTTCAGACAGAAATATTTCAAGGGATGTTTTCTATCATCATCATTAGACCGTGTAAGTTTTATATAAATCTGTGATCAAAAAGTATATTTTACAAGTTTTTTTCTTACCATTTCTGTAATGTTCCTTTAAGGTAAAACAAAAATGTTTTATCCACTTCTTGAGAGATTTGAACCTCGCTGTTATGCTATTTTATTTCCAAACCAATTTTGGGTAGAGTATTTTTGCTTGTATATTATATTTTACACAAGTGAGGGGTAGAACAATTGTTTTTGTTTTACCCAATGTTACAAAACATTTGTACCCAGCAGTTTAACACAAACAGCAAAATTGTACACTCCTTTTTTAGAGTGAATCCTTGTCCTACTCGTAACCTTAAAATATATCATGATTGTTGCTGTTTGAACTAGATAATAAGCAAGCTTCCAGACTCGATCAGGAACTAATCAACTATTCCCTCGCCTCCCCTTCCCCAATCCAGTCAAGCATTTCTGTCACCTAACATGAAACATTAAACTCAAAGTCCATTATAAGATAATCACATTTTTATAGTTTTATTTCGTTGTATCAAAAGTCAACCTTTAAAAACAGTTTTATTGTAATAATAATTATGTCTACAAACAGACATCAGCCACTGCATTTTAAAGTATAGTACTATAAGGCTGTATCGAGAAGGCATTACTTGTTCATATTCGTTTCAAGATGTTTCACTGAAACAAGAACTACACATTAGGTTATTAGTAAAGAGTAAAATCATGTATATCCAAACTAAATAATAAAAGTAGTTTACCATTAAAAAATATTGTTTTATCGTTAATTAACTAGTGTACACATCGTATATTCAAATTCTTTAATGGTATTTCTTTTAACCGTTTTCAGCACAAACACCATGTCAGCCATCTGGAGTAAGACAAAACCACTTTATTTTGTTCTCATTACACTCACCGTGTTTCGGATCTTGACTCTCTGCTGCTGCAGGGGCAGATTTTCTGCGACAATGAATATTTTTAACTCAGCGGTTAACTACTTATCATGCAAAGCTCCGATTCCTCGAAGCCCATGACATGATTTTAAAGGAAAAATGAAGAAAGAACTTCTAACCAATGACATGAACAGTCAACAGTGCTATTAGGATTCTGGGCCCTTCTAAAAGAAATGTTTGGAACTGCTCATAAAACACAACAGAAATAGCATACACATCTCTCGTCAGACCCATATTGAAATTAGTTCAGCTCAATTCTTATCTTTGAACACCCTTTGAGTCCATAAAACAGCATACCCTTTTTAATCATCTAGATAAGCCAACACGAAGTCATCTTGTAAAGTAAAGAAATGTCTTCGATTAATTTGTATGAAGCTTTAGCCAACCGAAAGATAGAGTTATTGAAAAAATATGTATTTACAAAGGCAGACATAAAGGGGAAAAAACACACTTTTGTTATATTCATGAAATATTGTATGAAAAGGGGCATATGAAGAAATTATACATCAAGAGAAAAGCTTGTCTAGTTTACAATTTCTACATTGAGTTTAAAAAAAGAAGACGATGCATTTTCTTTTAGAAGTACATCTCCTTCATACCCGGTTTAAGTTTTAACCATATTTCTTCAAACTCCTCATCGATGTTTAATAATACAATATTAAAAAGCTAATCATGATGCAACGTCATGAGTATCTGCAATTGCGGCATCAAATCTTTCTAGATTATTATTGCTATAAGTACTACTTTATCAAACGAGTATTTCACCCTCGACCAATCTAAAGTCAATCAATAGCCTCAAAGTTGATAACCTTAACTACCTGCAACTGTCATTTTTCTTTGGCACTTGGAGAATGGAACGATGAGATTGCGATAATTTATGGCTTTGTTTTATTAAAACATATATTGATGTTCCTACATTTTCAATTATAATTTTGGCTCTAAACTACGCTTTTCATTACTGAAATTTCTTTAAAAAACAGTGTAAAACAATTATTTGTACCTCATTAAAAAAATTACAATATATTTTACTTTATAAAACGTGTATTTTTAAAGGAAACAAAGTATGTTCTAGTATAGTTGGGTAGGGCTTGTATGGTTAAATGGTCACTTATTATTATCCGACCTTTGAAGGGAACTTCAGCATAATTACAAATCTGTCTTATTTCAAAAGTAGCATCTGCGGTGAACTGTTTTTCTCAGTCGGTCAATTGAAGACATTTTGTAAGAATCAATTTTCATCAACTTAAATCCAAGCATCTTTTGTGTAAAATATAAAAAAATTGCTAGTACTCATTTTATACATATTATAGTTTCAAACTATACATCACAGGTTTGGGGTTCTTTTCTGTTGTATGGTTTTTCAAAATATTTAGGATATTAAAACTGAGGGATAAAAAAAAGGAACCATGAACAACTTGGATTGAATCCGAGTTTTATTTAGTGTCTACCTAGTCCACCTGGCACTAGTTTGGAGAAGTTGTTACATGTTTGGACTATGTACATAGACCTTTTATGTCAAACTGCAACAGAGACTCACTCTTCAATCAAACTTTGTTATGACTCTCAATCCAACAACTGGTAATGACCTGCATGAAGTTTCCATCCTAGTTCAACTAACACAGGACCTTTCAAACCACGGAGAGAGATTTTCCACAGAGCAAGTTCAATTTGGACAGGCAATTATATCAAATACCATTTCCCGCAAGTCTAAATTATTTTACTAGCCATGCACTTTAAAAGGCACCATCAGAAGTGCAAGATCTTAAGAGCAGTATTTACAGAACAAAAACTTAGTTGGGCCTGAATCACATAGCATCTCCCATGCCGTCTTCCAGACCCGCTCCATCCGATTTCATGGAACTGAAGCTGAGAACTGGTTCCTTCATCTCGTCAAAGTCATTCCTGGGCTTCCAGATAGCTGAGGTTGTGGCGGGATTACCACGACCGATACTAGAAGGGTAAACAGGGAAGAATTTCAAGTTACACTCAAATAAACAGGTGTACAAGATCAGTCTACTCATAGCAACAGGTGTACTAGATTATGTAGCTATTACTATATTCAAAGGAACAGTAACTACCTACAAGATTGATGTCTGACAAGTTTTGGGCACCTTTCTTTAAAAAAATGTTTGACACTTCCTTTTTGCAATTGTCGAATAAAACATTAGGCCCCAACATCAATGTTTTTAATGTTAGGAACCCAAGTGCACCCTCAGTCTTCAAGCTTTTGTGATTTGCATATTTTTCTGTAAGAAAGTTAAGTTGGGGACTGTTTTTAATGTCAGGAACCCAACCTTGCACTATAAATAGTATTTTGACAAGTCATATTTTTGAGTGTACATTGCAAATTTTTATTCCAATCATGTGTTTGCCAGATAATATTTTGAAGTCAATTATATTAGTGCGTTAGCTAAAACTATAGTCAGTGCCTTCACAGATTTTGTAATTGAAGAAGGTGAAGATGTAAATTTTGTTGTATGTAAACATGCAGTGGATAGCGTTAAAGCTACACTGAATAACAGATTCACTGCCATTTTGAAGCTTTTTAAAAAGCCTGGTGAAGACAGAGTTAATAAGTGGTGGTCACCTGACTGACCCTAGTACTTTTTCGCATTCAGTTGAGGTAGTAAGTACTACTTTTGAAGAGGCCGAGCCGCTAGCTTTTGAGCAAGTTTTAGTTGGAGCTGCTGTTTTTTATAATGTAAAGGTGGCAGGACTTGTTTTTGTTTCTCCTTCTTTGAGTGTTTTAAGTTTTAGCCACCATGCAGTTTGTGGGCCTCTGCTTTTAAAGTGCTCATTTTGGGTTGCAAAGCCAGAGAAAAAGTAGGGAAGTCGCCCTTGTTTTTGTTGCCAAATGCCATAACTTAGTTTACTTTTATTTATCTAGTCTGCCCTGCATTTTGTAGTTGGCTGTAACACTTTAACAGAGAAATCTGGCACATTGCCAGTATCAGCTCAAACTGCCTCTGATACATCTAAATATTGTGAAGAGTCTGGAGGTTTTTCCGCACCATCAGTTATGCACTCTTTTTCATTGTATAAAGTTCAAGGTTTTTCCGCACCATCAGTTATGCACTCTTTTTCATTGTATAAAGTTCAAGGTTTTTCCGCACCATCAGTTATGCACTCTTTTTCATTGTATAAAGTTCAAGGTTTCTATTTGTGTTTTTCCAACTTTTGGTTATTGAAACTTGCTGTCATTCACATTACACTTTTGCGGAGGAGATTGCTTGTTGTATTTTGGCTGTACAACTATTACATGCCATTGAAAATTTTGCTTAACGTATGTGCATGTATGTGTATTGACTATTGGATCTCTATACTTTTATGTTGTGCAGTTGCTTTTATTCAGGTTTACATCATGACTTGTCAATGTTTGGTTCATGGAGATAGTTGTTGTGTACTTGTATATAAATTTATATGTATCTTTTCACTATAATATGTGGGATGGAAAAAATGATTTCTGGTTGCATTTCTGAGTGTGTTCCCTAAGAACGTGTAGAAACGGGATTGTGGGTTTCCAATTTTAATGTAGTTGCAAAGTGAAATACTTTTGTCAGAAATTTAGTAGTTTAGTGTAATCTAACTGTTTGCACTTCCCAATTCGTGGAATATTTTTTATATAACCTGTTGTAGTGAGATCTATGTCCCTGTCATTTTCACTATTTATACTGCCATTTTATATGACAATTTTTCAGGAAATGCTTGTACTGTATTAAATTCCCCACTCATATAGGTGTTACTGTAAGTATTATCACTGACGGTTATTGATCCTTCGAGTGTAGATGTTATTTGTGAACAGAATTGTATTTATTTGTTTCCTAGCCTGGTTTGGATAAGGGAGAGAGTTTGAGGTTGTTTGAGTTGTGCAACTTTGTTTTCATTCTCACAGTGTGAGTGAGACTTTTTTAATCTACCATGCTGTCTACCTTGGTGATACACTTAATTTATTAGCGATTGAATTGATAATATAATTTACTTTTCAATCAATTAAAGTGTACTGTCAGCCAGTTGTATTTTATTCTCCATCATAATCTTTCTTAACCTTAAATGGAAACAAACTGATTTGCTTGCCTGTTTAGATCCAATTGTTCATTTGAGATGTATATTATACATGTAGTTTTAAACAAACATTTGTGTGCAGTAAGATCCAAGATAAATGTGATTTGGATCTTATGATCTGTGTAGTGTATGGTCATGGTTGCTCTATCATCATCAGAGTCAAGTGATTCCCACCATATGAATGTATTATGTCTGTTCAACCCTGTGGTTGACCTCAATGTATAGCATTTTATCTTTAAATGCCTCCTAACATTTACTGACCGGGAGAGATCAGTTGTTAGTATCCCGGTGGCTTTTAACAAGTAATTTCACACTTTTACAGGAGAATAATTATAATTTCTATTTTATACATCCTTTAGTAGATAGAGGACCCTTCCTTCCCTCCCCTTCACACCAGGGGGCACCACTACATTACAAAAACGAGCTACAAGTCTGCTGTGGCAGCATGCCTCAAAATGACAAAATGAAGTGGTTATCTGTGGGATGATGCTTTTCAAACAAAACGGCTAAAAAGAATGGAGCTCCCACAAATGATGGTGTCACTAGGCTTTTTGTAAAACTTACTTAAAAGCATCACAGAAGGGTGTTTAAAATTAGGTTTTTGTTTACAAATTGAAAGCCATTTAATCTCATGCTAACTAGAATTCTGTATTGATTGAACACTTGTAAAATGGTTTTCAGCAAAGATAAATTGTGACCTGATCTATCGAAATGAGGAATGTGTCAGACAGAACGTATTGCGTGTAGTTTGCGTGTAAAGTTGGTCACAATCATGAAAAAACACGACAAAAAACAATTCCGCGATTTCTGTGGTATTAGGTTAAATAAAACTTGATCTTTCTTGTCAGGGCCTTACCTTTAATTGCAAAGATGAATAAATCCACAAAAAGTACGTTTTCTTGAAAATGTCTGTACACAATTGAATCTCTTCAAAGTTAATTAAAACGAGAATCTAAACAAACACCTCGTAAAAAAAATGGAAGTGGCCTTGTCTTGTAGACTTTCTTCTTTTCCCGATAACTTCGGACTTGAATAAGCTACAGAAAAAATAATGGTATTGCTGGAAAGCCAGTGAGTTACTTGTTAACACGGTATGCACAACTCAATTTTATTAAGGGGTTGATATATTCCTCATTTCGACAGATCGGGTCACAATTGTTCTGGTTTTCATTCAAGCTGGTCTTTAAATACAAACTTTTATCTCAAACTTACTTTGTGTTTCTTCCCTTCAGGCAGTAAGCACCCACCAAAATAATGAGCACAACAGCAATGCCTAGGATAAAACCTACAACCAACATGACAGCTCCTGACACACCACCTGCACAAAACAAATAACAAATACCCCACTGAGATTAATCTCATACTTGAGTTATCACTTGGACAGCGTTTCTATTGTTTTAGCCATTATGACCTCGGACAACATTTGTTTTGTTTTAGACAGAATGACTTTGACATTTGACATAGGGGGTCTAAAAGCAATAAGCTTCGGGGAGGATCTCCAGACCAATCCACCCACAAAGTTTGGAGTTAATATGTCAAGTCCTTTTTGAGTTATCACTCGGACAACATTTGTTTTGTTTTAGCCAGAATGACTTTGACAATAGTCTTCTTGGGAATTTAAAGACCAATACACACATCAAGTTTTGAGTAGTTGCTTAGACAATGATTGCACACACACACACACACACACCAAAACACGTTTGTGAATCCCGTAAATCAAGGACTTCTCTTTGTTCTCCCATTGTTTGGACTTGGGTTTTTTTAAGCGATGTCCCCCATTGGTTTTGTGTACGAAAGTGAAGCGAGGACGTCCCTGCTCTGTCAAAACACCCGGATCCCTTTTGTTAAAGTCCTTGGTTTCAACGGGTAGACACGCTCACACACACACAGACACACAAGTGGGTAAACACCTGCAATCAGGAACCTCCTATTGTCCCTCTTTTGTTGGAACTTTTTGGCAACAGCTCCCATTGGTTTTGCACACACTTTCCAAACCTAAAAGGTGACCTTTACCCAAACGGGGACCCTAATTGTCCTCTTTTGTTATAGGTCCCCGGTTTGAATGTTTATACCTACCCACACACACACCTGGAAGGACAAGGCAAACACTATATGCCCCTTTGGCTTGCTTCGCCGGCAGGGCATAGAAATTGATGGACACATATGAAAGAAGTTATAGTTAAACTGGCCAAAAACAAAAATTTTATTTATTATTATTGTTATTATTAATATCTGGTAGTGAAACCAGGGATGCCTTAAAAGTGAACTTATTCAGTTTGCATCCAGGGCCCCTGCAGGGCCCCTGGGAGAACGGCTCCTTGAAAACTGATGGGACTACCCTGGTTAAATCAAAATAAATGATGTACCATACTAGGAAGATTGAAAAGAAATAACCTTTTATATATGAACAATAATGTTGCATCATAGATAAATTTAGCATTCATTTCATACTAGCAAAGGTCAATCAAAGGTCACTTACCATCTTTACTTCCAACTACTGGTTGGTTCTTTGCTGAGCAGTTGAATTCCTCTAAAATGACAAAAAAATCAAGAATATTCAAGCTTAAAAAACTATTTTGTTTGTAGTTTGAACTAGATTAAAACAAGATGACCACAGAATGATGCAAATTCTGTAAAACCTTTACAGACAGTTTCAATGTTACTACACTCAGTGCTGTAGTCAAGTCCTGTTGTCCGAGGCCGAGTCCTCCTTAGTGAGTCTGAATCCCTCATGTCTAAGTAAAGTTAGTTCTATTGGTAAGTCATTTGCTGCATGCCCAAAGTTTTTGTTATTTCCGGTTCAAAAACCTGCATACGTTTGTTTGTAATTTGACCCCAAATCGCCATTTAACTGTAATGTAACTGTAGATCCTCCTGACAGTCGTATTGAACATTTCTGCAATTTTAAATAACACAAGACATGGGATTGATCTCCATTGTGTAATGAATCACTTCAAACATCTTGAGGAGGGGGAAAAACAAAATAAAAACTAGAGCGCAAGTGTTTGTCCAAACAAACACGAGGTGTTCGGCTACCAATGGGGTCAGTGTTGTAGTCAACGCGAGAGCTATTGCATTGAGTGGAATTTGGTGTCATTACTGTTTTGTGGCGTGCCTAACAACCTACACACTTTAGCAAAAATCTTTTTAAAAAAGCACACGATTAAAAGCCTGGCGTTTGATTGTTAGCGAGGTTTGCATGGACGACTGTTTTAAAGACTGACAAAGCTACTGCCAAAATCAGGTTACGAGACTCTTGAACAGAGACTAAAGTTTTGTATAGTTAGAACTTCCTGTTTGGACTGGAAGGAAAGAGGAGTGGGGTCATGCTTCAGGAATAAAATGTCAAGCGTGTAATAAGCTTGCAAGCAACCCAACTATATCAAGTATGCCATTCACTATTAAAAGCTAATTTATTGCTTCATGAAAACTTACTCTTTATTGAATCATTATAAATCACAAGTTCACACAAGCTATGTTGTTCAAGTTGACATTATTAAGCTAAAATATAATTATTAGAAATGTTCAAAGGATTTCAAATAAATTTGGATTCTCATTGAGTATCGATGGATGAAAAATGATTGTTCATAATACACTTGATGATGATAACCTTCAAATAAGTCAAGCATTGTGTAAGCTTTCAGTTGCAATTTATAAATGGCTCGCTTGATTTTTAGATATTGTTACTTGAGAAAAAATTGACTTGAGAAAAATTAAACCGTAGAAGACACTTGTTTGGAATGCAAGACAAAGGCACATCATGAAGATGCAAGTCTAAGCCTCTTGTGAAGTTTTTTAGACTGAAGTTAGACTGAAAAAACTGAGTCGAACACTATTTCAACCTCCATGGTGCATCATACAGTGACTTGGCAGGGAAATAAGGAATGGAACATAACAGCAAGTGTCACAATTTTCACTGTAGACCATTCCGGTACTGGATGTGCTGCATTCTGATGAAGAAAAAACAATGAACAGAGTATGACTTCATGAATAATCTTCAGACATTTTTTCATAACCTACCAAGTCTCAAAAAAAAAAATTCATATAACACAATAAAAATCATAGCACAATATTTTAAATGCATGAACAAATTTACAATAACTTATGTTTAGAATGTTTCAAAAATATGTAAACTTCTTTGAATAGAAATTCTCACAGCATTAGTTACGCAAAGTCATGTTATCCATACCAACAAAAAATGCAATGAATTACAAGGAAAATGGGCTCAACCAGAAGTATTTTTTCAATTCCTTTGGACATATTTTACCTCGCATAATTTGTGTCATTTTGAACCTTCAATAAACTACTGTAAATTTACCTCTCAAGAAAAGACCATCCATAATCATTGTTTTGGCCAGGTATAACCATAGTTGACAACTGACAGGAGCAGTGAATACTAAAGATGGCTCATGTTAACAGCTGCAACTCCTTTCTGTGTACCAGTCCTGACCCAGTCATCAGCCTCTCGTCCCGCCATCAGACTCTGTTCCATATGTTCCTTGAACACTGTACTAACTGGTAAAATAAACAAAATTCGAGACTTAAAACATTTCAAGATTATAATTTAATACGTGGAAAGTGCCCATACTGATTTGGAAATGAATAACTTAAAAATCTTAACCTTTGGGGAAACTTCATCGAAAGGTTGTAACTTATCTATGGCATAATAATATTAATTTTATAGTTGATGGAACACATTCATCAAATCTTACCATTTTCTGACACTATTGACAGAGCCAACAATCATACCAATCCCCCATTGCCCAATTCTTCCTCCTCCATGATCATTAAACGACCCTTAGTTTTAAAAACGTCACTACTTGACACATTCATTTTGAAAAGAGATTATGCTGAAACCAAGCTTACCGTTGTATTCACCGTGTCGCGCCGATAAACACTGCCGTGAGTGCCGGTCTGAATCGCCCTTGACAAGCTGATGTCACGTCCGTTCATTTCATTCGGTGTATGGTCAAAACATAACAAATGTTAATCCTTTTTCTGCTTGAATTTTCTCATATAAGAAAAGTGATACGAATCACTGAAGCAGGTGGACATCTCAGTGAAACTAAGTCTTCAATTCCATAATCACCATCAAGCCACCAGAAGGGCGAAGAGGGAACAATTTGACGCCAAACATAGCACAGGTTGAGATAAACTCATTTCTGCAGTGTTGTGCCGCCATTGTTAAAAGTACGATGAACTGTACATGTCCAAACGACGGGCACAGAAACACGCACAGCCTTCAATGCATGCAATGTGTAGCCGCACGTTCGTATGTCTACCTGTGTTCTTTCAGTTTCACTATCGTGCGTTGTCACGGTGGGTCAACTTAAACGTGCGCCTTTTTCGACCTGATGTAACGGTCAAAATATTGTCATCTCAGTGCAAAAGTTTGAGCAGGCTTAACGTTCTACACTGTGGTACAAAAAATAAACTAAAATAATGGGTAGTTTTTGAGATATGAATTTTTGAAATTTTCAACTTCCGATTTGAACCGGAAGTTAAGGTCAAATGGGGTCAAGTTTTGTGTACGGTTTGTTGAACTTTTAACGACCTGTCCGATGATGTGTCGATTGTAAAAATCCAACATGCGGTTCACGAGTTATGATTTTTTACAAATATTAAACTTTGATTTATTGTAATTCCAAACCTGATGACGTCATCATGACATCATCAAGTTTGTGTCGTCTTGATATTGAGGTTCAAATGTCTGATGAGTTTCAATGTTCAATTCAATTTCAATCTTGAGTTATGCCGTAAATAAGCCCGAAAGTGATGTTTTTCAAGAAAAAACCCAAAGGCAAACTTCGACCCAGGGTAACGACCCGGAAGTAAAGGTCATACGATTTTGGTGTTAACTTTTTAAAGATTGCCCGTGTCTAGATCTATCATATGCCCAAATATAAAAAATGTGGCTAAAATATTCAGAGACATACAGGCATTGGCATGACGTCACTTTTTGAACCTAAATTTGCTTGTAATTTGACACCCGATGACGTCATCATGACGGCACAACTTTTAGAATCATCTACAAGTTAATGTAAACCTACATGTAAAGTTTCAAGATCATGTAAGTTTAACAACTATGCATTTGCCTGCGGACAAAAAACTCTGAGAAGAAGAATAAAAACTAAAAAAAAAAAAAAAAAAAAAAAAAAAAAAAAAAAAAACACGAACAAAAACAATGAGTTGTTCGCGCTGTTGCACGAACACCTCAATGAAGAAAGCTCAAGTCGTGCGTTTTCTCCTTTTTTTTCACGGTCCCGAGCCTGTCTTGAGTCAAGTCATAACGAGTCCCAGGGTCGAGTCAGGGGGGGGGGGGGTGTCATGGTGCTCCGAGGGGGAGTCTGAGTCCCAAAAAGTAAATGGACTGAGTGAGACTTACTTTGACATTCTGGAATAGGTCTGGACCATTCACATCCTGGAGCACATTGTAAGACTTTTTCACCAACCAACTCATAGCCTCTGTCGCACTTAACCTCAATAGTTGTCCGAGCCCCATAATGAGATGCAAGTCTGCTGTAGCTACCATGCAATACATCGCCTGGATAATCACAAGCCACTGTTCACAAGAGATAAAAAAAAGTTAAAAATTAACAATTAAATGGCTAGAAGAAAGAAGAACCAAAAATAACAAGACAATTCAAACCCTGACACTCCACATGCCAAGTGCCCAGATGTGGGTTGTCTTGGTCAAACAATCCAGTTCATCGGCCTCAAGTCTAATGGCTGAATCATCAGAGTATGGGTTCCATTCCCGGTTATGAAAATCATATCCATGAGCAAGGCACTTAACCGTAATTGCTTCTCGTAACCCATGTGTATGAATAGATACATGCAGGACTAATAGTATTGTGCTGGATTAACCCCTTAGTGCTAGTTTGAGGTTGGATGCTACTCAGGGAGTTAGAGAAGGTTTGAGGAATGGTTCAAGTATGTCTGATGAACAGGAATAGTATTGTAAAGCATCTTGATCTACTTACTAGGATGTGCATTATATAAGAACTCAGTACTATTATTACTTAAGCCTTGTGATAACCGATATATTCACTTTAGTTTGGGTGGAGGTTGTTTGTTTATTGACGTAGTGGTGGTTGTAAATTATGTTTAATAACATTTAATTTATGTAAATTGTTTGCTGGTTTGTTCTAATAAGAGGAAACAATAAGTTGAGACCACCATGGCATATAAAAAATACTTGCATTGAATACTTTCAACAATCAGGTCAGTTGAATAGACAGCTGACACCAAGTAAGGAAGATTATCCAATCAATTTGACCATATGAACTTGTATGATGCAGTGTTGTGGTGATTGAGACTACAGAGTACCCCTCCCCAAAGGGAAACCATTATTTCAGCTAGAATGAACATCTGATGTCAGTGCTTCCAGGTGTGCAAATCAAGCACCGATCTATCATAATTGAAAGATATATTCCTTTGACCATTTGCTTGGTGTCTCCAATGAGCATTGCTCGCCCACTCATAGTTTTGATTAACAGATTTCTCCATGATACATTTTTGAATGTTTGGCCCATAGCATTTTAACGTTCAGCTTGTGCTAGTAATGCCAAACCTTATATTTATCCTGATAGATAAAGAGAGAGAAACCAATTTTATAGCAGTCTGGCAGCATGCACTGCTCCATTGTACACACAAAATTTACGTTTACGCTGAAAAAAAGTAAAAGACTGGCAGATAAAAACATTGTTATCCCGAAGTAAAACTTAAACAGGTAATAACACCCTGGCTTTATATTAAATATCTTGTAAAGTTAAAGCAACAAATTTAGAAATCGGAATTCACTGTGAAAAGGGTTTCTCTGGGGTCCCCCCTTGGTGGTACAATGTATTGTTAGTCTTCCACTGCTTTACCTTTACATTCTACAACAGCCTCAAATACTAATCCACTACATGTATATCCTCCTACAGTATGCTGACAGTCCCCAAGTCGCTCCTCAGTACCAGTACAGTTCACATTAGACCAGTGAATACTGCCTTGTGAACGGGCAGGCTGGAGTCCCTTCTGTGTTCCTGTAATATCAACGGAAGGGGGGAGGAGGAGGGGTTAAACATGAGTTAAAAGACAAACCAAAGTCCATAGTGTAAGGTTGTAATATCATGAGCTCAACCAATACATGTTTGGTTCAACCATTTACTACTAAAGAATCACCACAGGGATCGACTTCATAAAATCTGAGAAACAGAAAATGTGCCAGATTGCCCGAATCAAAATAAGCCCTAATAAGAATGTGAACAAAAAGGCTGACAATGACAACGTTTTTCATTGGTTTTTTGTTGTTGTTGTGAACCCCTAGTTTGATGAATTTGTCAAAAGTTGGCTGATGAGGTATTCATTGAAACTTAATGATGATGTACGTAAAACAAACTTTGTGCTTCATGTCCTCCTCCCAACAAAAAAATAAATAAATACATGTACAAATAAATAAATAAATAAATATACAAAAATTAAATAAACTATAACAAAAATAAACAAATCACTAAATAAACTAGAAATTTAGTTTTTGTGACATTACAAAAAACAATGTGTTTGTATTGAAATAAGTTTTATTCTGCATGACCACTGTTCATGTGTCATGATCCAAGATTCAAGATTGGAGATTCATAATCAATGGAACATAGTAGAGTCAGGACTATACATAGAGTGTCATGGCCGAGCGGATAAGAGCACCGAATTTAAGCTCTGGTGTTTCTGTTCAGCAGAGTGTGGGTTCGAATCCCGGTCGTGACACCTGTGTCTCTGAGCAAGACACTTTACTATAATTGCTTCTCGCAGGGGTAAATGGGTACCTGTGAGGGCAAAGATGGTTCTTGTGATTGATTTAGCTTAGTGCGCTACAAATTTGGCAGCACAGGCTGTATACTCCCAGGGAGCTGAGATGGTTTAAGGAATGAAATGGCCCAGTGATCAGGGTAATAATGTTGGAAGCGCTTTGAGACATGGTGTATAAAGCGCTATATAAAAACCGAACATTATTCATTAATATTATACATGTATCTGCACCATGAGACCATCCTATCTTTTCCTTTATGTGCATGTACATGTACTTCCATATAAACCAAATTAAGGCCATATGCAATGAGATTAAATCTATCATAGTCATTTTGTATTCAGGGAATCAAACAGGTCTGTTCTCTTTCTTACCTCTGAATGCACAGTAGCCGAGTTGTTGACATGCAACTGTGCCTTCATTGGGTCCCCAGTTATCTGCACATATAGACCCCCATTGATTATCCACAAGGATCTCCACAGCACCAAATGCCTCGTTTGGACCTCCAGTAAGGCGAATATCTATCAATAAATAAATAGAAGTCAAAATGGCGTCTAATAATCCCACTGCTGCCACCTTATATGCACAGTGGGGGATTCAGGAGGTGTAGATGGATGTTCACTTAAAGATCACTTCTTTGACTTTCTAATGGAAAAAGCTATACCCCCCCCCCCCCATTTAAACAAAAAAAAAGGCTCTTTATTGGGTTGAAAATAATGAGTTCGGCGATATAATAATTACTGTTTACTTTTTAGTTAAATAGTTCAATGGCTCATTTTGTTCTTCTTTTCAGAACTAAGTAGTCCCCTGAATTCCCAAATCCACTCCACGGCAGTAGAATAAATAGCAAGACAAGTCTACACAGCATAGTAGACATATACACATAGATTACTGCAAACTGAAATACATTGGTACCTCACCATGCAAAACCTCAAAACCCAAATATCATATTTGCAAAATAATGTTTGATTGTATAAATTTAGGTTGGCTCTTAATTTTCTCTTTTAACGGCTTTCAAAGCAGAAGGCAAGTGTTCTCAATAACCACCCACTTTTAACCAGATCTGAAAACAGGTTCCAAAGTGATGTCATGATGCCCAGATGCTAGGGGATGACAAATACAATGGAATGCTTTCCTCGACGGCTTTGATAGTACTCAGGAATATCTTCTTTAAACACGTTATTACATTTAGTTTAATTCTAAAACATTGGGGAGCCAGAAACCCATGATTTAATTCAGTTAGAATGTCGGGAAAAAAACGATTTGTCAGAGTAATAAACTGTCAGACTAATGAGCCATCCGAATTATGAGACGTTGGAATCTATCAAATCCTTCTAGAAGGATTCAGAAGGACTGGGGGCTGTAGGCCCAAGTAACACTTATCACTAGGTCTGGCTTATCACTTGGTCAGGCATTCCAATCTTAGGGAGCATGGATAAATTATGTCACAGGAACGGCCGCCTCCCACCACGTTCCATCCCATGACAACTCCAACAAAAGAAAACCAACCCAGTGGAACGAGTTCTCCTGTGTTCTCCACAACTGCTGGTCTCCAGGGAGACTCACTGTATAACAAAGGAACAATGGTGTTGGCCAAATGCCATTGTGCAGTTATAATTGGCTTACTAGGTAGATAAACCCTCGGTTTTTTCCCCACTACAATTAAAGTCTACTAATCCTTCACTCCTTTGTAGGCTACTTATGAGCTGCCTTGTCCACATAATCTGAACAACAAAAGGCACCAACAATAGAGTTTGATAATGAGGGAACCTACAAATCACTGGAGTACTTAATCCATCTTGGGACAGCTGGGTGACAATTTTGGAACGACCGCGTTCTGGAACGAGTCTACATGCGGGCGGCCGCGTTCTTAATTTATCCATGGTCCCTTATCTAAGTCCAAACATTGGTGTGAAGTGGCGTAGAAGAAGAGGATATTGGTCACCTGTAGGGAGGTGGGCCTTGGGAGTATGGGTTAAGGACAAAATCAAAAAGTGCCCAACTAATGAGCAGCTGGATATATGAGCACACACTTTATCTAGGAGAACCCCATCAATGCATTGTCAAACTGTACCTTTGCAGATGACACCTGCTGACATGCCACCAGGGCATGTTTGAGAGTTTAATGGCTTGGGCCCCTGAGGACACTTTCCCAACAGGCTCTCCTTGCCAGTGCACTGTACATCTCCAAAGTGAATAGGGCTGGCGTTATTAATCAGTGAAAACTTCTGTGTGTTCATGGCACTCGTGTTGAACAGTTGTTGACAGACAACATCAGCATTCTGGAATAAAAGACAATTGCAATGGCTAAGATTTGAAACAAGTTATAAAATATCTTGATTAAAAATACAAAAGTTCCTTCCTCAAAAAAACAGTATACACCTCAGTAGTTTGGGATAAACTTGCCAAGTACTGGGATCAAGGATCAACCTTGATTGGATGACATTATCAGCAATAAAACTTGTCAGCATGTCGTATGCAACACTGTACTTTGATAAACTTGGCATAAAATTGGTAAACAAATTTACATCATATTACTTCCCCATTTTTGATGTACACGTACATGCTCATGCTCTGCAACTGGCTTACTGTGGTCATAAATAAAACTGATGTCAACTCAACCTGAGCAAAGGTGACCAACAGAGGGCTTTTGTTGCAATACTAATTGGTTCTAAAACAATCAACAGCTGCTATAGAATCCTTATCATGGAGCAGGCATTTTGTTATCATCCATTATAAATTGAGGCTAGAGGGGCAAACAAAGTCTGACCCCTTTTGAAAATCTGAAAGCATTTGTTGCTATCATGCTCATAGGGAACTTGCTTTTAAGAATGGTGCTGTGGTGGTATGAAACAGGTTGATTGGATTGATATAATGGATAATTCTTTACCTTTAGTGACCAACCATTGCCACATACTAGGCCCCATTTACCATCCCTCAGGACCTCAACACGACCTCGCAGTAAATTGGTTGACACAGTCCCATTTTCATACGTCAATCTCAGATCTAATTCAAAGAAATGAAGGTAAACGGTAAAAAGGGACTTTATTGATTTGCAGAGGATTATGTCACCAAGCCATCCATATTTACAAAACAGTAAAGGGAAGGTAAATCATTGGTTTTAAGCAAAGTACATCCTTTCCAATCCTCTAGATTCAAATGAAACCAGGATTGTATTAGTTTTATTTGGGGGAGAGTACCAGGTTCCAGGGATGGTACATCATACCTACTTGTTTTAATCAACTACATTCATTCTGCATTTAGTTTTCAAGACACACATCATGGCAAGACAGAACGCCATTAATTTTCCAATCCTCTTGGTTTTCCAAACGTAAACCATATATTTTGGAGGAGCACATTCATAAATAACTACCGTCTCGTTTTCAAGAAACATCACAAAGAAATGGCCAATCCTTGTTCTGGGAACAGTACATTCTATCTGTAGTTTGCAAAAAGCACATCACAGAAGGTTTAGCCTCTAGTTTTTGGAAGAGAACATTCATTCCCATCATCTTATTTAGAAACAACATTAGAACGACATGCCATAAAATACAGTTATAGATGAAAAATTTAAAGACACTGAAGACATTTATACAATGGCAGAGCACCATCATGTATTTGCCTAGAAGAGTTAATAGACCCACCTGTACAGACGACTCCAGCATCTTCATAATGTTGACAATTATGGCTACCCCAGCCCTCATGCCGACAATCCTCCAGTAACTCCTCTGTACCACTACAGGCTAGACCATCCACCAAAATGGGACCTGATCCCTGACCAAAGTTGGCACAACACTTGGCAGAAAGAACCTGTGCATTGTAATCATAGATTATTTTCGAATGTCTCTCTCAAACATTGTCTGTATTGTACAGAAATCTTTTAAACATTTATTTAGCAAAACTTGAGAGGTCAAAGGTCAAAGTATACTTTGCACGATTTCTTGTTGAAATTTCAAATTTTCTTGATGATGAGCAAAGTATATTTTTTTCTCATGTTCAGAGTTTTAATCTAAGATAACAAATAACATTTCATCAGGGCCCAATTTTATGGCTCTGCTAACCGCCGAATTCTGCGCTTGCGGTGACCATTCTCCGAATTTCTGCGCTAGCTGTGTAAGCGTAGAATGCCTAGTAATGTGGAGTACGCACGCGCACAAGCCGAAATTCCCCGCTAACCCGTGAAATACGCTTGACGTAAACGCGGAATTCCCCGCTTCCGCAAGAGCCGATTCTTTGCTTACGGTAAGCAGAGCCATGAAATTGGGCCCTGAACTGAAGGTACAGAAGTTTGCACATTGCAAAAATGTACAACTCCCAAGTCCCAGGCCACTCAAATCTGAGTTTTTGAGTTTTTTCAATTGACAAATTAGCAAACTTAAGGAACATTTATTAGACCACTTTGAGGCGGGTTGATTTGACACAGAATGATTATCATTCATATGTTTGATATAGGAGTGTCCTATAATCATACAACAACATAAGAACTGACTATAATGTTTTAAAACAAACGGTAAATTCTTTGGTTTTCAGAAACCTATTCAACCTGTTAATTCTAGAGTATAGTCTTTTTATATTGAAAAGTATCAGAAATTTGGTTTTCTGAATGATTTTTGTGAATGTATGCTATAATAAGACAATACTGCAAACAATTCAAAATATCAAACCATGAATATAATTTGTAAATAGAAAACCAGATGAATGAAAAATGTGGTCCGAGTACATAGTATTAGGCATGGTTGACCTGACCTCATAATTTCCAAGCTGCGTACAGACAACTTTAGCATCATTGACATCCCAGCCATCATCACAAACTGTACCCCACAGGCCGTCATGGAACACCTCTACTCGCCCTTCAAGGTCAGTACGCCCTCCGACCAATCGCAATCCACCTAAGACAACAAGCAATATTAAATGCTACATTAACAAGCTACAATAACAAAATTTCGTAATTTGTTTAGCAGAGTGTTAGTAATCTTTAACCTCTTTTTCATGTCTACAACATTTTTTTCCTAAAGTCAAATCAGATATTAATATGACCATAAAAGAATGAAGAGAAGAAAGCATAATCAAATATTTTTAATTAGAACTTCTAGTTGGACAGGAAGCAAGGTCAAATCAGGTCACCACTATACTACAAATCATTGCATGTCAAACCTTCACAAATGATGCAAAGATTCAAGTAACAGCACCTGTGGTTCTCAAGATATAATTTTTTTTAAATAACCAACTTTGATTTAGTGTAATTTGACACCCGATGACATAATATTGACATCATTGCTAATTTCTTTTTAGGCATTGAAATTCAACTAATTACCACTAGGAGAAGATATTAGACAGCAACCAGAGTGATTTTTTTCTGGGTTGTTCGGAGCATGACATCAGAACAACTTCCTTAAGTCCTGCCTCTGCACAATTCAAAGACAGACCTTGCCAAACAGTTTGCCCGCTTCTTTGTAGCAAAAGTTTGTGAACTGCGCTTGGCATTTAACGTGGCTACTGTGCCCCTACAGCTGCTACCCTGGACAATTTCAAATCCAACCTCAAATCCCACCTATTTCAACTTGCCTTCTCTCTTTCCTTGTAATTTTCAATTTTTGTAAAGCCCATCTAGATTTCTTCCAGTTATGTTTTGTGCTAAATAGACATCTCCATTACAAATCTCTGTATTCAAAAAGAATACTGAACACTCATGCTCACCCATTGATTGGCTCAAGTAACTGGCTATTTCCCTTCCAGCCTCACTTTGGTTAGATTGTTTCTAATTGAATCAAAACAAAATTGGCCTTATCTAAACGCCTTACGAACCTCTGCATACAACAGCTGCATCAGCATCCTCGCATTCATAATTTCCCCATGGTTTGTGTGGACATTCTAATATATTCATCTCCGATCCTGTGCAGTTGAAGTCAGATAGATGAATGGGCCCTGAACCGTTCTTGAAAGCATGTATGGACTCTGCCGTACTGTTGTACAGTTGTCTACACAGGACATTGGCGTCATTAATATCCCAGTTTGTTCCGCAAATCCGACCCCAGATCCCATTGTGGACAATCTCGACCCGACCCTTTGGAAGGTTGGAGGACGAGTCATCAATAGCCAAGCGGATTTCTGTTTTGGAAAGGAAGGAAACATTTTTAAGTTATTGCACTTCTATTATTGTTGATACATGTAGGTTAAAAAATGTATTGACTATGAATGAAGACATTTATCGTCCTAGGAAGTGTTCCTGAATAAGTTACCTTAACTGTGGATAAATATTTCTTGAATTGACACATGGTATGGTTAGTACTTGGAAAAGAGAGTGTTTCTTGTTTTTGTGATTCCTTTTCTGATGCATGTTAATAGTTAGCATTCGTTTTTGATAAGAGACCAATCCTTGTGTTTGAGTTGCCAGTCTGGGCCTTAGGAGCACTATTGACTTTGGTCAGTACTGGGATGGGAAACCTTTCCTCGTGTTAGCAAGATTAGTTGGCTAGTCTAGGGTATATTATTTAAGCACCATTGACTGTGGTCAGTACTTGGATGGGAAACCTTTCCTCGTATTAGCAAGATTAGTTGGCAAGTCTAGGGTATATTATTTAAGCACCATTGACTGTGGTCAGTACTTGGATGGGAAACCTTTCCTCGTATTAGCAAGATTAGTTGGCTAGTCTAGGGTATATTATTTAAGCACCATTGACTGTGGTCAGTACTGGGATGGGAAACCATTCCTCGTGTTAGCAAGATTAGTTGGCTAGTCTAGGGTATATTATTTAAGCACCATTGACTGTGGTCAGTACTTGGATGGGAAACCTTTCCTCGTATTAGCAAGATTAGTTGGCTAGTCTAGGGTATATTATTTAAGCGCCATTGACTGTGGTCAGTACTTGGATGGGAAACCATTTCCTTGTATTGGCTAGGATGGGTGGCTAGTCTAGAATGGAACTGAATGGAAAAGCCTTATCTGTAAGTCCTTACTTCGGCATACAACACCAGCAGTCTCTGATCCTCCACAGTTATGTGTCATCCATGCAGCATGGTGGCAGTCTTCAATCCTACTCTCCTGCCCAACACAGCTAACATCATCTAGGACGATATCCTTGGAGCTTTGGCCATATTTAGCGCAGCAAGTGGCAGACACTGCCTCATAGTTACCCAGCTGACGACATACTACTTGAGCATCATTGATGTCCCAGTTGTCATCGCAAACAATACCCCACACATTGTTATGTAGAACCATGACATTGCCCTCCAGAGCATTTGGGCCCCCATCAAGTTTGACAGTGGCTTTTTTCAAAAAAGTAAAAAAAAAAGGAAAAGAAAAAGAATGCACAAAAGGTCAACTAGCTTATAATTCATTTTATTGAGTATACGATCAAATGCTTTATACTCAGCACATTACACAGGTGAAGGTATCAGGACAACCAATGAGAGTAAGTTTGTTTTGGATTGATTGTATCAGTGCCAGTGCTTCTCCAATGCTTCATCATAGTTTTATTTTGAGGATAGTGGCAGGATGACATCAATGCAAAGGCATGTATTCCAACCTATCCTGTATTTATGTATTCACTTACCTTGGCATTTAGCCCCAGCAGCCTGTCCCTGTGAGCAGTCAGTCACCCCCCATGGACCATGCGTACATTCTTCAAACCGAGTCTCATTCCCTGCACAATCCACTTGATCAAGGTAGATATCTCCATCACTATGCCCTAACACGTATGTCTTACAGCAATCCTCGTCGTTCATTAGTGGGTAGTTACCAAGCTGACGGCAAATAACTGCGGCATCTTTAGCATCCCAAGATTCTGGGCAGATGTTTCTCCACTCGCTGTTATAAAACACCTGAACCCTTCCCTCAGTGTGTGTATCTCCACCTACAAGACGCACTGATGCTGCAAAGTCAAATGGGTAAATATCTTGATAAGTCCATCAGAAATCTAACGCATGTTTACGAGCTAAAAAATATGAGCATTTTTATCGTTCCTCTAAAATTTAGCCTGCTTTCGTTTGGTTGAAAATTAATTTATTTTTGGCCAATGAGTGAGCTTGACACAAAGAGGCTGAAATTAAAGATGCACCCTTTTGGTTTCATTTTACAGTTAAGAACTTTGAAGTCAATGTTAAGTAAGACATATTTTAGGCTCTGCATAGTGTTGGATCATGGATGGATGTAGGTTTTGGTTTGCAGCACAAAATCTGTTCAGGAACATTAACTTACAGGGTTCTTATAAAATCCATACAAGATAATGTTTTGACTAGTCCTCTCTAGTCTTCGTCTGCAAACATTACAGAGCTACAATTCTGGAGACAAAATATTATACATTTTCATTTTCAAAAATGTATAAAAAGAAATCTCAACTTTTAAAACCATCAGCAAAATATGAATCTTATACATGTATAAGATTCAAATTTTGCAACATATCATAAGCTGGTTGATATGTAAAACTTGATGTGTTATCCAACTAGGAGAGATGAGAACATGTGTATCATACAGTCCAACAATTAGTCTATTGTGTAACTGACTAATTTTGCACTTTCAAAAAGCTAAATAACTTGCTTTATTTCATTGATCTCTCTATTAAAGGAACATTACAGAATTGGTAAGAAAAAAACTTGTAAAATATACTTTTGTTCACAGATTTACACAAAACTTACACGGTCTAATGATGATGATAGTAGAAAACATCCCTTGAAATATTTCTGTCTGAAATATCATATTTGATGAGAAATGAATAAACTAATTTTCCGATTGGAGTTTATCGCTCAGTGAGCGTTTTATTCATTTGTTGAACCTATACGATTTCATGCAAATGTGTAATCGGTTTTTCACTATTTTCTCACGACCCAGATGGCCGATCGATCTCAAACTTCTACAGGTTTGTCAGTTTATGTATATGGTGGATTACATAAAGTGCTTACACTCCCAGCAACTATTTTGTTAGCAAAAACCAATTCTGTAATGTTCCTTTAAAGAACACGTTAATTTTTTTTTGCAATTTGGTGCTCTACAAATCAAGCTAATTCTAAACCCATTTTAAATAAAAGCAGCACTTCTACATGTATGTTGGCTTATGATTGTCTGAACGATTTTCCACCAGTTTTGGAAGTTCTCATTCTAGAAATTGTTCAAAATACATTGTATGCAATGGTTGGGAGCAAGCTGACTGACATTGACAAGAACACTCATATTACATGATAATGCATGATACTAAATGACAATGACTAAATAACAATGATCAGTTGTTTACAAAACAGCCTAGAGATTTGATATCTGGCATGCAAGAAATGATGACAGTACCCTTAGTCTTACGCAGCCAAGTTTGACAAAAGTCCAACATATGACATTGAAAAAGAAGTTAAATGTCAGAGGTTAACACGTTGACTGCCGCCTACGAGTATATTCGTACTAACAGGTGTAACGGATTCTGCCACTACGAGTATACTCGTGGAGAATGAAAGGGCTTCGTATTGTTATTTAAATACACTGGCATCACTGAGCACGCAAAACATACGCTTCTGGCAGTGGTGAGGACATGGCATCCTTAGAATGTGTATGTTCAATTTTTTGTTTTGTATAGTACCTATTTGGTATGCGCGCATGCGCACCGCACTTGGCAAATGGGAACGCCCTACGAATATATGACTGGCAGTCAACGTGTTAAAGGTACTATGGAAGTGGCAGGTTACAGGTTTATATTGACTTACGTGAACAGATGACCCCAGCATCATTTTCATGAGTACAGTCACCACTCACACCCCATCCTGCGTTGGAACACTGTTCTAGAGTTGACTCAGTCCCTTGACAGTTCACATCACTAATATGTGTCATGCCGACAGCTATACCGAACTGTGAGCCAACAGTTTGTTCTTGAGCTGCATAGCCTCCTAGCTGCTTACACACAACTACAGCATCATCAAAGTCCCAGTTATTATCACAGACGGTCCCCCATTCACCATTGTTGAAGATCTCAACCCGGCCCTCTAGAGGTCCATTTCCACCAGTCAAACGAATTGGTCCTTTTCCACAGAAAAAAAAAGATAGAAAAAATTGTGAGATACATCAAGAAAGGCTCATGAAACTGGACTTTTTAGTGAAAAACTCAAGATACAATGTACATACATCTGTTTTCGTTTTAAGTGGCAGTTAGATTGTAAGAAATAATCTTAAACTACATAAAAAGGTCTTTACGATCACCAAAACTTGACCTTTACCATACAAAACAAATAATTAAATATTAGTGAAAAAACAGTTTCACAAAGAAATCCCCCCAAAATCTCATTGAGATCTACAAAGAAACAGAAATTTGTATTGCTTGACATACCTTCCCATTATATATTTTTTTTTTTCAGATATCAATATTAAATATGCGGTTTTGATCAATTTTTGTAAAATATTTATCAATTATTTAATAAATTGGTATATTCATTAATTTACAGTTTCTGTTATCACAATAATGATAAAAGACCTTGTGCTCAGTGTAACAACTGTTGCAAACTGCTTACAAATATTTTGCACTTTTGTCTACAAACTTTGTTTTGTTATAAGTTTGTTACAGTTCCTCGCACTCATCTGTGTAGTGACTAATTTTCAATTAATGATTTTTTGGGCCATGGGATTTGACAACTTGACTAATTGCATTTGTTTATCGGTTGTTGTCCATCTAAGGGGCTGGTTGTGTTGTGTATTTTCGATCAAACATTCTTATAAAGTGACAGGACTGACAGTAAGTGCTATTATTTTAGCCTGACCATGTTATTGAGGCACACATTTCCCAGTGGCCATGAGTATGATGTTTTGGAAAAACTTTAAGGGTTCAGTCAGTCATCAACCCTGCTTTTTGTGATTTTGAATAACAAGCAGTTCTTTTAAATACATGTACATGTAGCGCATTATACAATAACGTATCAATGCGCTTTACATTAGTGCCCTGGTCATTGGGCCAATAGCAATCCTGTAATCTTTCTCAACTCCCTGGTGAGTATACAGCCCCGAGCTGCCGTGGCGATCCGAAGGCTTTTTCAAACACAATATCAACCTCTACCCTCGCAGGTACCCATTTATACCCCTGGGTGAAGAGAAGCAATTATAGTAAAGCGTCTTGCTCACGAAAACAAGTGTCATGACCGGGATTCAAACCCACACCCCGATGACTTAACCACCAGAACTTGAATCCGATGCTCTAAACCGCTCGGCCATGACACCCTACACTTCAACTTGGCATGATTTGGTCTGGTTTTGCCATAGCTCTGATCATGAGGCAATGACTCCGACTGAGTGTTTCATAGGTGGAAGTGCAACTGTATCATATGACTCTCTAGTGAAACATATTTAACACATTTTATCTATCAACGATAAAATGCTTTATACACAGGGCGAACTTGTATGTGTTTCTACCCGCACGCTCTGTATGCTGCACAATGCAGATAAAATTGTACAAGCTTAAGGTGTATTTACCGTGTGGGATGCCGTGCGTTGCATACATGTACTTGCAATAATGTTTGGCAACTTAGGTATTTATGTTTTTGCGGGCAAATTGTTTACATTGCTTTGTTATACAGTACTCTTTATGCAAAAATGTTGTTCGGGTATAAAAGCTAGCCAATAGGGTGACAACATTTAGCCAATGGTTGCTATCCTTGCGGTTGTTAGTGACGCTACCATGAGCGTGGGTTAGGCTGTCACAATGTCACTGCCTTTCAACGTGAACTGGCATTTTTATTTTTCTGGTCACATAAATTTATTAATTTCCCACCACTCCCCCCTATTTTTCTTGTCAGTGACCTTGTTATACTTGCCATTGTCAAGTGGCGTTTTTTACGGGATTCACACCGTTTTTTAAGTTGGGGGTTATAGTTGCAAGTAAATGTACTTTGCAGGACAACTATTTCTTCAACTTTGAACACCTCTCTGTTCAATAAGCTTACACACTCCTTTTTTATATTAAGATCCAATATTGTAATAATAAGTTGTGTTAGCGCTCTGATGTACCACAGGGGCTAATTCCGACCGCATGTGCCAAGGTGGAACTTCACAACTTAATTGGTTGATGGGTTAAACTCATTGTATAACTTTCAGGTATGATTATGTTGGATATTTGTTTTGTTGCATTCCGCCTGTGTGCCCACGTGGTTGGATTCAGGTGTGCACACAGATAAATGTTTGGCCAGGTGCCAATGAAATAATTTGGGCGTGGTGCCGAAGATTGGTTGGTGTGAGTGTACCCAAGAAAAGATGCCAGGTGTGCCATTTCAAAAGATACACGTTGTGCCATTTCAAAAGATGCCAGGTGTGCCAAGTGGTGGTTTGGCACTTGTTTGCCAATTCATTTGGGCGTGGTGCCCGGTAATGGTTGTGTCACGTGTATGCTTAAAAGATGCCAGGTGGGCCAAGTTGTGGTTTGGCATGTGTTTGCAAAATAAGTAATATGGGCGTGGTGCCCATTAATGGTTGTGTCACGTGTATGGTTAAAAGATGCCAGGTTGGCCAATTTGTGGTTTGGCATGTGTTTGCCAAAATATTGATATGGGCGTGGTGCCCATTAATGGTTGTGACACGGGTACAGTTAAAAGATGCCATGTTGGCCAAATTTGTTGGGTGTGTGGTACGCCCAACGATGGTGGGGATCAGGTGTATCCCAAGCAATTTTTAAATGTGGGAATGGATAGCCATACGTTTTTCGGCATCCTCCACAATATATGTTTTGGCAATAAAAACAGTTTTTCAGAGGCTGTGGCAATCAATCAACATATAATTTGTCTGCTTGTTTTATTCGAATCTGTGTATAAATTGGCATTTTAAACATCGAGGTAAAGTTGACCTGATGTTCCTGATACATGTTTGGTTTAGTAGACCATATGGCATAATGCATCAATGTTCAGATGAACCCCGGTTTTTGGTTGCAAGTGTGCCCAGGTCTAGGGTCAAGTTATTCAATTTTGGGGTAAGCTGGCATGTCAGGTGTACCTTGCTTTAGTTGTTATGCATGTGGCTTGCCTAAACGTTCCTTATTACATGTATTATGCACAAATAAAACCAGTTGTTTGGGCAAAGTTGCGACAATTCACAACATGTGTTTTTCTTGTTGTTAACAGAGACCAAGTATGATTTGGCATGATATTGTACAACATAAACCCTGAAAAACATATAGTTTTTGTAGCCTATTGGTGTCAAGATGAAACCTGAACTTCTAGGGTGTCACTGTATTGAGTTTACACTCTTTACGTACTTGTAGGCCACTAATTCAAAACTACATGAAGAGGCCTTGACACAAATTCACATCTTCAAGAAAGTTTATATTAAAAGCAATCAAGATTTCTGATAAATTATAGGCCTGTACTATCCAATCCAAAATTGAAACTCACTTGTGCAAATTACGCCTGCATTGGTGTTCGCTGCACACCTTTCACTTGCATTCTTCCATTGCCCATGCTCACACAATTCCACCCCTTTTTCACTCCCTTGACATGACACCTCATCCAGCATAAACTGTCCAGAGCTTTCTCCAAAGAATGAGCCAGTTAAGGAGTCGTTTGCTGATGGGTAACCGAGCTGCTTGCAAACCACCTGGGCATCCTTCATATCCCAGTCTGTGTCACAGACAGTACCCCATTCTCCATCATGAAAGATTTCCAGCCGACCTTGAAGTGGATGGGTACTACCAGCAAGCCTAACCTTGCCTAGGAACAAAAAAGACAGAAGGTAGAAAATAAGTTTTCAGTCAAACTAAATGCCCTTTTTTAGAAGCATCCTTAGTTTTAGATTACCCTTTTACTGTCTAACCATTTAATATGCAGCCTTCAATTCTATATTATTGTGCATGCTTCAACACAAAGTCATACAGTTTTTGCATGACTGTTGTAACCATACACTACCTGTTCAGTTGAAATGTTTCAATTGTTTGTTTGCAACTAAAATGCTTTTATTTGTCATAAATGTATAGCGGTTAAAAAAAATAGATTCCAAACTAAGCACAACACTATTCAATTGGGATTTTTATTCCTACGGTATCCATATACATTTACCAACAACCAACTGTTCTACAATGTACGTACTATGTATCAAATACTGGGCCATCTCTGGCCATGCATGAACAAGAACTTGACCCTCATTTCTATTTAAAGCTAAAATGTGTGACATGCTTGGATTATACTTTTTATAATAATAAACTCATAAACAATTTAGCCTTCCTTAAACAATGCCGGGACTCCAACCTGTTGCCGCTAAAGACTTCGCCTTTAAGATGCAGTACTAGGCAGTACTTAAGCAGCATCCAGCAACAGAGTCCAGCATTCTCCTGAAGCCGATCAGAGCATACTGAATACTGATTGAACGTTGAGTCGTTAACTACCGGTTCTTTTCAGAACCAACAGTTACTCAAAAGAGATTTTAACATGGTGTTACCGCAAACCTCTCTTAGTTAGTGGATTATAGTAGATGCATACTCAGTGTATTTTATCTTATTTTGAAATATTTTCATGTGAACAGTTTAAGAATATTTGCATATATTTGAACTCCCAGGGTCAGGCAATTCAATTACTCAATCTAACTGTTGATAAGATTTAACTTTACAAACATGATACACAGCTTTTGACTCCGAAAAGAAGAGAGAGTTAGTTTACAGGATTGAAAACACACTGAAATTTGTAGACGTGAGCCTCAAGTCTTTGGCATACTTTGCAACAACTAAATGTCTCTAGTCCCTGTACCACCCGAGTTTGCAGAAAATCAAGACTCTTGCAGTAAATTTAACTTGAATAGTGGTTTAAAATTCAAAAGATACCCAAGGCTATTAGTTTTAAAGTACAATTTTTGGTCTTTCAAAATATTGTCTTTGAATAACAAATTATTTCAAGTTCAAGTGATAAGTATACCTAGGGAACAAGAGTGCCTTTTGTTAATGGCTACTGGTGATTTTAATGGCCTTTGTTTTTTAAAAGGTTAGTTTAACTAACACAATAGTTTTTGAAGGCTTTTACCTTGCATCAAATGACTGACTAATTGCTAAGGAACTAGTTTTTGACAGTATAATTTTAACTTTCACAACAGCTTCATTTGTCTAAAATCATTTTAAATGGATTTTGATAATTCTTTTTAGATCATATGGCAAAGAGAATTAGCTTAAAGGAACATTACAGAACTGGTAATTGTAAAATATACTTTTGATCACAGATTTACATAAAACTTACACGGTCTAATGATGATGATGGTAGAAAACATCCCTTGAAATATTTCTGTCTGAAATGCCATATTTGATGAGAAATGAATAAACTAATTTTCCGATTGGAGTTTATCGCTCAGTGAGCATTTTATTCGTTTGTTGAACCTATATGATTTCATGCAAATGTGTAATCGGTTTTTCACTATTTTATCGTGACCCAGATGGCCGATCGATCTCAAACTTCTACAGGTTTGTCAGTTTATGTATATGGTGGATAACATCAAGTGCTTACACTGCCAGCAACTGTTTTGTTAGCAAAAACCAATTTTGTAATGTTCCTTTAATTCAACCGACTGCAAGACCTAGAACGTTTTTCTGTTTCTGTATTTTGAAGTATGTGGTTTTTCGCTTGGGTTTATAGTAGTGGGGTTCACCCTTTTGAGATGTGCACGACCTACCATTGCAAATTACTCCAGCATCCTCAGTATGTGCACAATTATGTTGGTTCATTCCTCTATTGGGACAATCCACTAATCTCTTCTCATTTCCAACGCAAGCTAGGTCATCCAAACTTATTGCACCAGTACCCTGCAACGACAACAAAATTCAAAAATCTCACATAGCATTAAATCTAGGCCTAGTTTTATTGTCAACAGCTGAGTAGATAAAAGGAAGGGGGAAGAAAAAACAGCCAAGCTGTAATCCTTCCATAGGTCCCATGACACGGGTGTAAAGAAATCAATTAGAGGAGGGCCCAACACCATTACCCCTCCCCCAAGAATATTTTTAAGTAATGTGTCTTAGACTTGTCAAAATTTATTGGTTAAAGGAACATTACAGAATTGGTAAGAAAAAAACTTGTAAAATATACTTTTTGATCACAGACTTACATAAAACTTACACGGTCTAATGATGACGACAGTAGAAAACATCCCTTGAAATATTTCTGTCTGAAATGCCATAGGCCTATTTGATGAGAAATGAATAAACTCATTTTCCGATTGGAGTTTATCGCTCAGTGGGCGTTTTATTCATTTGATTTCATGCAAATGTGTAATCGGTTTTTCACTATTTTCTCATAACCCAGATGGCCGATCGATCTCAAACTTCTACAGGTTTGTCAGTTTATGTATATGGTGGATTACATAAAGTGCTTACACTCCCAGCAACTATTTTGTTAGCAAAAACCAATTCTGTAATGTTCCTTTAAAGAACACTTTAATTTTTTTTTTGCAATTTGGTGCTCTACAAATCAAGCTAATTCTAAACCCATTTTAAATAAAAGCAGCACTTCTACAGCAAAAACCAATTCTACAATGTTCCTTTAAAACAAGTTAATTTTTTTTTGCAATTTGGTGCTCTACAAATCAAGCTAATTCTAAACCCATTTTAAATAAAAGCAGCACTTCTACAGCAAAAACCAATTCTACAATGTTCCTTTAACATCACATAGTTGACTAATAGATGAAATAAATTGTTTGCACCTAATCGTTTGGTGACCAGTACTACCAGTACTTTTTCCATAAAAGTTAATACTTCTCCCTCCCATTCCCAGAAATTTAATCTGATAGTGCCCTCTTTTGACTCAACTTCCTTCAGCTCAAGTTAATTTACCATGGGGGGGGGGGGAGGGGACTCAAGCAAAATGGTGATGTAGCCTGTCTTGTTGGGCTGTAGCGTTGTGGCTCCCTTTTTAACATAAGTCTTGTCATAGTCACCATTGATAAGACCAATGTTAAAAGAAAACAGCCCTAAAGTAGGTTAATGTGGAAAGTAACCCAAACATCTTATACCGCACTTCGAGGTTGGTGTCCCAGGGGATTTTCAATACACATCCCCCCCCCACCCCCAAAGTGAGCCAATATTTTTATGGTATATTGTCATAGAGCCCTCTTGTGACAAGTTATGGTAGAGTCACATGTAAACACAGACTAGTCCCTGTCTTTATCACTGCGGATACTATGTTATCACACAAGCGCGAGTGGAATACGAAAAAATATAGCGCTTCTGCGTCCCATATCCAACGAGGCCGAAGGCCGAGTTGGATATGGGACGCAGACGCGCTATATTTTTCCGTATTCCACGAGCGCGAGTGTGGTAATGAATTTATCTTCCAGCCTCATTAAGTCATTGAGGTTAGGTTATGTTTTTGTTTTTGGTTTTCCACGCGCAAAGTTTAGAATGTAATTTGTGCACTGACCGTATGCGGAGCGTGACGCATTGACACTCACAATACGCAGAGTGCAATATAAAAACTGGGAGTAGGTTATTGTCTGATATCACACTCCGGTTCGAGCATCTGATTGGAGGATTAGCGCGTACTGGAAGATAAAGACAGGTAGGCTGGTCTACAGGCCCAATGATTTCATTGGGTACAATGATTCCATTGGATAAACGTGCAGTGATGTAAGCTTTCCATATCTATGTTATGATTAGTTCGAGGTGATGTAATTTGTCAGCTTGCACTTTGGATTGTCTGCATGCAGCGTACATGCACTGTTAGTACATTATGTCATCTTGTTTTATTCACTATGGAATATGTGTACGTGTGAAGTGACTGCAAATCTCCGGGTGAAATGAATGCGAGGTCAATGGTACATCTTGCAACATCTGGTCAAGCAGGTATCTGGTGTAATTCACGAGCCTCGAAGTGTGACGTCAGATGTTAAGGCTATCATGTCATAAATGCATGTGACGTCACCAGTATCACAAAGAGAGTCGCAGGTACTGCGTGACGTAAAATTCATTTGACATACACATGCACGGCAAGATCAGCAGGGTGCCCTGACTTCTCACGATCAGGGCCCAATTTCATAGCGCTGCTTAACGGTAAGCAAATTTTCGTGCTAACTGTAGCAGAAAAATTTGCTTAACCATAAGCGTATTTCACAGGTTAGCAAGAAAATAAGGCAGTCATCTTGCGCGTTCACCATGTAATTGCATTGTTACGTCATTAATTTTCGGGCAGTAAGCACCGGAAGGTAAGCATACCTTTTCGTGTGCTTACGGTTTAGCAGCGGTATGAAATAGAAACTCGTGCGTAAGCACAGAATCGGCCGTTAAGCAGCGCTATGAAATTGGGCCCAGCAGGCAGGGAACCATAATTAAGATGGCAGCACAACAAACTTGAATGTAATTTTTGTCATATTTTGGGGGGGCCATTTTCAAATCATCACATCTGGTCAAAGGAATCATTCGGTAAGGCCAAACAAAAAGGGCTCTGTTTCCGATTACATGTCATTTAAAAATAGGGTCGGTAGGTCGGAAAGTTTTTTTATTTTGCGTTTTTTTTTATTCCGATACGATTGACGATACGTCCACGATCGTTCATATGTTGAGCGCAATCAACGGATTTGCACAGCGAATTAGGCAAAATTGCGCGCAAACTGCAGTTTGCGCTCTGCAGGTTTGACAGTTAATCTGCCCGACCTTGCAAATTGTGCGCAATCTTCAGTTTGCGCTCTTAAGATAGGCAGTTTAAGCCGCCGATTTTGCAAAAATGTGCCGGAAATCTCCAAATTGCGCAAACCTGTGGAATGCGCTTCACACAGCGCCGTGTACACACGTGCGCGATCCGCATTGCATTGTGGGTATTTTTCGTTCGTAGTCGAGTCATTGGACATCGCAGGCGCAAATCATGGAGATATCGGTAAATTCTTCTTGATATGTTCTGGTTTTTATTTCAAATGTTGCCTTAAACATGGTAAATTGGTAAAAGTCAGACATTTTCTTCCAGGTGAAATAGGTTTTTGTTTTTGTTTTTTTGTTTTTTCCCCGTTTTATCCCGTTTCCCCCCGTTTTTTTTAAAGGCAGAATAAAAAGTTTAAGGTCGCGGAATAAAAACTAGGAAGTCGGGGAACCGGAAACACAACCCCCTTTTTTTGGCCTAAGCCCTGTTATGTATCATTTTAATTCCACAAATGTAAGGAATAATATGAATAGGTTCGAGTAGCATGGAATGTTTAGAAATGGGAGAAATTTGCAATCAAAGTGGCACGACTTGATGGTCCTTAAAAAACATTGCGTTTTAGACATGTGGGCTGTAATGGCGAGTATAAGACCGATGTTAAAAGAGAGCCACAACAGCCCGCCCAATAAGGTGGGCTAATGTATTTGCCCATGTAACTTGTAAGTCACCATCTTTGATATAGTCTACTCTCATGACTCTAGTCTTAGTCTTACTTAAATACTAGTGTTAAAGAATAAACCAGTCTAGATTACTCTCCACAATCTGACAATCGTCAATGTCTCTTGCCTATTTAACCCAGCTCGGCTGGTGATCCTTGTCTATCTATCCAATTAATCCATAATCTATTGGGTTCGTAAGACCAGTGCAAACAACAACAAACAAAAAAATACGAAAAAGACGATTAATAAAATAAAAAACTTTGATAAAATTTTTAAAATTTATTCTTTGACATGTTGGACGGCTACCGCTTAATTCATACGGGCTTGAGATAGGTTTCGTGGTTGCGGTAAATTGCGGTATACTCACTCACCTGACCATAGGCAGAACAGCACTTGGATGAATTAGCCGACGCAAAACCAAGCTGTCTGCAAACCACTTGTGCATCCACAAGTTCCCATCCGTCGTCACAAACTGTCCCCCAACGACCGCCGTAGTAGATCTCTATTCGGCCCTCTGACGACGATTGGCCGCCAACCAACTGCACATCACCTTCCACTGGACTATTCGCGGGAACCGAAATAACTACGAGAAAAGAAACACAATGGCAGTAGGCATATTGTTATTGTTTACATTCACATTACTTCAAACTAAGCCTACCATCGTTTCATCGATGAACAGTTACATCGGACCTTTTATTTGCTGGCTTCCATAAACACACCGAGTCCCGTAATTTGAGCTCCCATTGTTGGGCGCTGCAATTGAAATCTGCTTTAACAAACTATTTTAACCAAAGACTGTAGCGCCTTTTTTTGGGGGGGGGTAAAAAACATACGTCTGGCTGGCAGGCAGGCAGGCAGGCAGGCAAGCATATTGAAGTCACATGATTACAAGATCGATAATTTAAATTAATTATAATAATTTTCAAAGCTACAAAGTGAAAGCTCACGGTTGAACTTTATTGCTCATCCTCTAAAACAACTTCAGAGCCTATCAACATTTTCAAAGTAAAGAAAACAGCATTGAACCCTACCAACCCTGCGCGCACAACCACTTGCAATCGGGGTATTTGTACTAATTTTTTTTTTGGGGGGGGGAACCTCACTTTGTTTTCAAACTTGGACCGTTACCTAACCGGGAACCATGTTCCCTATACCAACTCAAACGCACCCGTGTATTCACAAGTAACGGAGCCCTTTTCAGGTTTAAAATTACCTAACTTCGTGCAGTCAAACACATTTTGCGTATAACACAGTCAGCGTTTAATAGTTCGCAATTTGACTTTTCGAACCGGATGTTGGATGTCGAAACAATATGTTTTCATAAGTTTTCAGATTCTATTTTTTAGCGGATAGTCTTACTAAATGTAACCATTTCACCATTTTTTATTTTTTTTGGGGGGGGTGATAAAAAGTGATCACACAAAACTGCACCTACGTATCTCCCAAAGATGGGTGGCTCAGAGCAGTCCGGAAGCTCAATGGTGACCTTTTCGTCTCCAGACACACACGTTCTATAAGGGACACTGTTCAAGTTGAATGTTTATAGAAACTGCGTTGAAGGAAGTAGAATTGACACACAGGATATGCGTCTGATCGTGGATTGACGAAAAAGTAAATAAATAAAAAACGAGAAAAATATTATCGGTACAGGTCAACAAGTGGACCGGACTTCCATCAAAGTATCATTATTTGTGTAACCGTCAATGACAAATCACTATTTACTTTATTAGAGTTAGATTATAAAGGAAAAGCAAACTGGAAGTACAAAAGTACTATTGAAATTTCAATCCAGTTGTAGGTCCATCTGAATTTAAATTTGAAACCTTGTACGCACTGGTAGGGTCTATAGGGTAACATTTGAGGAAGGATGGCTTTGCAGTAAATCCAGTTCGTTCACATTACAAAGTACACAAGAAATTAAACAAATGTAATATAATTTCCCAAAATGAATACATTGATATTACCCACCCATAGATGTTTTAATTTTCGAACTTTATGACTTGTGACTTCGGTCAACTGGTCGAAAGTCAAAATAGTCTCAGCATTAAGAAAATAAGTTAGGATCTGGATTGGAAAACAATTTGTTCATTCTATTATGTAATTTGGGCAATACTTGGTAAGCGAGTGCATCATTGTAATGACAAAACAGTGAAGAGCGCGATCGAACCAAGCCATCTGAACTTCAAGGAAAAAACACACAAAACAAAATGGCCGCTTATGTTTCCAAAGAGACTCCGTTCAAGGAAACTTTGACCAAAGCGTTTTACTCAGTTTTGAGAAGAAAAACTATAGTCTTAAGCAAGTAGATAATACATTATGTGGTGCAAGAACAACAAACATATTTATTTATGAGGTGTATGTGGCGTCAAAGAATCAAGGGGTGTGTGATGTGACTCTGCAAAGTCGTACACAGAGCAAAAGAATGATCGATCAAAACACACTTTACATACTTTGCTGTCTTCTCGGTAACTATTATCTATCAGTGATACACTGCGTGAAAAGCACATAGTAATTACTGAACTCAACATAAAGACAGGCTTTTTCTATCCCTGTCACGATTCGTCTTAAATACTTTATTCACTGTAACTTGATGTAGGCACTTTGTATAAGAAGAAGTATATTGATCTATTAGTTTGTTATTGTTAAGAGAGGCCGTTAAAAAAAATTCTTCTTCATTTATATGTCATATTGGTTCAGTTTGCAACAGCTAGTTCTATTTTCTATGTACCGATATTACTTACGTTGGTATTAAGAAGGCTTTGGATTTACTATCTAGACTGGTATGTCTTGGCAAAACATACAATTCTGACTTTTTTGGGGGGGGGGGATTTTCCGGCGATTCATACAAGATTCACGTATTTAAAGTGCTTCTCCCAATATTTACTATACATTGAAAAAGGTCTAAGCATGCGTTTTTTGGATGAGAGCAGGTTTTTTTAATTATTTGCACATGCAAAACACGGAAGACACGGTTACGCGTCACGTGAACACACAAAGTGTTGACGTATCCGTATCCGTATCTGTATCCGTAGCCTTGCGAAACCTCTCTATTGACCGAAACCTGAAACTTGCTACCCGCAATGCCATTATTTTCCCACATAGGCCCACAACAATTGACCATGCAAACTATGTGAATTGTAGATATTGTGTGCACATTAATTTCATTAAACATACTGGTAACAGAAATGACTCAGATTTTCTACTTCTATACTTTCAGAAGAACTTTGAACCATATTGAAGATCTGAAATACAATTAACATGCACATCTAAACTCAACGTCATTTTTCACATGTTTTTTTTAAATTTTCATTGTTGTTTGTTTTTATTGTTGAGTTATTGCAAGTTTTCGGTTGTTGCTTTTTCTTTGTTTTTGTTAACTTCCTACTTTATCTACATGTATTATCAATATAATTATATGAGCTTCACCAGTTCACATACAAACACTACTTTATCTACATGTATACATATGAACTTCTTCTCAATTCAGAGTTTCAAAAGTTCTCTTGCAATCTGACACCATGTTACGTGTGATGAGGAATGTGTGAACTCGTGACTTATTGACTTGATAATATTGACTTGTTACGAAATCATGATAGCGTGATACATCGTGTTGGGATTACAAAAACAAAAGTTGTTTGCTTCTCCGGTTTGATGTTTTCCGCCCATTCCATGCTGATGTAATTCGACCCTATATACATGTAGGTTACTGCATTTTTTTGTTTCACTTTTGAACCACTGAATCCTTGACTTCCCAACCTTTCTCATGGTAATGCCATAAAGTTTTTATCTTATTTCGGTAAGCAAAGATGGTCCAAGCCTCGTCTGGTAAGGTAATCACATTTAATCCCCCTTTTCGTCTATCTGAGAATCAGATAGAAACAGGATGAAACAAGTTTATAAGATTATTCCAACCCCGTGAGTGTCTCGTGCCATCATGTGACATCTTTTTAATCATTTCAACACGCCAGAAATATATAGGCCTCATATACGAAGCCTGTAACTTCAACTAATAAAACAATTTCAATGTTAAACACATCTGTTGGCGACAAATTAACAATGCATGGTTTCTATAAAAGAAAACAAATTAACCTCACTGGGTTTTTTAACCTTGGTTTAACCCTAACTTGGGGAGCTTTGATAAGTTTATGAGAGTGAATCAGTGAATCGAATACTTTGCTCATTCACGTTGAAAAGACCGCTTTTAATGTTCAGTTAGTCACTAGCTATAGTTGGAGTAGCCCTGGTAGGACGTCAGCATCCGTTGCACTGCACTGACGTCCTCGGTATAAAGCTTCTCTACGATGCGAAAAAATGTTCAACTAATGTTTAAAAATATTTTTACCTGATTTCAGAAGCTGGAAATTTTTCCACTTATTCTTCGTGTCCTAAAATACACTTTTGATTATTCCACAAATAACAATTATATCCATGGGTGACATTATTTCAGAAATTAAGTCAGAGTTCTGTACTATCGTTGTTGTCATCGGGTACCAATTGCCGGCGTGGCTATATGCGCGCATGCCCGACAGTAGAACATCCCCAGCTGTCACACGAAGAACGTGCTACACTAACGAAGTGGTCAACTTCGTTTCTAGGGATGATCGATCTCGCAAGTCTTCACTCGCGACAATAGACCGGAAGTTACAAGAGAGACGTACATTTTCATTTTATTTTCTCAAATAATGTCACCCAAGGATAAAGGTGACACTTCTGAACCCAGCCATCTTAGAATTCCGGACATAAGGAATATGTGAACGAAGTTTGAGCTTCCTCCATCAGGTATAAATATGATAATTATTTGTTGGAAAATTTTTCGCAATGGTAGAGAACCTTTATACCTTGGACTCCGTCGCGGTGTATGCAACGGAGGAGTCCAACCTGAGCTATGGTTGGAGCAAGAAACGTGGTTCTTTATAACGACTGTTTACTTTAAAAGCTTTCTTTTAAAAAAATAGTATAGGTCTAGTGCAATAAATATATCTACAACATTGTAAGACTTGATTGAAGCTGCTCTACAAAAATCGAATGGGTATCGTACCATTAAAGTTACTTATTTTATATATATTTATATACATATTTTGTATTCTTAAATAATTTGTTTCTCTGGGCAAATGATGCTGTTTAAAAACGAAAAGCATACAAAAACATATGCATACTCCACGAACAATGCACAACTACAAATTAAAACAAATTTAAACAGGCTGATGGACCGTTAGATAATGTTGGGATCACGACAAAAAAATATATATTTTCCAGTTTTTGATTAAATACCTCTTTTCATTGGCGGTTGACTTTTTCGTGCAGCACCTTAATATAAAGATTATAACTTTCTCAAATCTGTAACTCGGCTATCTGAAATTTCAACCTGAATTTCTAACCAAATTGGCCAAATATCGGACGTACATTTTTAAACTGAGCGTGATTTGCATCAGTATTGTCGAAGTCAATCATATGCAAAGTGCTTAATATTGTTGAGACATGAATTACGCGAATTGACAGACTGCTTATGTGAACATTAAACTTACCATCCGTCGCTCCCGTTAAAACGGCTAGTCCAATGTTCAGCAACACCAAGCAAATAGTTCTGTAGTCATACGACGTCATGATGATGCTATCGATTACGGTCTTGCCTTGCTCAAGGCTTGTACGTTATGGTAGTAGAACCAAGTGAGAAAAACCAAGCTGTGAAGTTCAACTATTTCCTGAGCAGGTTTCTACTAAACTAGATGGACGGGCACAAGGCCGTGGTGAACGGAAATAAACCACTGGTTCCCTGCAACATCCCACAAACATGCACTAACAGCAGAAGGATAACACTGAACCTGCAAGAGACAAGAGGAAGTGTGTCATTTGGAACGCCCAATTCGGTACTTTTATAAGTATGGGAATACCCATGGTATGGTATCATGAATTCTGTGAAAACTTTAATAAGGATTGTGGCTATAAAAAACGAACAATTAAATTTCCCAGTGATAAACAAAACGATGTCCTCAGGTGAAAGCATCAACCATGTCAACTGCATCAATGCCATATATTTAGAACTATACATTTGAGGTGGAGCATCACTGTATCACGGCTCCAGTTTTATTCATTAAATTATTTAAAGCCGGGGTATTCTTTTGGTTATTGTCAAAGACTAGTATCCGACATTATCCATAAAAGAACAAACCTGTACAAATTTGGGCTCAGTTGGTCATCGAAGTTACAAGAAAATAATGAAAGAAAAAAAACACTTGTTGCATAGAATTGTGTGCTTTTAATGCCTGAGAAAGGCTTCATACTAAAACTATTTTAAAGGGGTGTCGTTTCTAACAATGTTTTATAATATCAACAGCTCTCCAGTGTTCATTACCAAGTAAGTGTTTATGGTCATTAATTATTGAAGTAATAACCAAAGCTATACCCTTCCTTTAAGAGGTGGGGTAGAAGTTAAGTCTCATAATATGTATATATTTTCTAAATCAAAGATAAGCGACATCAAGGGCACACTACTCTGTGTGCGAAGTATCTTATAAGTGCATTGTATACAAATAATCATTTATACTTCCTTTTCAAGGCTGAACACTTTTAGATATAGTTTAAGATCATAAAATAAAAGTGCATGAAATTTTGCAGAATGACTGATGAATAAAACAAAATAAAACTACTATAGTTTAATTTTAAGAATGAAATAGTTGTACCTGAATTAACACGAGCGAAGCCACCCTTTTTAGCATATTTTACTGTTTCATATGATTGTAAAAATCATGATACAAAATCTGAAAGGTTGATTTGAATGCCCTCTATCGAATTAAAAAAAACTGTACTTTTATTCCAACGTGTGAAAAATGCACATTACTTGGCAAATGTTACAACGGTGTGTAGAGTAGAAATTGATCTTGTGAAAGATAAAGCAAAAGATAACAGTGAACCATCAAAATATAACAAACATTACATTTTCCTGCTAATCTACTTCTTGAAAGCGCACTTTTGTCTGTGATTAACACACAATGTGCACGGGTACACACGAAACCTTTCATAAGTTGAGTTACGTACAGACATTATGCACATGACGTCAATAATGAGTAGGGCGCCCTCGGCTAGAGGTCAAAAGAAGCTTACTCATTGGCCGATTCTGTGCGCCGCGCGTACTTAGATGTTACGTGAGCTTTTTTTACCTCTAAGATGGCCGCCTGGGGACGTCCATGCATAACTATTACTAGTAACAAACCTTTCTATTTTTGATAAACAAACTACGCTGATTGTCATGGACGGCCGAATGTTAGGAAAACAATGTTGTGAACAAATTCAACATTTCTGCAAACTTAAAAGATACATCCCAAGATTGGTTGCTTTGTTTCCAACAAATTCATCACTAGTTTTTAATACTTGTGTAACATGTTACAAAGTGTTGCAATCTGTTTTGCTTTAAATATATGGCATCCCATAACTTTCCACCCTTTGTTGGCAAAAACTCAGGCTGTAGCGTGACATTGCAATAGAAAGGTCTACCGCACAACATGGAACTGCACGTACAGAGTATAATCACAGTGCAAGTCTTGCTCTATGGTATAACCATTAGTTGCATACATGGCGTAAAATAAAAACCCAAGTTGTACACGGAGATAAGAAATCAAGCCCGTGTACAGTAAATGTAAAACAGAGATTCTCCCATCCGGTGTAGGATCAGGAGCGGACATCCTCTCAAAAATGACTCAATGCGTGTTCAATTATCAAGCCAATGCACCAGGTACCATGTCCTTGTATTTTACTGATATAGCTTTATATGGTTCAACGTTCATATAATACAGACCATTGTTCACAGTTAACAGGTTGCCAGAGTACCACAGTGCAGTTCAAGGGCAGATACAATAATCAGGATAATGGAGAACAACGTTATCGTTACACATCCATAATGCATGCATGTGGTGAATAAAACGAACAAGCGAATTTTGAACACGTGCAGCTTATTTTGATTGCGGCAAACGGGCAAAATAGAAACCCTTGATTTGAAGCCAGTATTTCAAGAGAGAGAGAGAGAGAGAGAGAGAGAGAGAGAGAGAGAAGAGAGAGAGAGAGAGAGAGAGAGAGAGAGAGAGAGAGAGAGAGAGAGAGAGAGAGAGAGAGAGAGAGAGAGAGAGAGAGAGAGAGAGAGAGAGAGAGAGAGAGAGAGAGAGAGAGAGAGAGAGAGAGAGAGAGAGAGAGAGAGAGAGAGAGAGAGAGAGAGAGAGAGAGAAAGAGCTGTGGCTAGTGCCGAATGCCACCAGATGGGGGGTACCTAGACGTGACCTCGTATATACCTTCGTCTTTCAAAGAAATTTAACTTTTAATATTTTCATGGAACCTCATTGATCATTTGCCCATACAAATCTTTTCAAATAGTTTTGCGCAGCACATGACGCTGCCTCTCATGGTGCAAACGCAAACTGTCAACGTGACCTCACATTCTCAACCTTCGGCACAACCTTTGGTCACATCTATTGATGATCACTTGTTAAAACAAATGGTGGCAGCCACCATCTTTTTAAAGGAAGTACTTGAACGAGAACAAAGAAGCGGTAATATTTGCTGAAATTCACTTACAAGTGCTCAATGAAAACAGGCATACATGTACAGTTCACATCCCGTAAAACTGTTTTATAAATACAAAACAAAAATCATTTCCTTTGACCACAACTCAACGTAATATTGATAGCGAAGAGGGGAGCTCTTCTGTTTTGCCAACCGTACAAATGGTTTACCTTTTTTTAAGATTGATTTAACAAAGATGCCTGTTAACAGAATAACCAATAATTTGTAATTAATTTAAAATATAAGTTGAGAATAAAAATTTAATACAATTTTTCTAAATCTAGCATTGATTCCATTTGTTTAATTCTCAAGGGTTTGTCTTCCTGATTTTGACCTAAAAATTGTAACACCTACTTCAGGATTTGGAAACTGTCGGTCTAAACTTGACTCCTGTGCCTGCCTAGAAACACACTATTTTCACTAAAGCCTGTTTTTAGAGTTTTAATATTGTCAAAAAGGACTTGCTTCAAATATAGGTTTGGCTTTAAGTTTAGGTAGACTATAAAAACAAGTTTCAGTGAATTACAGTTTATTTTTATAGGACAGACAGCTGAGTTTTACCAAAATTGTGCATTCGCTGGTAAACGCGGGTAACTTTGCTTTGTGTTGATTTCCTGTCGAGAACCATAGACGCGCACCACCAACGGCAGAAATGTTTTTTTAGTTTTCCAAAATCTTGAGGTCTGGGCCAAATTTTTAAATTGATAAAAAAAAAAACAGAGGTGTAAAAACACAAATAATACATTTAAAAGACAAACAACACACCATAAAACATGTTTAAATAGCATTCCCGTTCACAATTTTTGCTAAAGTAACTGTTTAAGATAAAGGCGGGAAGGGGCAAATGAAACCAACAAACTCCTCCCTAATCGTTTCAGCCAGTTTCTACATTCTCCTGAAGACGATCAGAGCATACTGATCGAAACGTTGAGTCGTTAACAACCGGTTCTTTTCAGAACCAACAGTTACTCAAAAGAGAATTTAACATGGTGTTACCGCAAACCTCTCTTAGTTATACTCCCACCATGCAAAGCTTCAAATCCTACAGTTTCTACATGCTTGATAAGAATTGCCGATTGTTATATTTGGCACATTCTCACGGAAACTATGTAAGTTCGAACACACGCAAGACTTACACAATCTATTATCGGGGCTAGCTCATAAAACAAAGGGAAAAGCCGGAAGATAAAAATAGTGCAGACTATGGGCGGCCATTGGGGCAAAAAAAAGACAAGTACAAAAATAAAGAGATTGCCAGAAATAAATAAATCCTAAGAAATATAAATCAAGACCCAGAAACATATCAATCCCCAGAAACAAATCAATCCCCAGAAATATATCAATCCCCGGAAATTATATAATTCCCAGAAAACATATCATTCCCAGAAAATATATCAATTCCAGAAAATATATCAATCCCAGAAATTTATAAATTCCGGAAATAATGATTCCCAGATAATTATATGATTCCCAGAAATATATAATTCCCAGAAATATATAATTCCCAGAAAATATAAAATTCCCAGAAAATATATCATTCCCAGAAAATATATCAATCCCAGAAATATATCAAGCGACCCACGATACTTGGTTCGAAAATCCACAAGTGGGTAATGGTGGACCCAGGATATGGCCATATTCTTGTGCTTATTGCTAGTTCACAGTTTATATGGGGACTCCACGTCAATATAAGATTGTGCTCATAGCGGGCTCAACTCGCCGTGTACAAAATGACCGCATAGGAAATCGCCCTGGCCCGCTTGATATATTTCTGGGATTGATATTTCTGGGAATGATTATTTCTGGGGATTGATATATTTTGGGGATTGATATATTTTGTTTGCCCCATTGGCCGCCCATAGCAGACACGGGCCAACCTAGATGTATAAGCACTGGAATGGGGACAGCCTTATTTTGGAAGCAGCAGACCTCAACCTAACTAATCATGTACATGTACATGTAGGTCGCAACGCTCAAACCAAAGAAAGAAGGCAACAGACCAGACAGCTTTTTAAATATTTTTGTTGTTGCTTTTTTGAGACGCTTCCGTAAACTTCTACAATACTAATAAGTGGGTGCTACGGTATTCTAAGGGAGGCTAAAAAATACAACTGTTCATGCAAGCCACCATGGGCTTACAACAGTATAGTGGGATTTGTTTGTAGTGCCCGACCAATACATACAGACACTGACATACACTGTAAAAACGTTGGTGTTCTATCAATCATTTTGGTAACTTTTGTAGGTGAAAACGCTGCAAAGCTTTAATTACCGGTACTGCCAAAACCTTTGAATTTATTGAATTCAATAACAAACCAGGATTGGTGTATCATTATTTTCAAAAACAATCATCCACAATGTGGAATAACATTGAGTTTTGAAAGGGAAATTCTTCTCAAACTTCCATATGAAATATGAAAAATTATGGTGGGCAGCTTTGGTTTTAGAAGCAGAAATGTTCCAACCCAGCAATGCTTGTTGTTTTAAGAAACATTATCAGAAAAATATTGTACGGATAAAAACTATTGGAGGAATGTGCATTTCAATCAATATGAATAAAAAATTGGCAATGGTGGAAGACTATCCCCATCATGACAATGCTCTAGTTTCTAGTAAGAGTCATAGCTCAAAAAATGACAACCATGCATGTGATCAACATATCAACACTATCACTTTCGGCCATATCTCTTTATACTTTATACGAGCAGACAAGCGCAGTTAGCCAATACACTTTTCAGTAAAACAAAAAAAAACTCAGAAACACGTATTCTCCTGAAAATGACCTTTGTACAACCACATATCTTAGACAGAACGACGAGTGCACGATGACCTGAAAATAGCAAATGAAGCCAACAATACTAACATTTCTCAAAGACGCTTCACCGATTGTTCACAGGATAAATGTTCTTGAACCAAAAAAGCGTTTCTCTTGAAACTGATGTGCAAAGTCACTTAATAAATTGTCCTACAATATCATTTGAAAATTAACCTTTCGACTACGTCATAATCGTTTCAAATGAAATGTTGCAGATAAGAACTATAATTTTCGTATAAGTTTTTAAAATATATAAACTGATGAAAACTAACGTTCACACTGTCCTTCAATCCAATTTGGAATCTCAACGGGATATGAGAATCATTTATTTGACTAAGACTAGAGTGGCTAGTTCCGTATTTATGGTCGATGTTATCTTCAAGTTGTAAAAAAGGTCAATGTCTATTTCTATACTTCAGGATGACATTTTTAAGTGGTTTCGTTTGGCATTGAACCAGTCAATTAAAATAATTATGCTATTTTTTCAACAATGTAAAATCGTGGCTTTATGATACATGTGAATGGTTTGTTTCTAGGAAATTAGCCTTTCGAATTAACTGTACTCTTCCAATACGTTAGTCCTCCAGGATACGTGTCTTAAACGCAACCCGATTCTTCCAACAATCTGTTTTGAACACCGAAGACTGCAATGGTTGCACGAGAACTCTAACATTATTGTGCACCATTCTAGTACGGTACAATTCTTACAAGTATCAGAATGGCCATTAAATCTTCCAAAAACATAGGATTTGAACCTCTGATCTCTGGATTAACGTGCACTGTACTGATCTATCTAGCCCTAATGTTGGTGATCTCCCTATTTTGTCAATATCTTTGTTCGGGTGCAGTTAGAAGCCATCAAACTTGTAGCTGCCATATAACCAGGGATCACACCTAAGTTTACGATACAACCTGTAAAGCGGCAAGAGAGGGGTCACCGTATTGAAGGAGATGCGACTTTTTATTTCAAAGATCAAGTAAAACAACCAATAAGGAAGCTGACTGGTTAAATTTTTAACAATTTTCGGTTGAAAAAACACAAACATTTGATGTGACATTGCTTCCTTATACGTGCCTTGGCTTGAGCCCAAAAATGTTTAGAGCTATGTGAATGTCCATAGTTTCCAGTTTGCATTCATTAGTTGCTCCCATTTGTCAACAAAACTGAGACAGGGATATCTCAAACCTCTTAATGATAACAACGATAACCTTATGGCAGCGAGGGTTCATAACAACGATAACCTTATGGCAGCGAGGGTTCAAGGAAATCCTTTCATGGGATTTCCTGCATGGATGAAATATTACGCAATCGTTATCAGACTATCTTTACTTGACCTCATATGACGTGTACCTCCAATGCATGCAATGTAGTCATTCCGTCCTCCGTGTTTTGGTAACAACAGTTCTTTGTTGAGAATTATCAAGATTGTTTTCGTGTTCTTATGAATGGTCTTATCTTTGTAATAACCTCAGGGGATGTGCATCCCGAGTTTCCTACGTATGTACTAAATTATGAGCGATGTGTGATGTCCCTTCAGGGCCACCATGTATGAATTATGATTCAAACTCAACTGCAGATAAGGATGTATGTGCCCAGTGAGGTCGTGATACAAACAAACTTCTCATCGTTTCAGCATAGAGACTCAGAGAGTGGTTGAAAAGTTGCAGCCTATCTTTAATACGAACCGCACAGAAAGTAGTATGCACCACAACTGGAGTAGGGCTACAGTATGAGCTTGATAACTTCCCTAACAAAACATACATGTATAGGGTTCAGATCCAAAACTACAGGACGGAAAATGAAGCACATGCGGTTAAAACAAAAATGGGGGAGTGTTTCAAAAAAATGTAATTAGTTGCTTATAATTATTCACATGTTAAGTTATGCTCAATTAATGACAAAAAATAGCTCTACCATAAAGATGTTGCCATGACAACAAAACCCAAAAAGTGACGGGAGGGAATGAAGCAATGAGGAAACGTTTGTACTTTGTGTACAATACTGATGGCATCACATTTAATTAGACTCAGAGAGGTTAGCAAAATTTCATGGAAAACTATTAGCCCAGGGTGTTGCTACTTAGGCCATATACATCACAGTTTTATCCATTCTGTAAATAAATTTAAAAAACACTTAATTAAAAACAAATGGTCATGTGACGGGACGGAAAAGGGACAGGACTTAAACTTGTCCAAAGGTGTGAATATTTGGTTTAAATCTTTCAAAAGTTTTATCTATATGTTAAATGTTTGTCTAAAAGAACTTTCAATAGTATTTAAAACAAAAAAAGTGTCATACACAGAAGAAATCCACAGATTTCAACCAATGTAGTTGAACATTTGCAGTTTTGGTTGACAGGTTTTAGATCTGGCCCATACATTTTGTTGAAAGAATGAACTCCAAACTACTATGTATTGGATCACTTCGTTCCAATGTTTCTCATAACTATCTTATTTAAAATAACGGATATAATAATTCATGTCTATGTTGTTTTAATTTGAATAATTCAGCTTAAAAACACTGGTACCAGCATAACCTCTAGAAAAAAATTCGTTCATTTCATGATTGTTTAATATATGGGACATTAAACCTTGCCGGTGTGGGCCAATTTCTTTCCTCCATGGGGTGAACAAACTACATGTTACAGTTGAAATTTGCAGTAACAACGAAATAATGTGTTGTTGAATACAAACACTCTCCAGATATGTATTAAAACTAGCCCGCACAACTGACTAGCCTATGTGATATGTTCATGTACATAAATGGTCATATTTTTCACCATTCTGGCGGGCTATTGGCCTTACCCAGTAATCGGTATTGACGCCCGCAGCACGTTTGACTGATATTTGTTCGCCGGAACCTGAACAGTGCGCAAATAGAAGACATTTTTATCACATAAACTGTCACAAACTGTCGTAGCTACACAGCACGGTGCATAGTTGTTATGAAGACGTAAAATAATTATACTTCGGACACAAACAATATGGAGATATAACCAAACAGACATATGAAGCTAAACCAAGAATCACAACCACCGTGCACGTTCTATGGTAGCTGTGGGGGGGGGGGGTAGGGGTAGGGGAAAGGGGGGGGGGTAGGGTTAGGGGAAGGGTTATGGGTTACCCCCCCCCCCCAAAAAAAGGGAACAGGGAACCAGTGGCAGCTACCATAGACCGTGCATGGTTGTGGTTCGTGGTGGAGCTTCTTACGTCTGTTTGGTTAAAGCCTCCATGCGTGCGTATCGGAGATTACACAAAAGTGACATGAGGTACAGACTGTGCAAGTCTCGCGCGTATCCAAAACAAGAAAACAACACAACGAAAACGTATTTTTCTAGGAAATCAAATCTTCTTTTCAAATTTAAACTGCTATGATTGTGGGTTTTTTTTTATATATCAATTTTTAAACATATAGTTTGTTAAAATTAACATAGTAGAGCATTATTGGGACGAGGAAGCTTTTTTTTTTTTTAGAAACCCCCGGTTTGCCAATCACGCCCGAATTTGTGCAACCATTACATAGGTTTAATGATAACATGAACGTCATTTGGGCAAAATTCTTAATTGTTTACAAGTATTCGGAAAGGAGATCGTCTTAATATTCTCGGATTTTCTTTGTTGATTTGTTACATTTATTTTATTTTATACTATTTCATATGCAATTTTTACAGCTACATAAAACCATAGAGAAAGGACCCCCCTTTCTTTATGATAAAACTAAAGTATTTAAAGATACAGAATCGGGCATATTATGGTTGGGACCAACTAATTGGTCCCCGCCCGAAGCTCGAACACGCCCAAGACTTGCTCAGTCCAAAGGCCTAATTTATTTAACTCGTGCATTATTAGTAATAACTTGCAATCCAATCCATTGTAATAACATGCAATCCATTATCACAAATCATAAGGCTCTGTCTGATGCCTTCTTGTCAGTTGTGGGGCACTAACGTTTTCGAATATCCACACATGAAGAACATGGAAGTACCTCCACACGAGATAATCCCCCCCCCCCCACACACACACACCCAATATGCTTTCATAATTGCTCCCCATTACACTAGGCCTACTATAAATCAACTATAAATCAACGGGTCAACCTATATTATTATGATTATCGTCACAGTCATTTTTCCAATCACCCAGCACATCAGCAGGGGCTCAATCTCCATAGGTGTGCAAGGGTGTACAAACTTTCTGATCATTGTCCGCAAACCTTATTCAACCAATAATGGCAATGAAGGACTGTCTTATCTAGCTGGAGGTGATGACGAAGGACCGTGTGGAAGCAAGGAGGGAGGTAACAAAATCATGAATATTCATTTTTGGGTGGAGGTTTATCCACACAGAAATGGCCCGTATTTTATAGGGCTTTAACAAGTACTTGTCGGAGTTCAATTCGCCTAAGGACGGGAATGTACCATATGTGTGATGTCAAGTATGTACTCCGACTCATCTACCAACTTACTACATTACATGTACATGCACCATACAGAGCACGGAATATGGATGAAAGGTACACTGATTCATCACCATGTACCCGATCATATCCTACATCCAACATGTACCCCGATTTACTTACGTACAAACGGTACAGGCAGAAGACACACTATGTGGGTTGTTTGTGTTCAGGACCAGTGAATAAAGACTATACCGAAATGAATTTGCGTATTTGTTTCAGGACTACATCCTTACATACAACGCTTACCTGCAGTGTGGCACTGGGCAGTGTGTAGTTCAATCAGCGAGCTAGGTTGCTGACAGCTTGTACACCATGAACCTGCCCAATCCTAGCATAAGGACCTTCTCCCAATATCAAGTTAGTTCACTACGATGATGTACATGTGAATATTTACTTTAGCCTGCAGACTTTATTTCTACTTAAGAAATTAAGCACCATCACTTCCTCACAACGATCAACAAACTGATTTTATAACAACCTGCCCAAAATCCCTATTGTTTGTTGTCTGTGTGTGTGTGTGTGTGTATAGTGACTGTTGCACACGTTGGTACACAGGCAGCTGTGGACAACACAGGCGACATTTTGCATTCCATACGCTTGGAGTTCATAGTGGGATTACCCATGTGTGACCCACGCTGTGTGAATGGATCAGGTTTTCTAAGCCAATTTTCGTCTGAACAGTAGCGGTCCAGCCAGGGTGCCCCCCTTGTGGTTCACATGTTGTCATGCTTTAATATTTTATGATCGCATCACTTATACCTGCGTGAACATGTGTGTGTGTGTGTGTGTGTACATATACATACAGCTGTGGGGATGCGAAATCAGGAATGATTATGAAGGCCTTCTTAATAATGTTTTATCTTAATAATATAAATATATTTTAGATCGAACAAAAGTTATGTCACCTCATGCTTTGATCTATAAGTTAATAAGAAGTTGCTTATTGATTTATTGGAAATAAAAAACCACGTTGTTTGTTTGTTTGCAAGCAAAACTGCCGAGGCTTTCTTTTTAGTCCGAGAAAATAACAGAAATCGCTAGGCCCATAATCCCTAATGATGGCTAGCTGCACAATTATAGCTTTGGGAATCCATTGATCAAAGCAGAAATGTTGTACAAACGCATACAAATGTTTTTAAGTTTTTGCGGGAATTTTTTCATTTCAGCAGTTGGGATTGTGGCCAGTCAACGCTAAAAGCATTCAAAGTAACCGTGTTCTGAAATCTGATGACAGTGTCCCTAACTTAATAGGTAGTCTCATGTAGTTTGAGAGCGGCCAGTCAAATCTTCCGAGTGATTCTTTTCTGCCATGCGATTTTCTCACGATACGGAAGCACGGGTGATGAGGGCCATATGCCGACAAGCAAGTTGTTTTGCTCACACAAGGACGAAGTCATTGGCAGCCGTGTTGTGAATAACCACTGGGCAAGGAAATAACCATAGAGGAAAGAAATAACAAAGGAGGAAGGAAATGGAATAACGGGATGATGGAAAAAACGCCTGTCTGATCAGCTCTCACTGTCAATGCTGCCTTTGTAGAAAATGACCCCGAACTCGCAAATTGATAAATAGCCCCTTCGCAGAGGCGTAACTAAGCAACCCCCCCCCATTGATGTCCTTGCCCATGGGTGCCCCAATTTGAGATCTTGAATTTCGAGATAGATACAAATCAAGAGTAAAAAGTTAAATTTTAGAAGCATTAGTTTGATAATTTCAATGTTTTTAATGTTGTATTGTGGCTGCTTCGTCTCATAAAAATCATTCTTTTCCACCTGATGATTTGATAACTTGATGGGGTCCAAGGGCAAAGCCCTGGTGGGTGTTTTTGGGGCGGAGAGCCCCCTGAAGCTGATTGGTTTTAGCATGTCTGAATGGCCTATAGCAAAGCTCTCTTTGCTAAAAAATATTTGCACAACAGCGTTATAAAACAAAGACAGAAGGAACGAGAGACACTAATAAAAGCCAAACATTACATGATACGTTAATCTTACCACAGGCGCGGTACAGGATTTTTTTTAAGGGGGGGGGGGCACACCTAATTTTTTTCAAATGTTGACCAACATAATCTCGTCCGTGCCGTGACCCCCATGTTCCATTGGTTTATATACGTATGCCTACATGACCAAGTTTGACCCTTGTCGGGTTGGACGAGGATTACTGCATGCAGTAACGCCGATAACAGAGATCCGTTTATGACTGGAGAGGGTGGCGGAAAGCCTTATCGCGTGGGGTCCGGGGCCCGCTTTAGGGCCCCTGGATTTTTAATTTATTTTTACATTAGGTGCTCTCTGGTGCAATCTAGGACACTTCAGAGGCGTTTTCACATTAATTTTACCCAGTTGAACATTAACTTTATTTGTCTTTTGACATGTGTTTTCTTAAAATTTTAGGGGGAAACTGGTCTGCTAATAATATAAGGGCCCCAACGCTAGCCGTTCATATAGAAACAGCATTCTAGCCAGGATGTAATTGTAAAAACGAGCGAAAGCGTAGCTTTTACGGCGTTTGGTCCGGGGCCCGCCTTAGGGCCCCGGGAAATTTGTTTTACACTGATGATCTCGGGTGCAATCTAAGACGTTTTAAAGGCGTTTAACACATTATTTTACCTAGGTTTGGGGGACGTGTCATCCTGGTCCCCGCAACCCAGGATTGACGCCCATGCAAATGCTCCAACCACCACAGGGACTTTTTTTCACTTTCACCTGCCAATTACGGTTGCCCCAGTGTTCCTCGTGTGAGGTTGGCTGCAGATTGCACCGCAGGACCTTGTTGGGTCGCAACACCTTGTAAACCAGTACAACTCAAGGCGCTTTAAAAAGAGTTTCATAATTCAAACCCAGCATGCCACAGCGCTTTTAACCCTGTCGCAAAGGCACTACAGCTTAACAAGGTTGGCTGAAACTCACTTCTCGTTGTTTTGTATTCTTCCTTTGAATTGTTACTCCGTCTGGGCCAGCATACTGCATTTGCTGACAATATGAAATACAGTCTCTTCTTCTGTGTTACATTCTACACATGGGAGAGACACTTGCTTTCTTATCCTTGCCTTCATTACATTTCTCCACAGACGAATCGCCACAGTAATCAAGCCCTCAGTCTGCACTTCTCAAGAATCAGCCATGAAGTGGTTTGTCCCTCCAATCTCGTTGTCCTTCATCTTCGGACCAACTTGATCTGGCTTTGTATATACGTTTTCAACAAGTTTTCTTCAGTGCTCCTGACGTGACGTAGCACTGTCAGTAACCCATATCCGCACTCTGACATCAGAAGATAGAGAGTCTGCATACATGGATGTACATTATGCCCGAATGCATGGCCAGCAGGTTTTTTTGTACTGTTGTCAGTGACATAAGTAATCCTTAGTTCTGTGCAATATCTCATCAAAGACACGGCCAATGTGTTGATCACCTTATACCATGTTCCCACCGTTCAGTTATAATGAACTCGAACATCACTTCACACGCCTGATGTATTCTGTAACTTTATACCTTTGATTCCTCGTGAACAACTTATTCAACTCTGAGATACCATAAAGCTTTCCTCCTCATTCTAGGTTTTTATCTACGCAGCATGATCCGGCAGACAGTCCGATGTCATCAGAATATGCCCTCTTTCCATTCTGCATGCTCACTGCAGCACATTTCTTAAACCAGACTGCATACGATGTCATCACTAAAAATCTGCATCAAAGAATCGATCTCCGTCTGAACGTCTCATTCACAGCAAACAACTTCAAATCGTCCATGGAAAGCAGATGGTTGATCTTGCACCCATCCTTCATCATCTCATAACCAGCACTCACCTTCTGTAGAAACATCGACTGGGGAATCAACGCTGCCAAAACAAACATCAGTGATGGATACAGAGAGTCACCCTGAAAAATATCTCATCTTGTGTTTTAAATCTAGCCAGACTTATCAGTATTTCTCCCCACATCTTCATACTCTCATCAAGTAGACGCTTAACCGCATCAGCGCACCCGCTCCCATCATATCCAGGTAATTTTCCATGTGACACCATGTCATACACCTTAGTCGATCCGAAGAATTGTGCGCCAGCAGTCCTTCACAACGGCGACTGCTCTATATGCCGACATCCCTATGTTCCGACAACCTTAATGTTTCGAAAAACCCTGGTGATTTACACGCTAGTGTTAGGGTTATGGTAATGAAATACACTACGTGGGTCGGGTGTTGAAACATAGGGCCTTCACAACAGCATCGGTGATAAGTTGGTTTTTGCCTATCCCCTGAACGCTTTTTGCAACCTTTCTGATCCGCCTGAAACAACTATGGGGTATGTGGTGATGGAGGTGCTTATCAACGCTGACACTTCTGTCAGCCTTTCCTTAATGGCCAGCAGCGCAATGCTGGAATACCACGCCTGATGTGTGACACTTTAAAAGCTTCCAAAACCCTTATTTAATCCTAGAAAGTGTTAATCCGTGAACTCTTATTAAAAGTACTCTTCCCTCTCGTCCATGCCAATGTCATTTTGAACGTCCAACAACCCTTTCAGGAAACAACATGGGGGGGGGGCATGAAAACTGTCACTTATATGTAAAGTCGTCAACAACTAACCCTCAATAGAGTGGCAAAGGGTATGTTCTTGAAGGATGCCAGTCCTTGAATGAAACATGCTTGAAAGCCGTGTAACAAAACTGACTGACACCACAGCTATCTAACCTGGTACCATTTCTAAAGTTGTAGGAGAAATGTGTGAAGTTAGTAAAGATACCGAACTTTTATTTCAAAACAAAGACACGAGAACGCGGACGTTGGGGATGGAGATGATAATGTCCAGGACATCAGCAAAGAAGTGAAGACCTCAGATGTTCTTTGCCAAAAAAAGAACAACTACAAACTTAGTGCAAAACATATGTAAAACAAAAATGAAGGGGGGAAAAGTACAGACTTTTAAACCACAAGGTTGGTAAAATAATATAGACTTCTAAAAACAAGGTTAGCCAAAAAAAAAACCAGTAGTAGAGAAGGTTTGCTCAACAGTTACTTTAAAAACAAAAACAAGCTTTGCTAAATAAAGACAGAAACGTGCTTACTCTAGACTTCCAAAATATAGACCCCAAAAAAGACCTCTATTTGGCTAACAATAAAAAATAAGACAATAAAAATAAAATATGCAAAATACCAGAAAATAAAGACTCCCCACCCCACCCCCCAAAAAAAGTTGGTGAAATATAGACTTTCGAAAACAAAATAATAAGAAGGCACTTTGAAAAAAAAGTGTTTTTTGACATGTTTAGCGTTGTGCTTTTTTGAAAAAAGGAAGGAGGAAAGTTTTTTGGTTTTTGTTTCAAAAATGGTCGCCCGACACTTTTCAAGACAACCGGCCGGATATTTTTCAAGATGGATGCCAGCTTTTTTTCTGTGCGTTTTTCGGTGTGCTAACGTCTAAAAAATACCATCTCATTTATTTTGAAATAATTTTTTTCATCAGAGATCGTTAAAATTTATTCTTTATCCTTTTTAAATTATCCATTAGAGGCGGCCTCTAAAAAGGATGCTGGCGGGGACGCTAAACATGAAGAAACTGGGCACTGTTTAATAATTCTATAACATCTATATTTAGTTGTACAGTTTCTTGTCTGTCTTTGCTGACAAAATAATACTAATGGTGAGTTAATTGGCAAATCAATTGCTGTGCTGCCCTCGTTAAAGGGACACACCAGCTTCGCTGGGCTATTTGTGCTACAAAATAAACTAAAACATGACTCCAAAGGTATTCCCGGAATGGAGAAGAATGCCCTAAAAGAAACCACCAAATTCATTCAGAGAGTCCGTGCAACGGAAGCGTGTTTTTACTGCGCACCAACGTTGGAGCTAGCGGAACGTAAACCCTGGGCCATATCCCGTACAGCCGGTGCCGTGTCTCGTGGGGCCAGAGAGATAAACCCCGGGGGCGAATTTTTTTCCCAAACTTTTTTTTTTATTTACCTTTTTTATATATTTTATTTCTTTCCAACATCCGCATTCCGATCGAAAAAAACAATTCAAAATCATAACAAAAAAAGGTCGTCATAGCAATGTCGTTGGGAAAAAAAAAATTCGCACCCCGGGGCATGAACTCGGAGCTTTATTGAGAGGTGGGGAGCCAGACCATTAATTACTTTTTGTTTTACGAGGGTTTTAGTCTGTACCCCTAGCTATTATCCCCTAACTATTGTCACATTACGTGTTGCCTGCGCTACACACGAGGCGGGATTACGACGGACTTTTTATCCCATATAGCGGGTGTACGTCTATGTAATAGCTGCACGATGTCCACAGAATACAAGTCGGTGTGTATCGGACTAGACTGACGAGTGTTTATGTCGATAGTTCCACATCAGTAAATTAGGTAAACAGTAAGCCCGTATGTCCATTTAAGTATATTTACGTACATGACAAAATGTAGATTTAATCAAATCGTTTTTCTTTGAGATAATACGATGATGAGACAGAAATCTGTGGAAACTATAAAATCGAGCATCTGATATGCCATCTTATCTTAAAAAGATGTGGGGAACAGGTCAATGGATCACGTGATTAATTTGCCTTTGTTGCACTTGGCCCAGCTGGTGGTTGGGCTGAATAAACAATAACAGTAATACTAACAACGTGTTCCGTGTAATTAAACACTAAAAGGAATGAAACAACAAGAACAAAACACAAAACCCTACTTTTTAATGCTCTGCCATTTGTCCCATCAGGCCCGAGAATGGTCATTATTATGTGTGTTGATGTTAATGTCTTTACACGGGGCAATCCAAGTCAACAATGTTACATATGCAGGCAATAATATTTACAACAGGATAATTTCTAACAGACATTTTAACGAAAGATCAAAATACTCATTTATATAACTCAGTAATATAGATCTGTCAAAAACACACGAGCGTTACATGTGCTAATGTTAGAGGAACCAGACGAGACAGTGAGTTTGTCGACACGAATGTAAACGATCGCGTATTTGCATACCTCAAATAATAATTGATAGTGACATCACATCGTATTTCACGACTCCCTTTGTTATAAATATAGGACATAGTACTATAACCATAAGATTTTAGCACCTATATCAGTATAGTATAGTATGCTTGAAAATTATTCTTTATGATTTTTATAAAGATCTAGACAACACTCTCGACCATAAATTATTTTAAATAACATGTCAATCACGAAGCTCTGCGTCCTACAACGGATTATTACAAATTCTACATCAAACTTACCCTTTGACAAAAGTAACGCCACGTAGCGTGTAGCGGCAACCCAGTTCAACGATATAACATACGATTCTACATGAGTAATATACCTCACGTTGTTCAGATGGAAATGACTACCTTCAAACTCATACATTTGTTAATCATTATGTCAATTATTTGAACAAAAGTGCAAAGTCTGAAGGTTTTGGTTCCCAGTCTTTATACATGTGGGTTGCAAGTGACATTGTTTACACACACAGCAATCATTACAGTACGGGCTCCTCAGTATACTCCGTGTTTCGTTTTAAAATGGTTAACTAATTGACAGCTAGCACCGTTTTATTCAAGGTGTTCGTGCTACCGAAACTAATAAATTATTACCACCTTCCTATGAGGTAGTGGGCTGGTTGCAGCTTCTTCTTTTTTAAGAAGATTTTTTACACTGCGCCTACATAACTGAACTAAGAAACTTAATGTTCAATCCAATTGTTGACACGGCTATGCCGGTGGTTCGAATCAGACGTGAACGTGAAATATTTTTTCTTCTTCATTCCCCCCCCCCCCTTTTTTCTTGCGCACGCACACATCAGTGGTGTGGTGGCAGGACACATGTAAAGAAAAACATAAATTTGACATAGCATTAACTTTATCTGCTGTCCACAAACACAAGGGGTTGACATGGGGCGGCCCCCAAAAAATATTCAGTGCAGCCCCTCCCCTTCCACCCTAAGTGCACCTAAATAAGAAAATGCCCCTCCCGTAAAAATAAACATTTAGCCTTTAAAAAAAGTAGAAAAGGCTTATCCTGATTAGTTCTTTGAGTTGTCCCATTCAGAAAAATCCTAAAACGTCTTTATTTTTGTAATAGAGAAAGCATTACCCCTGCACTAAATAGCCACCCCCGTGTCTCCCAATAAATAGCCATCTCTGTGTCTCCAAATAAATAGCCATCTCTGTGTCTCCCATTACATAGCCATCCCTGTGTCTCCACTAAAATAGCTGTTCCTGTGTCTCCTACTAATATAGCCATCCCTGTGTCTCCCACTAAATAACCATCCCTGTGTCTCCCATTAGTACCCATCCCTGTGTCTCCCACTAAATAGCCATCCCTGTGTCTTCCACTAAATAGCCATCCCTGTGTCTTCCACTAAATAGCCATCCCTGTGTCTTCCCACTAAATAGCCATCCCTGTGTCTCCACTAAATAGCCATCCCTGTGTCTTCCACTAAATACCCATCCCTGTGTCTTCCACTAAATAGCCATCCCTGTGTCTTCCACTAAATAGCCATCCCTGTGTCTTCCACTAAATACCCATCCCTGTGTCTTCCACTAAATAGCCATCCCTGTGTCTTCCACTAAATACCCATCCCTGTGTCTTCCACTAAATACCCATCCCTGTGTCTTCCACTAAATAGCCCATCCCTGTGTCTTCCACTTAAATAGCCATCCCTGTGTCTTCCACTAAATAGCCATCCCTGTGTCTTCCACTAAATACCCATCCCTGTGTCTTCCACTAAATACCCATCCCTGTGTCTTCCACTAAATACCCATCCCTGTGTCTTCCACTAAATACCATCCCTGTGTCTTCCACTAAATACCCATCCCTGTGTCTTCCACTAATAGCCATCCCTGTGTCTTCCACTAAATAGCCATCCCTGTGTCTTCCACTAAATAGCCATCCCTGTGTCTCCACTAAATAGCCATCCCTGTGTCTCCACTAATAGCCATCCCTGTGTCTTCCACTAAATAGCCATCCCTGTGTCTTCCACTAAATAGCCATCCCTGTGTCTCCCACTAAATAGCCATCCCTGTGTCTTCCCACTAATACCATCCCTGTGTCTTCCACTAAATACCATCCCTGTGTCTTCCACTAAATAGCCATCCCTGTGTCTTCCACTAAATAGCCATCCCTGTGTCTCCCACTTAATAGCCATCCCTGTGTCTTCCACTAAATAGCCATCCCTGTGTCTTCCACTAAATAGCCATCCCTGTGTCTCCCACTAATAGCCATCCCTGTGTCTTCCACTAAATAGCCATCCCTGTGTCTTCCACTAAATAGCCATCCCTGTGTCTTCCACTAAATAGCCATCCCTGTGTCTCCACTAATAGCCATCCCCGTGTCTTCCACTAAGTAGCCATCCTTGTGTCTCCACTAAATAGCCATCCCTGTGTCTTCCACTAAGTAGCCATCCTTGTGTCTTCCACTAAATAGCCATCCCTGTGTCTTCCACTAAATAGCCATCCCTGTGTCTTCCACTAAGTAGCCATCCTTGTGTCTCCCACTAATAAGCCATCCCTGTGTCTCCACTAAATAGCCATCCCTGTGTCTCCCACTAAATACCCACCCCTGTGTCTTCCACTAAATACCCATCCCTGTGTCTTCCACTAAATACCCATCCCTGTGTCTTCCACTAAATACCCATCCCTGTGTCTTCCACTATATACCATCCCTGTGTCTCCCACTTAATAGCCATCCCTGTGTCTTCCACTAAATAGCCATCCCTGTGTCTTCCACTAAATAGCCATCCCTGTGTCTCCCACTTAATAGCCATCCCTGTGTCTTCCACTAAATAGCCATCCCTGTGTCTTCCACTAAATAGCCATCCCCGTGTCTTCCACTAAATAGCCATCCCTGTGTCTTCCACTAAATAGCCATCCTGTGTCTTCCACTAAGTAGCCATCCCTGTGTCTTCCACTAAATAGCCATCCCTGTGTCTTCCACTAAATAGCCATCCCCGTGTCTTCCACTAAATAGCCATCCCTGTGTCTTCCACTAAATAGCCATCCCTGTGTCTTCCACTAAATAGCCATCCCCGTGTCTTCCACTAAGTAGCCATCCTTGTGTCTCCCACTAAATACCATCCCTGTGTCTTCCACTAAATAGCCATCCCTGTGTCTTCCACTTAATAGCCATCCCTGTGTCTCCCACTAAAAGCCATCCCTGTGTCTCCCACTAAATAGCCATCCCTGTGTCTCCCACTAAATAGCCATCCCTGTGTCTCCCACTAAACAGCCATCCCTGTGTCTCCCACTAAATACCCATCCCTGTGTCTTCCACTAAATAGCCATCCCTGTGTCTCCCACTAAATAGCCATCCTTGTGTCTTCCACTAAATAGCCATCCCTGTGTCTCCCACTAAACAGCCATCCCTGTGTCTCCCACTAAATACCCATCCCTGTGTCTCCCACTAAATACCCATCCCTGTGTCTCCCACTAAACAGCCATCCCTGTGTCTCCCACTAAATACCCATCCCTGTGTCTCCCACTAAATAGCCATCCCTGTGTCTCCCACTTAATAGCCATCCCTGTGTCTTCCACTAAATAGCCATCCCGTGTCTCCCACTAAATAGCCATCCCTGTGTCTCCCACTAAATAGCCATCCCTGTGTCTCCCACTAAATAGCTATGCGTGTCTCTCCCACTAAAATAGTCTGGAATACGCCGAAGACTTCAAAAGGCAAAAAAAAAATGATGAGAATGAAGAAAACAAAGATTATATATTATAAAAACACGTGCAAGGATTGTAACATTTGGAATTATATTGTTTATAACGACAAGTTAGCCTGGCAATGGTAATATATTACAATTTTAGTCGAAAAATAGTTTTCAGACATAATTTACAATCAGAAACAGATTGCAAGAACATTGGCAACTTACAATACCCAACAATTTGCACAATAAATTCGAAGTCACCGCTAGTCATTCTGTTTGTTATGTTTTGATTGAAAATAATTAAAGTTCACAGATTTACTCACCTCAAAGTTGGAAATTTCCCCTGCAACATCTTTTCTTGAAACGCTATATTTTGTTTAACCCACTGGGGTTTATTAAATTCAACCCATGATATTATGTTATCTTGCTTCACTGTTTTTGTCACTTGAGGGCGGTATGCCAATGGCCACTTCAATGGTCGAAGGGATTGTGCTTAGTAAAGTTTTCGAAAAGTGCAATAACTTCTAGTTTTGAAGGAGTTATTCAAAATAATTATGTATTTTTTTTTATTAGATAACACTCAGAGCACAACCACTTTGTTTCTGAATCGATAACGATATAACGGATTGCTCTCTTTTGCTATAGGTTTTCCTTCAACCTTGATGTATTGATGCAGTTCGTTGCTGCGGCTGTCTCCACTTTTCCTACTAGATGACCTCCGAATTTCCGTCTATGTTTCTCACTATGAACATTATTATAATGTTACTGTAGACTATGCAGGTGTCGCGCAAATTCGAACTTCCGGGACCAAGTTGGTCCCAACCAGTTTTACGTGTGCGCGATTCTGTTTCTTCAATAGGTTGAACGTAGTTAATGGATACACAAATTGTATCATATTGTTGGGAAGCTAACATTTAGCTATGAAACATATGAGTTAAAGTAAAATTAATTCAGCTAATAAAAAAGAAAACCTAAGAATATGACCTCCGTTTCCGGTTACTATTAAACAATTCAGAATGTTTGCCCGACTTAAACTCATGAAATTCAGGCGTGAATGGCAAAATGGGGTTTCTAAATAATAAGCATCCCTGTCCCAAGTTTTATTTTGTTTAAATGTTAATTATAGAAAGTTATTTGTATTATATAATATTTAAAAATTATATTGATAACAAATAGATATGATGGGTATAAATATGGTAAAAGAAGATTTTATTTTATTTCATGAAAAAACATTTTCTTCGTTCGAGTTGTTTTTCTCGTTTTCGATACGTACAAAACTTGCGCAGTCTAGTTGATGAAACCAAGGAACCCTTACCAGTGCGTTTCACCATTTCGTATGTCGGTATAATATAGTACCCGTGAGGAAATTGCCATGCTGATTGATCTATAGGAAAAACACAAAAACGGGGAATAGCCCAGTCCACATGAAACGCATTTTTGGTCCGAGTTGGGATTAGAAATAGAGTAGGCCTATACAAAGGTAAGAGATAAGCAGTGAATGATACCACTGAGCCAACTCAAGAGTCTCTTGTTATACTGTGGGTATGTAGGGAGTTTCATTTTGCGATCAAAACCAAATATACTGCTTTATTTGTTTTCCATGTGCGTAGATGATTATCTGGAACGCATCGGTTTCGGAAAACGTAAACTAATTCCAATCTTGCCTTCAGCAAACGCCACATAAAACCAATCTAAGAATATTTTAACTAGCCATAAGAAAGCAACGAAGTGCAATTTTTCTCGATTAGTATGTGTTGGGGGTTTTTTTTAATGGGGGGGGGGGTTCTAATCGAAATAAGAATCGAGTGTTTAGAGAAAATTTTCCTTCCCATCTCAGTATTTCAGGAAGAAATGAATATATATCATTATTGTTCATGGCAGTAAGGTTCTACAAATAACCTTCCAAGATATTGTTGTTATTTTTTCAATTATTGTCATTCAATTGACTTCCAGCTAAATCTTCTGTGGAACTGTGATGGACAGTGAAGATACAGTTTTTCCCGCGGCACTCATATTAATAACGACGGCTGGAGACAGTTTTATTTGTCGTTCTAAAGTGTTAAATCCTCAAAGAAGGACTTACCGGTAAGGCTCAGTCATTGATATTGAATCAAGACAATGATAACACTATACTCAATGGCTTTACCAGAGCAATCACTATAGGCAATCTTGTACTGAGGTGACTTTCAGTGAGTGTCTGATAAAGTTTTGTCTCAGCTCACCATTAAGAAGATTAATCAACTCTCTATACTGTGTTCCCCTAACTCTTAAACTACTTCTCTGCGAGGTGAGTGTCTCACTAAACCATGATGTAGAGAGTGTGGGAGTGAAGTGTGGGAACGATTGGATAGTAACCTTTAACGCATAGAAAACTAAGGCTTTAAACAAATGTTATGTTGGCGTAGCGGGCCAGAACAAAATTGAATATGTAGGTAGTTGTTTTTTCTTCTTCTTTTTCTCCCCCAGCAGCGAAAATTACATTTAAAAAAATGTTTTAGACTTGTATATACCATTGTGAAACGCAGTGCAGTAGTATATAGTGGGAGTCTGGTACGCGACCATGTACCTCCGTATGTACTAAAGTATCGGGTCTGCGCAATCTTCTGCATGTTCGTTGTGCAAAACATTGTGCACTCCAATGTTCCACACGAGCTATCGTCATACCACAATGACAAATGGCCAGACATGGTTACAAACATATTAATAACTACATTCTATAGATTTGAATTATTAAATTTCTTCACTTGAAAAAAAAATTACCCAGGGTCGGCCGTATTTTTAGGGTCGGTTGGGTTACGCCAACATAACAACAACACAAACTTTGGCCTAAACTATTGTGTCTCTCTCGCTCTAGAAATGATACATTTTCATCTATTCATGGGTCCATCGAGTTTGCCTGGGTATCAGATTTGCGCCTTATTGGACTTGACAAATGCACTAATTAAATTAATTAAATACCAGCGCTAGTTGGGAGAGGTATATCTCAGGCGTTGCGAAGAGTGCTTCCATTGCGAGTTGGTTGTCTTTATTGAGCTCGGAATTTCTCACCTCCTGATGCTACTCTCTAACTGTTGAAGACAGCTATCTTTCCACTAATGGAATACTGTTGTCACATTTTGGACCGGAGCTTCTGCCTGTCATGTATCTTTACTAGATAGAGTGCAGAAGCGTATTGTTAATCTTGTTGGGGAAGGGTTGGGATTAACGTTAAAAACCTCTTTCCCACCGTAGGTCTGTAGCCAGCCTCTGTATTTTGTACAGACACTTTCTTGATAAATGTTCCATCCGTGTGTCAAAACTGGTTCCTTCTATCAGGGTGTTTGAGCGTGTGAAGCTACTCTCGCTTCTTCTCGGATGTAGAACAAAGAGCCATCCCAACAGCTCTTATTCCACGTACTGCATCTCTTTGGAACTCCTTTCCCGGTGCATGTTTCCCTCCATCATACAATGCAGAAATTCCTTCCTTCAGCCCCCCTGAGTAATGTTCATCTTAAATACTCTCATCTTGTCTCTCAGAGTGGCTCTCTCTCTCAGAGTGGCTCTCAGCTTTGTTTTGGGCGAACTTGCATAAACAAATAAACAAATAAAATCCATAAACATTCATCCTCTTGTAAAATGAGATCAATGTCCAGGCATGTATTTTAATTGTTGGCATCCTCAGTTGATGGAATCACTTTGCAGTCTTTATCAGTTTATTGTGACAAGGATGAGAGAAGAGGTGACATGAGACAATGAATCAGCCAGGATGTTGTCGTAACATCCTCCTCATCTTGGTCATATTATCATCCCATTCATGCAATTTTATTATTGAATATCGATGATATAAACAAAAATGTAGTAGATAAATTTTACAAAAACAAAGGCATTTCAGAAAACGATTCATTCACCAATTAAGTTCTCCTTGGGCTAATTAGACCAACATATTACAGGTTTGTAGCCATTTCGAAATGCTCTGATAATTATTGTATGAATTTATTACTATTAGGTCCTCAATGGTTGGATGGTTCTGACAAAACGAAACTTTAAATATTAATAAGGCAATTAAAGCAATCATAATCATGTTATGTGTTCAGGCTCGTTAAGTTTAAAAATTAAAACTCCATTCGACCAAAGCAGATCACAAGACTCACCAGTGAACTCTGTCTGTTTCCGTTGGATACCTCAGATGGTATTACATGCGTAAAATGCGTGATTGCAGGCTCTATAGACACACACACATGTTATTTTGTGGGAACGAAATATTCCCTCAAAATACTTAAGCAGCTACGGAGCCCTTTATATGCCATTTAAATTCCAAGTATCTTTACGATATCGCCGTAGCACTAACAGCCCGTTCATTTATTCATTTATTTATTTGTTCATTCATTTATTTTTGTGTGGTCGTTTTCCTGATAATCAATTTAAAGCTTTATAATGTGAAGTTGAGTGTGAGAAGAAAAGCTAAATAACAAAATTCGTTGTATGTCTTGAGCTCTCGGGTTACAAAGTAAACAACTGTAGACAGGTTCATTTTTAACTACATTTGTTTATTTTTTACTTGTTTTTGAAATATATAGCAACTTTTCTTAAAGTTGTTTTCAAAATGCTAAGATCATACTGTTTTTCTCTATACAATATTTCTGCAAGAACATAGTAAGAAATAGGTGCACTTTTAAAGATATTTTTAACAGTCTTTTAATTTATGCCCCTCTGTTAGCAAAACAATTGGCCACATTTCATACTCCAAAATATTATTGAATCATAGTATCGAAGAGATCTACGTACACCGTTTCATGACAACGCATGCTTCATTATTGGGAGAGCTGACCAAAAAAAAGAGTCTATTTGTTGATCGAATGGTAATAATCTAAGTTATGGGTTAGATTTGTTGCTCTAACCCAGCCGGCGAAGAGGAGAGGAGCTATATTAGTTTATTCATCCAGCCAGCGAAGAGGAGGGTATCAATGATTTGTATCCCTTGTTCCCTAAACCCTGCCGAAAAGAGGAGGGGGTAGATTTGTTGATCCTTTTTTCCTAAAACCTAGCTAATAAGAGAAGGGGGTAGATTTAAATATGTAGTTAAAAATGAACCTGATTTTATTACAGTTTTAAAGGGAGCAATAGAACATGCATTCTTAGCAACAAAGAGGCTGTCAGTCATTCTGATGGGCCTTGGTATTATTTTGTTTCGAAAATTTATGATAGCCAAATACTCGATTTAGTTATGAGAAAATTCAGAAAAGATTGCTCAAAAAATTGTTTTAGTATCCCGAAAAATAATTTTCCATTTGAAGGGCTCCGTACCATTTGATTTTTTCCCCCAACAATGGTGTTCTCTTTTCACAATTTTGTTTTCAATTCCGTACTATTCATGGCACAAGTAATAAAATACACCTGTACCATTAACATAATTAAACGATGTTCTGGTGATTTCCCACGGGTTCACCTTTTATATCTCTGTCAGCAAAATTCAGAAAATTGTAATTTGTTTGATTTACTTCCTACGAAGCCCGGAAACATATTTTTTCTTTTTTTCTGTTCGAACGAAGTATACTTAAAGATACGTTACAGAATTGGTAAGAAAAAAATTGTAAAATATACTTTTTGATCACAGATTTACATAAAACTTACACGGTCTAATGATGATGTTAGTAGAAAACATCCCTTGAAATATTTCTGTCTGAAATGCCATATTTGATGAGAAATTAATAAACTAATTTTCCGATTGGAGTTTATTGCTCAGGGAGCGTTTTATTCACTTGTTGAATCTATATGATTTCATGCAAATGTGTAATCGGTTTTTCACTATTTTCTCGTGACCCAGATGGCCAATCGATCTCAATCTTCTACAGGTTTGTCAGTTTATGTATATGGTGGATTACATAAAGTGCTTACACTACCAGCAACTGTTTTGTATGCAAAAATCAATTCTGTAATGTTCTTTTAATCATTCTTCTGTTCGCACGATTTAGTAATTCGCTCGAACGAATCACTAAATTGTTTTTCGAACGAATTGCTAATCCGTTTCATGGTTAAGTAATCCGTTCGAAAGGTTTAGTAATCTGTAGATTATGGTTCAAGAACTCAAGACATCGATCCACGAACTTTTGAAACAGGTCGATAAAAACCGGGTTCTGATAGATAAGAGATATTAGAGCGTTATAAAAGACCACAAGATGCATTTCCTTCGGCTTAATGTAGTTTTTAACAATGTAACAATTCATAACGGAAAACGACTTTCTTGATAAACTTAACGGTTATCTACAACCAAAGCACTTAAAAGTGGAGGTACAAATCATGGAGGTAGAAATAGAAAATAGAAGTCATCTGGTGTTAGCGGACAGAGCCTCACATAACACAGAAATCTATATCCCTGAGTTACTCTCTTGTTAACACGACCCTTGCAGTGTTTCGGAGAGACAGATTTCAAAGAATTAACAGTTACATCCAACACCCAAACCACGCCCACTGGACCCCCCCCCCCCACAGGTATGGTCAAGAACACTTAATCACTCATAGTGGCGCCCATAACTCAGTTGAATAACCAATTAATAAGCAAGTCATTTTACAGCTTCAAAACTGATTTGCTCAGTCCAGTATATCACTGGATTGCATGGACATAAACCAAAGTGTCGTTCAGTCACTGAGAAGGTCCTCGTCTCGAGACTTCTCGCAAATTTCAGTGTTGAAAATGCTGTCCCGAAAATCCACAATGATATCATCGTTAATGTGCAGTCCATCGACTCCCGAAAGTCCACAATGATATCATCGTTAATGTGCAGTCCATCGACTCCCGAAAGTCCACAATGATATCATCGTTAATGTGCAGTCCATCGACTCCCGAAAGTCCACAATGATATCATCGTTAATGTGCAGTCCATCGACTCCCGAAAATCCACAATGGTATCATCGTTAATGTGCAGTCCATCGACAACAAAGAGGCTGCGCTGATAGTCCTACTTGACTTCTCGGGCCTTTGATACCATAGATCATCATCATCATCATCATGTGCTAAGTCATAGACCGAGGAATGATTTGGGTACTCGGGTCACGGCTTTCAACTGGTTGAAATCTTGCATTGGTTTAAATCTTACAAGGATAAAATCTTATTGGTTTAAATCTTACTAGTTTAAATCTAACACTCCAAATCGATAACTTCATGGCTGCGTCCTTTTTATTCATCATTGATCGACTGCAGCTTGCGATGACGGATGCGCCGTTCTGTCAACTAGACCTGTCATATGGTTTTTGAGGCATTGCATGGTGAGGTATCAATAGCAAGACAAGTTCGCTAAAGAACAAAATCTACACAGCAAAGTAGATATTTAAGACCTGTCATATTAAAAGATTCAACGAATAACAGGTGATCACTTTGACAAATGATCCTTCTTGCAGGGTTTTTTTCTGAGATGTCTTCACACTGTTCATCAAAAAATAAGTGGAGATTAATAACTAACTTGTATTCCATACTCGCTTACATTTGGGAGACTAATCATCCTTTTTAATACTCGCCGCTGAGAAGCTGAATTGAGAAGGACGTGCGGCTTCAATGTGTTCAAGCTGCAAGGGCGCCTTTAGCACACAGCAACATCGACCCATGTGACCACGGAGCACAACCAGAGATCAAAAATGTATGATTTTAACTGAGGGAGGAAAACTGAAGGGCCCAGAAAAACCCTTTGAGGGAAGGCTCAATAGATTCGAGGATGGGGTCAAAGTTTAATCAAACATATTCTCTTTGTTTAAAGAAAACCAAATACCCAGCGATTTAAAAGACTCTTTACAAAATTTAGTTGAAGATTAGACATTCAATTTCAAATAATTTGTTTTGTTGGATCCAAAAAGAATAACCTCAGACTTATTATATTTAACCATCAAACCGGAGCATTTAGTGAAGTTTTCCAGAGTTTTTAAAAGTCTTCTGCTATGAATTTTCAGACCCATATAGAAAAGGAGTAATGTCATCGGCAAACTGAGAAAATTTTAAGATGATGGCCATCGATATTAACACCAGTGATGCCATTGTTAATCCTAATTGTTTCTGCAAGGGGTTCAACAAGAAGAGTAAAGAGATTATGGCAGCCTTGCCTAACACTTTTAGACAACAAAAACAATTCAGAATAAATACCTATTATTAATAACGGTACCCATAATGTGCTATGTCTTTTCGCTACTGAAGTATAGGACTCGAACTGCCTCTGGTTACCAGGCAAGCTAAGCTAGGTGGTCTAGTTGTAAGACATCTGCTCTAGAATGGTAAAGGTCGTGAGTTCGAATCTCACCCAAGTAATAAGCCTGTGGATTTGTTTTTGAAGTACAGTGTTTGAGTATATAGTGCTTTACACACACCGGTGTATGAGTAAAACGGAATAATCTAAACATAAATTGTGCAACTGACGACATTGATAACATTTGATGTACTGCGTTGACCTTTATCATAATAAGTGTTTAATTAATATTGTTTTTTTAACCTGATGACAAAAATCAAAATGAGCTTTCAAAGTTCAAGTATGTTTACGTAAGCCTTCATGCTGATTGAAAAACCTTGACCTTTCTTCCTACACGAGGTGGATTTTTGATTAATTCATCTCAGAAAACAGAATCAATATAATCAATATGATGGATGCGTTTGCGGATGCAGCTCTCTGCAGCAAAACCAGCTTGATTGAGCGACAACAACAGTCGCTCGTTTCCAGTCACATGAATAAATCGACTAGTTGACCTACTTTACCCAGTTAAACTAAATAGAACAATCGACATCCGTTCAATCCTGTTTATTAGTCATACACGTCCTGTCATTTTATTATTATAGGCAGTTTCAATTTTGCTTTCATAACAAAGTTTTATCCGGGAAACGAACACGGATCTCCACCTTGAAAAGTATAGGCGGAGAGAAAACATCCAAATCGATGCTCAATGCAGACTATGGCGGAATTAACCTCATAAACACATCAACATCATTATTTTCCACTGTGAGCAATGAACGTAAATCTATGGTCCCTCAACCTCATAGGGTTACATTATCCTAATATATATACTTCGACAACAGAATTGGTCATTGTCCATGTGTTATTTGGAAGCTTTTTACAAATTGTACTAGTTCTAAGCGGCTGAAAATATGCTGTAATTTTCTAGCACAAAATATGACATGGTGAAATATAAATGCTTTGTACATTCAAGGTCCCGGGCTTCTGCAGTGTAGATTGATTGGTGAGCGAGTTAAGTGAAATAACTAAAAAGGCAGATACATGTTCTCTGAAATGCCACTTGAGGCCAAGTTAATATTGCCTTTATAATTGAGTACCGTACCTAATGCATTTTATCTAACAGAGCGTGATCTTTCCCAATAGTTTGATATTTAGTGCCTCTCCCCATAATAATATATATAACAGTATAAGGTTTTAAAAATACCTCATGTATAGTTAAACAGTGATTCCAGACTTTAATGAAGATTTAATGGCATTATTCTGTTAATATTTCCGCATGAAGCTGGACTTGTTTTCCCAAGAGCCAAGGCTTCATCATCAGAGCATATTATGATTTGAAGTAATTGCCAGAGTCTGTCTTTGTGATGAGGGGAGCGAGCGAGCGAGAGAGAGGAAGAGAGTGCCTGAGGCCAGTCCTTTTCAGGGACGTGTTATGTTCGCTTTTTCAGTGAGAGTGGTTTTCGATCAATGTGCTGGTTTTGTATCAGGCGCAATTTATGCAGCTGAAGATGCACCAACGTTACATGCTACCTCTCTCCCTAGATATCAAAGTACATATATACCCAGATTTATCAGTTTTAACATTATCTTAACACAAGATGACGTTAATTTGAAGTCGTTTACGTCATTATCATTAATTTCATAACTCAGTAATCGAAACGCTAGAACACCTCATATCCTAATAAAAAACAACTGACTTGTTAATATTATGACCGTATCCATTACATTGTGTTTATTAACTTATGGATCTCTCCTATTTGCCTAGCCCAAATACTGCCCAATCGAAAATGCATCTGTCTCGATCAAACGTGGTCGTGATTTGTAATCATGAACACTGAAGATGCATCGGATAATGTAAATACGGTCACGAAACCTGCATGCAAAATGTTGTTATATAATTATCGTACCGGACTACTGGTATTGCCGAACACCGCCCGAACAGTGCCAATTTGTTAATCCTTCATAAACGTTATGGAGAAGATGTTCCCCCATAAGCAACAATTTAAAATGCAGGAATCTTTCAAAGGCTCAACAAAATACATCTTCCAAATAATGTCCGATTAAAAATGCATTGGATTGTGCAAATTCACTCATGAATCATAACGTAAATGCAGCCTTTTAGCTGATGCTTTTTGTATCCTCTATCAAGATGAACAATGAATCTTGCATACATATAAATACGGTAGTAATTTAATTTGTTACTGAACACTGCCGAACTACAAATTCACATGAGTAACACACTACGACTGCAGTCAAAACCCAACCATTCCAATCAAACTAATCTGCACAAACATGAACACGAATTCCGCAGGGACACCAGCTTTCAAATCCTAACCATCAGCATTTTGGCGGTGGGGTCTCTATTATTTATAAGTTAAGAAAGAGCCGAGTCTGATTGACTGAATAAGTTACAATCAGGAAGCCTCGACGTCTGAAAGACTGCGGCTTGTGTGTTGTATTGTAGATGTATATTGTTATTATAGTTCTGTAAAGTACAACACTGCAGGTTTAGTGTTGTGATGATCAATCAAACACAATTCCAAACACAAATAAAATTGTAAGCATTTTAATAAAACAATATTAGGCTGTTAAACGCAAAAAAGGAGATTGACTTTTCCAATAGTGTTTGTAAATACGTACCTGAATTATATATTTTTGTTGTTATTTTAATTTATTTATTGTTTATTATTATAAATTAATATAAAGATATATATTGGGGGCCTATATATTGTTTTTTTTGTTTAAAGTTTGAACTTTTTTTGTTTTCTGTTTGGTTGGGAGCAACCGGTTTAGCTCCTCGAATATTGTCGCCACTGTCCATGATTGCAATACTTACGCCACTGTCCATGATTGCAATAATTACGCCACTGTCCATGATTGCCGTAATTACGCCACTGTCCATGATTGCAATAATTACGCCACTGTCCATGATTGCAATAATTACGCCATTGTCCAAATTGCAATAATTACGCCACTGTCCATGAATTCCATAATTACGCCACTGTCCATAACTGCAATAATTATGCGACTGTCCATGATTTCATTAATTTCGTCACTGTACATGGCTGCAATAATAACGCCATTGTCCATGACTGCAATAATTACGCCACTGTCCATGACTTCAAAAATACCGCAACTGTCTATGATCTCATTAGTTACGCCACTCTCCATGACTGCAATAATTACGCCATTGTCCATGACTTCATTAATTACGCCACTCTCCACGATTGCAATAATTACGCCACTGTCCATAACTGCAATAATTATGCAACTGTCCATGATCTCATTAATTACCCACTCTCCATGACTGCATAATTACCATTGTCCATGACTTCATTAATTACGCCACTCTCACGATTGCAATAATTACGCCACTGTCCATAACTGCAATAATTATGCACTGTCCATGATCTCATTAATTACGCCACTCTCCATGACTGCAATAATTACGCCATTGTCATGACTTCATTAATTACGCCACTCTCCACGATTGCAATAATACGCCACTTCTATGATTTCACTTACACCACTGATCATGATATCAATACGCCACTGTTCATGATCTTATTTATACAACAGATCTACCTGGAATCTACGCTTTTATGTGCGATATTACTGTCTCCTTATGCATCAATATTACATGAAGTTACAAATGTTTTAAAGTGTGTCTTAAGCGAAAGTAGTTAACGCCCCCTAAATGACGTACTCGTGGGTATTTCTAATCAGATGCTGTTGTCCAAGGTTTGTTCAGTACCCAGCATATGGCATAACATCTATGTGGTGCATTCCATTTGTGTTTCCAGCTAAGTCCAATCAATACAGAGCATCCTTTTAAAGTGTTGACACGAGATGTGAGAAAGAGGGTACTTAAAGCTCTCACACCGTTAGCTCTATTCACACAAAGCGTCATGCATTATTCTGTTAAACAAAACCATATTTGTCTCACCTGAGGTGCAATTTATTAATTCAATATTTAAAATGGTTAAAGAACCCGCCCCCGCATCATTAATTGTTCAATTTTTAAATGTGTTTGATTTCGAAACGTCGTCCACAGTCATTATTTGTTCATTCAAAACAAAAACTGACAGAAACAAGATTGGTTAGAACCCGGCCTCAAGGAAAAAGGAAACCTCATATTATATTTAACTGACAGCTCTTTAACAGCTCTTTAACAGCTCACCGTATTTTTAAATACGGTGAGCTGTTAAAGACGTATACATACATGTACATTCAACAAATTAAAAAAAAAATCAAAGTATAACTCATTGAATAATTTATAAATTTTGATAAAAAGGCTGGAGGGGAGAACAGTTTGACCCTCTTTTGGTAGAGTGAGAATCAGTGAAGAATCTTACGTTGAAATGCGAAGAGATGACGCATTGGATGCCTCTGGAATAACACCTTCAATGTACTCTCGCAATTTCATATTCCCTGGACTAGACAAATATTATATAGGCTAATAGCTTAGACTTGGAGAGGTGAAACCTTTGTCCCCAAACAACAGTTGTGCAGCTGAATGCTGTTAAAAGCATTGGAGGTTGTTCACTATATAAAAAATAATAATAACAACAACAGCAAGATATCTTCGTCGCACCGCTTCATATTTTAGTGACTTGAGGAACCATTCATCAACAGACGATAGTTCTGCTTTATAATGAGCTACAATCCTCCCACAAGTAAACAGCACTACCTTCAAATGCGGAATGCACACACGGGCTTTATATGGCACTATCTCCGTAAAACAACGCAACCTGTATTTGTTCGTTTGATATTTAACCACGATGATAACCCACCTTAATTGCTTTACCATGGATTAATATATGTAAACATAATGCTTTCCGTCGTTTTCTTGGTTGGTAATTTGAAACTAAACAGCAAGCAAACAGTCAAGTGATGATTTTCTGATATTGAGTTAATGACCAATATAGCAACTCTGTCTGCATAAACAATGTGTGAATCCCAGTGGTAGCGTCAGAAATTAATCTTTCCTACGTGATGTAATCCAGCCCACGTAACATGCTAATCTGTGAGTTAATATTATCAGCTCTTCGTAAACACATTTTTCAGACACCTTAAAGGTTTGACACATCAACTGAATTTGGAACAGCCGAAAGCGTACTATTTTGCAATCGATGTCAAAATAAACTGAGAAACTGACGTGAGAAATTTACGCATAGGCACATTTTTTGAATTTACACAAAACACATTTTGTTTCCTTTTATTATTTCATGACGAATTAACTAGTTCAAATCTTCGGGTAAAAATAAAATCCAAAAACAAAAACACCAATGAGTGGTAACGCTTAAACGCTTAACGTGAACAAAAAATAACAACATGTGTTTTAGACAAGGGATCATGTGCACATTAATTAGTATAGGTTTCAAGGTATATCAGTATTAGAATCAGGTACCAAGGTATATCAGTATTAGAATCAGGTGCCAATTGTATATCATAGTAGATTAGAATCAGGTATCAAGGTATATCAGTATTAGAATCAGGTATCAAGGTATATCAGTATTAGAATCAGGTATCAAGGTATATCAGTATTACAATCAGGTATCAAGGTATATCATATTAGAATCAGGTATCAAGGTATATCAGTATTAGAATCAGGATCAAGGTATAGTAGTATTAATATCGGTATCAAGGTATACTAGTATATTGGTATCAAGATACATTAGTATTGGTATCAAGGTATATCAATATAAGTGTTGGTATCATCTATCAACGGTGTATTAGTAATGGTAAGGTATTTAGTGCTGTATCAAGGTATATTAGTATTGGTATTGCTATTGCTATCGAGGTTTTTAATATTGGTATAAAGCTTATTACAACCAATCTTTAAATATAAAATTTGTTATAGTTTAATTATTGGGGGAAAGTGTTTGTTTTGGTTTCTATCCTGTTAGGGCGTAAGGCAGTTGCAATCCTACATTTTAGCAGCAGGACCGCTACGATTTTAATAGATGTTAAATTTTTCTTCGAACTCTTGTAGTCGATCAACTCCATTGCCAAGTTAGACTTGCAGTCCTTTAGCACAGCCTTGCCGATGATAATTTGTATGGACCGCAGGCCTTCCATATGGTGATAGACGTTCCCATCAGTCTTACTGGTCAGTAGCGCATCATATATGTAAATATGTCAAAATGACTTGCATAGTTACTGTTTTGACAATGTCATGATCTATACCCTTCTTGCCTCAATCAAGTACCCTGTACTAGACAGTCGTGCAGTTCCACCATATTGTGTATTGTTTTCCCCGTTTTTAATTAGCCCTTTGGCCTATACCTCATCTCCTATCACATTTTCCATCGCAAAGATAAGATCCTAATTTCAGACAAACTTAGTGCTTCCCAAATAATCCAAGGATCCTCCTAGGAACCTGGCACAATGCTTGAATCATTTCCATCCAATGCTTGTTAGATTCATCAAGCATGACGTGTACCAATAACATTTCAATTTAACATTTTGTAATTATTTTGGAGACAGTCAAAATGCGTATTACAATGCCTTGATTGGAATTTGAAATTGCTCATGAAATTAATAAACTGACTTTCAGGTTTTTTCATACAAGCTGTTTAATGTGTTGCATTCCAATTCTTACTTAGGATGCGTTTAAGAAAACTACATGTCGGCATTTATTTAGTTTACATATTCAATTTTGCTAATTTATAAAACAGATTGGATTTAACAATTAAACGTTTGATGGGTTTATCCAACTGTTCAGGCTGGCCGTTTTACTTTTTATGATTTCCCAAATTTAATGAACCCATAGCGGTATCAATTCATGATAACTGAGTAACGTACTTTTGCAATGAAAAGTGGCAAAAGGGTTTATTTTTTTTAAAGAGAGAAAAGTAAGAGTAGATTGTCGAAACTTTAGAATGGGGCTTAAAAAATCGAGAAAGACACTGCCGAGAATTTAAAAAAAACAAAAAAACAAAAAAACACACAAAAAAAACCGACTTTTGTACAAGTAGGATTCCTCAAAAAATTGTTTCTGTTTTTTTTTCTTTTTAATACTTTTGGGGTTAAATTTTTTAGGCATAAGCAATTTCCAGATGAAACATTGAGGCATAATCCACAGGCGAAATACACTTGACAATGGGCATTGTCCTTTAAGGGAACCTCGCTAATAACATGAGACTTGAAAAAAGGAAACTCAGGACAACTCTTTTTATAAGATAAAACACATACGGTGTGTAACAAATTTATGCACTATTCAATTTTGAATCATAAGCGCCAACCATCAAAATATATTATTATTACATACGTCAACAATACTCTAGGTTATCATTTACTAATGGCCCATTCCACAGCCTTTTCCAGATTTGTTTTAATCTGTCAAAAATATTTCATTATTGTTAACATGTGAGATAATTAGTTCACAGGGATAACATTAACTACTTTTAATCACACAACCCCAATTCGTTAGTATCCACAAATACTTGTTTTCTTTTTGTACACAACTTTGGCTTACTCAGGAAGGTTAATATATGGATACGAGAAAACAGCGGTTCACATGATGGTTTTACTGGACACCACAGTCCGAGTTAAAAACATGTCTCTTTCAGATTCTCATTGATCTAAACAAAAGTGATACAAAGTGTCGGCTTTTTAAAAACAATGTTATCTCAATACACGACTGTGGGTTGTCGACACCTCACTACTTTTTATTCGAATTGGTTTTTAAAATATAGAACGTTGACAGTTAGGTTTCAAGGTTTTGAGGTTAAGAAATAGGTAGTTTCCAGAAGACTTTTCAAAGTGTATCTATATCACAATATATTTCCAATAGGCAGTGTTTTCATCATTAAGACTAAGTGTTGACCCGCTCGTTAACTAATACCAGGGATGCATCAAAGAGCATAACATAATAGGGTTACAATATCCAGGGCACAGTTTCACAAAGCGATTACGCAGAAAGTAAGGTTCAACAATAATTTTATTTTTAAAGCATAACGAGCAGAAACCAGTGACGCACATTGTACGTTTCATGATAGTATGGCCGGTAAGCCATTCCTACTGAGCAGGACTTTTCTGTGCTTTAGGAAATCAGGCCGCGGTCTTGAGATAATTAAACTTGTTGTGACAATCGGCCACGAGAAAATCCCTCCTCAACACTATTTTCAATAGCAATAGATCAATAACGGCGTTCTCACACATATCCACATAATTAAACTGGACGGTATTTTGGAATGTGGCTTGTATCTAAACTGTTATATTGTGTGGCTATTTCTTCAGACCACTTTGATCCACAGCACACCGTCATATTATGTCATTAGTTTGGTTAGCAATCTGTTCGCTGCTTAAATAAACCCAGATCAATCACCCATGTGAGGGCGGTGATTGGTTCTAAAACTAATATACAACTATTGGATGCATATGGAGTATATGTAGCAACTTCCATCTGAAGGTGAAATCTGGACGGTCCAGATTTCAACGAGTGACTAATTGCTTAATGTACTGCACCTTGATCCTTGTCATTTGATCGGATTTTGGAGTGTCGGAACAGTATAAATGGCAAAATAAAGTATGACATGTGACGCGTGTTCCATCAACTAAATGACAAGGATCTATGTGTGCAGTATACAACACTCAATAGAAAACTCCAATATTACTAAATATTGGACTCCAATATTACTCAATGGTGGAGTCTTATATTACATTTAGGAGTGTCGGGGCAGTATGCATATCAAAATAAAGGACGACACGTGAGGCGTGGTCCACCAATCAAATGACACGGATCTATGTGTGTGATATTACTTTAGAAAATAAACTCCCTGAACAGAATGCCTGCTTGTAAACTGCATGAAGGTCAGCTACTCTGTAATTTACTCCCACGTTACACACATCCACTGGAGGATTTACACAGATCAATAACCCAGGAAACAATTCATTCTCAACTTATGTGTACTTGATGAAAAATTTGCCAAAACTGTTTTTGTCGAGGGGCTTTCTGTATTATTTGCCACCCCGAAAATGAACCATTGCAGTTAAAGACATTTACATTGTTTGGGGTAATTAACATTAATATTAACAATGTACTTTTGTATTCAAATAACATTAAATAATACGTGGAATGTCATTAAGTTCTTTACGATGTGGTTGGGACGGTAGGTGTTCTTGGAATTCACGACGATATTCAGGTAAAATTAGTTTTATTTCTGGAAATAATTAGGCATCCTACATTATTTGAAAGCAACACATCAACGTATTGTTTAATTGAGAAAATAAATGCTGAACCTCCAGTTGTTTTGTTTTGAGACACACTGTGTTTATAACAATTTTAAAAAGCACACGTTTATTGGTTTAACCAGAAAAGTTGTTTAAGCTGAGTCTAAGGATTTTACTTCACTCATAACGAGGTGTATCAGTACCCTGGCCGGTCTAATGACACACTCATAATGATCACCGTTATACTCATATATACTTTACCCCATTAGAAGTTCAATCAATTTACATTTGATGGCGTAGTCGTTCTTCAAGACGTTCGTTGAAAACGCCACTTGTAACGAAACATATTCGAGACTCGGCTCACCTTAAAGTCTAGTAGGATTGTGTTCCTGCTAAGAGGAAATCTGTGGGTTGATTTTGGAATGTGGTTCAGTTTTGAACGCTAACAATGCCCTTTCCTGCTACAACCGACTCGCCTTTAACTCGTTCTGGTTGTACGTTGGTTACGGCTGACGTGTACGGTATTCCGTCATCTGCTGATTCTTGCTGGGTAGCGACAGGCATGTACGGTGGGAATGTATTCTCGGCATCTACCCTAATCTCATCACGGTAGTAATCCTCCTCATCAGTAGCAAACGAGAAGCTCGGTATGAGGAGCGAAATTGCTATGACCAACCCCCCGATACACATCATGATCAGACCCGCTAGCTTCGCTGAATCAAGTTTTCGATTGAACACACGAGCCTCCTCGTCAACTACTGGCACATCGTCATTGTATCCTAATATCTCCTGACGTGGATTGATGAAGTAACCCACGATAAGAGCTAGGATAGCTAAGATGAGGATGTTAAGACCAACCCACGCCCCAGCCTTCCACCACACGGGAGAACAGCACGCACCAAGGCGACGTCGCTTCCTTGCTGCAAGGTCAACAAGCGGATGCTCTTCATCCTCGCAGTAGATGTCGTCGCGGTCCTTGAAGGCTGGATCCTCCTCGTAGAACTTATGCAAGTAGGACTTGATGCCGAAGGAGTCGGAGCTCCCGGGGGAATCAACGTAAGACTTGTCGCTGTTCTCACTCTCAGAAACACTCTCTAGGCGGGGAGGTCGTGTTAGTTTACGGCGTGCTGCCTGTGCAGTAGTACCTGTAGAAGCCGGCGGTGGCGGTGCGGGTTTAGGCACCGGTGGGCGGGGTCTCACGACACTTCCAGCCTCCATTTGAGGTTGGGATGCCGATGTCCCTTGGTTTGCACCATTCAATTGGGGATTCATTCCATTTGCTAACCTTAAATGGTTTAGTTATTAGTGAATGTGTATATCACAGTGAGTCGAAGAGAAGGCAGATTCCATTCATAATCTGTAAAAAATCAAATTTTACATTAAAATGTTTAATAACGTTTAAATAAAAGATAGGTTGAAAGAAAATAAAGAAGCACACACTTGTAAACAGAGTAGGTCTTGTTATGGTCGTTCCTTTACTTTAGGTCAATGTAGTGGACACTGCAGTTTACACTTTAAAAAAATCATACACCATGGTTAACTTGTCATGCGCAGTTGACCATCACAAACAGCACACGCAATAACACTTGCATAGGAAAGAAACAAACACCAAGTGAGGGACATAGGTCCGGGGAAGGTAAAATCTTCTGATTTGCATACATTTATTTTAAATAGACAGATCAGTTTAAAGGGATTTATAAAATTCCCTTCTATCTTGAAATGCATATTCATGACTTCATTAATATTCGGTATCCCAATTAAATAAATAAATTAATATCAAAACTGATTATCGTGGGCAATGCACCTTTACAAATCGACTCTATCGAAAGTTCACTCGACATGTCTTGATGTTTAAACTGTTGAGGTGGTCACTTGAGCTATGCTATTAAAAATTATGCTATTGGTCGACTGCCCTTTAGGGGAGGGCAAGACAGATATGTGATTCAACGATGGTCAAAGTCAGATCATTTTAAATGGAGGGGCGTGTTAAATTATATTCAGCACGAAATTGCAATGCACATTATTATTGTCAATTCATTACGATTCTGAGCACAAAGGGACGCCTTTTCACCAGGAAAACTAGTTCTAATCCTTTTTCATAATGGAACGTTTATCGTTGGATTGTTGAGGCGGCAGACGAACGAGGCTCTACACTTTGGGCTTGGTGGTGGTTTGCAAATGAGGTGAAAATAAAATGTGTCTGTTACAGCTTTGACACATTAGATTGTAGTTTGAAATGTATAATGCCATGAGTTAAAGGAACATTACAGAATTGGCTTTTCCTAACAAAACAGTTGCTTGCAGTGTAAGCACTTTATGTAATCCACCATATACATAAACTGACAAACCTGTAGAAGTTTGAGATCGATCGGCCATCTGGGTCACGAGAAAATAGTGAAAAACCGATTACACATTTGCATGAAATCATATAGATTCAACAAATGAATAAAACGCTCACTGAGCGATAAACTCCAATCGGAAAATTGGTTTATTCATTTCTCATCAAATATGGCATTTCAGACAGAAATATTTCAAGGGATGTTTTCTACTATCATCATCATTAGACCGTGTAAGTTTTATGTAAATCTGTGATCAAAAAGTATATTTTACAAGTTTTTTTCTTACCAATTTTGTAATGTTCCTTTAAAGGTATGCTCATACATTGATTGTTGTAATTTTATTGCTGATTTATAGGCACAATTAGAAAGAAACTAAGTTTCAGCTGAATACAGTGTCCACTTGCTGAGAAAACAACAACAAACTTTCACGGTTTTTTTTTTTTAACCCCACCCCACCCCTAACCCTTACCCTACCCCTAACCCTAATCCTAACCCTAACCCTAGCCCTAAACCTAACCCTAGCCCTAAACCTAACCCTAACCCTCACCCTAACCCTCACCCTCACCCTCACCCTCACCCTCACCCTAACCCCCACCCTACCCCCTATACCCCTACCCACACCCCTACCCATACCCCTACCCATACCCCTACCCATTCCCCTACCTACCCCTACCTACCCCAACCCCTTCCCCTACAGCTACCATAGAACGTGCACGGTTGTGTATTCTTGCTTTAGCTTCCTATGTCTGTTTGGTTATATATCTCCGTTATCACCGGTCCTTTTCAGAACCAACACTTCTCAAAAGAGATTTAACATGGTGTTACCGCAAACCTCTCTTAGTTAGTTTAGCTTCCACCAACCAAAGCTTTACATCCTACTTAATGTGTTCAGTTGAAATCATTTACAAACCTTATTACTATGAAGGAAATCCTTTCTCAAAATAGTTTATACTATCAACAGCTCCAGCGCTGCTCAACAAGTAAGTTTTTATGGTCATTAATTTTTGGAGTATACCAATATATGACCCTATCTTTTTAAAAAAAAAAATTCTACATAAACATAAAACATCTTTAAGCAAAAGGTATGAATTTTATTAACATCAGATCTCAACGAATGAAGTGATTAGAATTTCAGGTTTTCTAAAGCCTCAAAATGCAGGATTTGTTAATATAAAATTAAACTTTAATCTTGTGGGTTTAGTCTTCTAGCTCACCAGTCTGATCCTCTGCATAAATATTCCCCACTGAAAACCAATGTTGTAATATTGATGTAACTTTAAAATGCCTCCCTGTTTACGCAACCTCATGCTATCATTATAGAGAGTCAGTTATAAGCGAGTGTGATATTTCATTACACACGGATTCATGACATAACATTATCGATTACTACAATTCAGATTCATCATCTAAGCATTACGGTTTACTTGGATTGCAAGGGTTGAAAATGATCAAATTAATTGTAAACCCATATATACTCAACATCCCTTTTGGATTCTATTTTTAAGGGGGAAATGACCCACTTTGGAATACCGACATGCAAGTTAATACGCCCCTTAGAGCACATGTACAACATTGGTTCTTTCCACACTTTATGTGACCCAACATATACATGAAATAACACACCTGTGAAACTTTAAGCTCAATCTGTCTTCGGAGTCATGACAAAAATTAGTGAAAAACCCTATTATAAGTTTTCACAAATCTGTGAACATTTATATTTTCAATCTTACCAATGTTGTACACATCCTTTAAAGCTAATTGCTAATGAATTGACAAATCAAATAAGAAATATTGAATTGTTTTGTTGTTGAACACCTTACCACCACATCATATTACATTTTCACAGGTCGATTGACGGGGCATGTGCTAAAGAATAATTAATAATGTACTTTTTAAAAATCAGTGACGCATCACGGCTTAAACAACGAACACAAAACGTCCGGCTAGGAGTTATTACGAAACGGTTTTTACAGTACTAGTTGCATCAAATTTATATTTGTTTGTATCAAATTGTGTTATTACATTATAATTTGCCCATACGTCAATTATGACGCACGTATCAGGATTGTATGTCTTCAACATGGGTGTTTGTTTCTTCCTGTGTGTGTGCTTTAGCTACTGTACCGTACTTTAAGATGGAGCTCAGGTGCAATAACCGCATGCAACAAGTTCATTGTGGAAGCATGCAGCAACGGGAAAAGCAACACGGACCAGTAACAGCATCAACAAGAAAAGCAGTGCAGAAGCAGCAGTAGTGGCAGCAGTAATATATTCAATGGCAGAGACAATATCATTAGCACCAGCAGCTACAATTGCACCAGCAGCTACAGTAGCACCAGCAGCTGCAGTATAGCACCAGCAGCTACAGTAGCACCAGCAGCTGCAATAGCACCAGCAGCTACAGTAGCACCAGCAGCTGCAATAGCACCAGCAGCTACAGTAGCACCAGCAGCTACAGAAGCACCAGCAGCTACAGTAGCACCAGCAGCTACAGTAGCACCAGCAGCTACAGTAGCACCAGCAGTTACAGTAGCGCCAGCAACTACAGTAGCGCCAGCAGCTACAATAGCAGCAGCAGCTACAGAGCGCCAGCAACTGCAGTAGCGCCAGCACTACAGTAGCGCCAGCACTACAGTAGCGCCAGCAGTACAATAGCAGCAGCAGCTACAGGAGGCCAAACTGCAGTAGCGCCAGCAACTACAGTAGCGCCAGCAGCTACAGTAGCGCCAGCAGCTACAGTAGCGCCAGCAGCTACAGTAGCGCCAGCAGCTACAGTAGCGCCAGCAGCTACAGTAGCGCCAGCAGCTACAGGAGCGCCAGCAGCTACAGGAGCGCCAGCAGCTACAGGAGCGCCAGCAGCTACAGGAGCGCCAGCAGCTACAGGAGCGCCAGCAGCTACAGAGCGCCAGCTGCTACAGTAGCGCCAGCAGCTACAGTAGCGCCAGCAGCTACAGTAGCGCCAGCAGCTACAGTAGCGCCAGCAGCTACAGTAGCGCCAGCAGCTACAGTAGCGCCAGCAGCTACAGTAGCGCCAGCAGCTACAGAAGCGCCAGCAGCTACAGTAGCGCCAGCAGCTACAGTAGCGCCAGCAGCTACAGTAGCGCCAGCAGCTACAGTAGCACCAGCAGCTACAGGAGCACCAGCAGCTAGTAAACGACACAGACGTAGCACGTTGAAGCAACTACAACGTTTGAAGCACTGATGACAGCAACAAAGCATTACAGCAGCAACAATAATAGCAGATATAGACGCAATTACAACAGCAGCAAAATCAGTTGTGCTAGAGCAGCAACATTTCAGGCATTAGCAGCAATGAAACAAAACAAACTAATTGGCAGTATGGAAGCATAGCGTTGGCTTATCGGTGCGAGTTAATGTGCTAATTCTGCAGAACAGAATCAGCTGCAGAATCAGCAACTGGCTGCAGATGTAAATGTAGTTGCAGAGCAATTGGCTGATGAAGGACTAGAACATCTCTACCATGCAAAGCATTACCCTTTTACAAATTACAAAAATATTAATAGCATGAAGGTAAAACGCAACTATCCGTTATGAATGCGTAGTTGTCACGACAGCCTGTTAATTAGGTATGACACCAACGCGCAGTTACAAATAAAGAAAACCCTCGATGGCTGCTGAGTGTCTAGTCAGAACAATCAATGTTATATTTGCCACATTAATGATAATGTCTGGCTGTGAATTATTAAGAACACACATCAATTTAATATAGGTAACTCATCATCTCATTCACAAACAAAGACAGTCCATCCATGCGTGCAAAAGTAGATGTGCAAGATGGCCGCTGAGGTCTTACCTGCACAAAGCAAACCTGCAAAGTACTCAATGATGATGCTAGGTATACGAGCACCATCAGCTCCCCGGGAGTGGCTGTTTCTTGCCTGCAAAATGTTGCCTCCAACAGTAGTTTTCCCAGCAAAAATAATTCCAGAGATTCCCGAATAGCGGATGTCAAGATTCAGGACGAGCCACCTGCGATGGAAAGTGGAATGAATCAAATAGTGCAGTCCCAAGTCGTATGATAATACACTTGCGTATTAGAGGCGGATACACGACGACCTCCCGCGAAGATTGTATGGTCTCACAGCCCTCTCATAACATAGGCGATGTGGTGAGGCGATGTGAGTGAGAGGAGAGAGGTAGAAGAGAAAGAAGGGAAAAAAACCTTGATAAATAATCACAGTAGAGCGAAGACGGTTTGCTCATTGTAATAATTACCGCCAGTGAAGTGCGGCTACATACGACGATGCTATGCGACGGAAACGGCGGTCGGGGCATACCATTATAGGCAAGGGAAATCTCCAAAGGGAAACATGTAGGTGAGAGTGATGAATACGGCGAATATTATTGTATGGAAATTGGGAATAGGATGACGGGCAGATGGGTCAAATGAATCAAACGAGCAGAATAGATTAAAGGGTAAAGGTGGTGTTGATTTCAGAGTTTCTTAAACAGAAGATATATAGGTGATACTTTTGCAATCACTATGAAACGATGAAAATATTTACATGAAATAAAATTAATTGCAGGGGGCGGCTGGGATTGGGGAGGTAGCGCCACCAACGCACCACCGACATCTTTGACTCTGGCTACCCGGATTAATCGTAGCTCCGTCATCAAAACGTGCCGGATAGGGCGCAGAGGATTCTGGGGGAATCCGAGGTCAGGCACACCAGCAAACATCATGGCGTTCTCATTTTGAAGCAGTGCGGTATCCAAACAAAACCCGCTGTAGTTATATGGTCGGTTTTCAAATATGTATTGCGTTATGTTTTATGGCGCTTGAGCATTTCATGGACTTTACTTTTACTCAATGTGCAAACGTATTGTGTTACAGTCAGTGTAACTCTAAGTGTGTTGCAATTTTTGAGACTGCACGAACGAGTCAATTTTATCTGAGGTAATGGTGGTAATATCTTGAAATGTTGTAAATACAATGTTTTCACCATGGAACTTTCGTCAAATGCTTTTTGTGTGCAGCTAACTACTTCAGTGGTTAATAATTTAATAAACAACATATACTTTGGTTAAACGACATTTATTATCTATCTGTTAAAGATGTAAGTTGCTTCATATACATAAATTTGGGCGAACCAACCTCGACACTTACAATGGCTTTTTGCCATGAGTAGTGTAAATGTATCAGTTATTGTGCCTACCTGTTTCTCTCAATTGTTTAAGAACATATGAAATATCTATCCAAATGTAATGGTAGAGTACCCTTATCGTTCCAAAATGTATATCTGCATTCTTGTGGCCCTCTATTTGTCCGGCCGGTAAGTTTGCACAGCTATACTCACGACTGCCGATTGTTGAATATTTCGTTCACATCGCCCAATATTACCCTCAATATCAATTTTGTTTTCAGCAACGCGCAAAATTTGCTGTCATTAGCATTGCGAATCGACCACAGGTATCCCTAGAGAGAAAAGGGGCTTTTGTAGCTCCGATCTCGTCTGTTGCCGAAAGGTTATTATAATTAGATGCATTGTTTTACCAGACCGTGACGGCGGCTTGCAACTCCCAGATTCCCGCATTTTTAATTTCCAAGCACAGCAGATGGAATACGGAAACCGCGCCAGAAACTGGACACAGCCTCAAAGTTACTCCCATCACGATAGGCATAATAGTTTATAATAAAGAATCAAGTAGCTAGAAGTTAGAAGTTGAGAATGGTTTCGCTTTAGCTAGCAAAATATCTTTTATTAATTCAAATATGAAATTGCTGTCTTTATGAAGTTAGCGATGTTATATTGAACGATTACCTAACTATGATTCCATTTTAATTTAAATTGCTACGTCTGTTATACGGGATATTGCCTCGTGGTTTATGTCTCGCTTAGCCCAATGCTGTGCACCATGGATTCAGGTTGACCGGACTCTCTGAGCTAAAATCTTACGTTCGATTTTTCATAACTTTTTAAAACTTTTATTCATAATCTGAACACATAGTGTCTTTTGTTGAAGATTCATGACTTATTGGGGGAAAAAATCGGAGTTGAATTTGGTGCAATAATGAAATTTGTTTGGCTGAAAGTAAAACTAACTCCAAAGATCATGTGATTTATCGAAATCTTGTAACCCATTTGTTTTGAAAAATGATCGAAAACGGCAAAATTTGCTGATTTTCTTTAGGTAGGGCAACTGCTCTACTTTGCTCCTGGAAGACCTTTAGAGTCTTGTTTGGTCTATTTTGTAGTTAAAAGTAGGCCAAACGAAGCCGGTGTGTATACTTTAACCATGATAGGCTTTGTGCCAAAAGTTAATTTATTCCTAGTATTTCTACACTTTTGTTTATTAGTTAAGTAGGCCTAGATACGGAGCCCCTGAAGGGACAGGTAAAAAAAAAATTGAAAGGTTAAACAAAAATCCAATATTTTTTCGTTCCCTCGAAATATTATTTCGTTCCCACGAAATAGTATTTCATTCCCTCGAAATATTAATTCGTTCCCCCGAAATGTTATTTCGTTCCCTCGAAATAATCTATTTTGTTCCCTCGAAATAATAATTCGAGGGAACGAAATAATATTTCGAGGGAACGAAATAACTTTTACTTTTTTTTTTTAACCTTTTCAATTTTTTTTTACCTGTCCCTTTAGGGGCTCCATACCTAGATGCTCGATATAAAATTTTAAAAAATATCTGCTACCGTTAAAATGCTTATGATGGCATCTATTAATTAATTACTCCCAATATTTGTATTTATGATAGCGAAGAGGCACGCCACCTGAAATTGTTTGTTGTTTTCACATGGATTCGTCTGAGTGAGTAACTCAACAAGACTTGATGGTCTTACGTGGATATGCCACAGCCAACACCTTCTGAACGTGTTCGTGTACAAGCATATTCGTTGTGCAGATTTGACGGATTAAAAAATAAAGAGAACGACATCACCAAGTTGCTTCATAAAGGGATAATACATTGCTGTTTTTAAAGCAATCCATCATTCCAATCTTCTAGTTTAAGCGACATTTTAAAGGGACAAGGCATCATTTTGACAAGAGTTCATTCCAACAAAGAGTTAAGAGTTTATTGAAACAACGTTTCTTAGTTCCCATGCTCATAAGATTTATTTACTTTTACATCATTGGCTCTTGGAAGAGTACATTCCTGTCCAACATCTAATTATCAATAAACACAACATGCAACATACACATGGAAATTAAATTGATTTAGGTAATCCATGTTTAGTAAAATACTTCTAAAACGGTTTCCTCGTCAGGAATTTGTTGCACGTTCATATCTATGCTTATTTTGATTGTGGCACAACAATCATTTGTAATCAGAGATCTTTGTAATCAGAGATCTTTGTAATCAGATATCTTTCCCCTCAATTTCCGGTAATATATCGTTTTTACAATTACATCATAACCTTTAGCATCGTTTTATTTTCCGACCTTAATTCATCATTTCAAGTTTTTTAGTTATGTCAAGACCCAAATAAAGGCATGGCTCCTTATTGTTTACTTTTATTTGTTTGTTGGGGTGTTTGTTTGTTTTGGGGAGGACTGCATTTTGTACCAACTATCTAATTTTCCAGGAATGGCGGGGAGGGGACGTTCGGGAAGGGTTCACATTTAGAAAATGTAAACTTTCAAAGTTTAAAAGCATGTCATTGTCTGTTTTATTCGATCATTACCTATCAAGTATCTCAAGTGCATCGCGTAGATGTATTTCCGGTATGATGAAGATAAAAACCACTACCTTGCAATCTCTCTCTGTTAATAGGACATGCATTTTGTATATAAAAAGGCAGGGTATACCTTTGGTAATTAATAAACAATTAATGACCATAACAATTTACTTGGTAAGCTAGAGGCACTGTAGCTGTTGATAAAGATAACATTTTGAGAAATGATTCCCTTCTAAGGAATGTGGTTTTAGAGATAAACGGATTTCTTTTAAAATCAATCTAAGAAAAGTTTAATGCATGAAACATTTTTCAGATTGTGTATTCCAATTACGTGGACATAACCACTCCTGATTTTTGGCGATTTCTCAAAAATGCTACACGTTTTGAAATGAACTTTTCACAGGTTAGTATTATTGTATATAATTATCTACATTTGTATAAGATTAAAGCAACTGAACTGTTCCAAAAACCTATTAGGTATACTTTGCCCGTAAAGGTAGTTGGTCAATGGTTTGTGCCCTGGGATTGTTGACTTTCAGCCTTAGGCATTTTGGGTATACGTGTAGCATTATGCACCTTGAGTTCTCTTTCTTTAAACGTTTGTTTTCTTGTTCATGTAACTTACTTACTTGTGTTTACTTAATTAAATAAGTTAAAATCTTAACTTACGGTGGCCTAGTCTTGATTCCAGGACAATGGTGTTTGGCGTAACACACCCTTGGATTTATGTACATTGTGTACACTGTACACGTTTGTAATGAATAAACATAGAGGGCGCTGTGGAATTTTATTCCCGGGGTACCACACTCCAGATGATAATGTATAGGTTTTCTCGGTCAATTTCGGCAAATGAGCAGCCAACTAAACCAATGCGCCATTCTATTTCGCGCGAAATCGAATGCTTCTGAAAAGGGTCATTCGATTTCGTTTAATGACTAGTCAAATGTACTGTTGCGTCATTCGATTTAACAAACTAATCATTCAATTTAACAGTTCAACAAAGCAGCATTGAAATTCGCAGGAGCTTTTTGAGGCGTGTATTTAGTCATTCAAATTCATTTTTGGGCAGTCATTTCTGAATTTGTGAAATTAAAAAAAAACGCGCTGTCAAACTTTTGTTTCCTTTCGATTGCTAAGGCATAAACACTGTTTATTTATTGGCACTTGATTCAAAAATTCACGACTTCTGCAGTCGTACAATGACACAAATTTACGACAATTTTCACGACTAATGTGCCTCAGGTCGTGAATATTGACTCCAATACGACATTGGCCCCGCCTATTTTGCTGTCAAGCGTGTTTTAATTTAGGATGAATAATAGTAGCTTACTGAAAAATAACTTCAGTGGCTTATCTGCTAAAAATCAAAGAAAAACAATTTTTTTCAGCAAATATGTAGTTTAAGAGGAGATTTTTAAAGTGTTTATCATATCTGTGATATTTAGTGTCATGCACCCTCATGTTTAGTGTGGTGCAACATCAGGGGACTATACTACGCAACGCACTACGAATGCACCCCGGACCAACCTGGAGCATTAGGAATGGCCCTATTTTGCTAAAATGTGTAAGGGTCATCTTTCCAAGATGCCAGTTTACTCGTTCAGGGGTACTTTCTCTTTTGATGAGCCTAGCTCAAAAGCCCAACGGCTAATCTGCAAAAAAAAATGAAAGAAAAATAAAGCTTAGAGTTGTCAGGGAATTTATATGGTTCGTTGTAAATATTTTTGATTTGTTTTTAATATTTTGCATTTAGCAATAGCATTGGTTGTTATGGGTAGCTTAGTTTAGTGTGGTGTACCCACAATGGAGTTGCATAAATACAAAGGCGCCCTCTGTTGATAAAACTTGAACAAGCACAAATCGCGTGTCCTTAAAATGAGCAAACTGACCCCTTCACTCGGTCCCAGCAGTGCCTGAGGCCAAAAGCGCGAGGCCATGTGAAGGGCTGACGTATACACATGCTCACCTACCCGGTCCCGCCCAGGTCACCTCTTCATGAACTTTGTGGTGTATGCCTAAATCCAGTGAAAATAATTTCTTTGCCTTGTGCAAGCTTTAAAATAGTGCTCGATCACATAATTCATTATTTTGCCAAGATATTCGTTTATTATTTTGAAAGAAGAGGGCTTACTAATCTGGCAATAACAGTTTTTGGACTGGATTGTAAATCACCTCCTATAACATCTAGGCCCCCTATGCCTTCGGACTATGTGTAAAAATGCTGCATGATTTTAACACATAAAAAGGGGTCAGGGGTCAATATCATGACCCCCGATTATGCATAGACTTAGTCCCTTTTTTATCTGCAAGGAATATAGCAGACAGGCACTATCACTGGATAGACATATGAAGGCAATTTCTAACCGCCATGTGCTTAAGGTCAGTATCTGGCGTTATTCACAAGCCTCGAAGGGTGACGTCAGAATGTTCACGTTAGAGTGGTTAGAGCCCTTCACGGACTGTGAACCCGATTGTGCACAACGTACAATCTGAGCGGGGTGGGGATGGGGGAGGTGACATAATGGTGGCCCTGCCTGAAGGGCATCCACAATATTATACATTTACGTTAATGTTTACGTAATATTCACATGATTTATGCCCCAAATAGCAAACATTCGCCTAAATGTTCACGTAAACATTTGCGACTATTATCCGTGTTGCGTATTACGCAAATATTCACGTAAATATTTACGATTTGCGCCCCAAACACGCAAATGTTTACGTAAATATTCACGGTTTGTGCACTAAATTGCAAATATCTATGAAAATATTTACGTGAATATTTGCAATTTGTGCCCCAAACACGCAAATATTTACGTAAATAAGCACGTTTTGTGCCCAAATCGCAAAACCAGCCATCCGTGAGTATTTGTGTTTTTCAGCAACCAATTAAGGTAGGCAAGCACGCAGTTTAGTCTGGCACCCAGTACCATACAGCTTTTTAACATTGTGGTTAATGCATTCTTTCATACTCTCATACTGTACTTGAAGTTGTTGAAAACATGGCGAAGGAAACACCTGTAAATATAATTGTGTTCTTAATTAAGTTTGTATTTTCACCTAAAAATGCCCCCCAAATGAATTGCCCAGCTGGTGGATCGGACGACGAGGTGCAGACTTCTACCTGAAGTTAAAGATCAGGGGGTCTAGGTGCCAGACTGAACTCGTGGTTTACGGACACCCCAAGTTGCTAGGGGGAAAAGTCACGCTTATAATCGTGTTCACGAATATGAATATTTGCGATTTGTGCTCAAAATCTCAAATATATACGTGAATATTTACGTACAAATTGTGAATATTCACGTAAATATAGGTTTTCCCGGCCAATTTCAGCAAAAACTCATTCATTTTCATTAACATGCATTCAAATTCACGCATTTTAGCTCTTAGTGCATTCAATTTCGTTTTCGTGCATACATGTTTTCGTTTTTCTCGTTCAGATTCGCTTCCAGTCATTCTATTTCATTTATAGGCATTCAAGACTGCACTTTGACCATTCTTAAGTTGAATTTCTACTATCTATTTACAATGGAGGCATTCAAATTAAGACTCACCGAAGCGAACATGATTGTACGGCGCTCCATGAGTGCCATCCCACTTGTCGAGATAACCAGATAATAAATTGCATCAAGTCGACTTTTCTGTGGTATAAGTAGACTTAGCGACATAAAATATCGTGTCAAGTCGACTTATAATAATCAAAAAGACGACTTACCGAGATAAATTATTTTGCCAAGGCGACTTACGACAATCAAGAAGTCAACTTACCTAAATAAGTTATCTCGCGAAGACAACTTACAAAATCGAGAAGTCGACTTACCGAGATAAATTATCTCGCCAAGATGACTTACACAAATCAAGAAACCGACTAACCGAAATAAATTATGTTAGTAAGTCGACTGATTATTTTATCTAAGTCGACTTGGTGAGATAAATTATGTTAGTAAGTCGACTTATTATTTTATCTAAGTTGACTTGGCGAGATAAATTATGTTAGTAAGTCGACTTATTATTTTATCTAAGTCGACTTGGTGAGATAAATTTATTAGTAAGTCGACTTATTATTTTATCTAAGTCGACTTGGCGATATAAATTATGTTGGTAAGTCGACTTAGTACTCTCAGTAAGCCGACTTGGTGAGATAAATTATGTTGCTTAGTCGACTGATTGTTTTGAATAAGTTGACTTAGCAAGATAAAATATGTCGGTAAGTTAACTTATACCACGAAATAAGTCGTCTTGATGAGATAAATTATGTCGGTAACTCAATATGTGGGATGGCACTCCTGGAGCTCCGTATGATTGTGTTGCTAGTTTGCGTTTACTTTTTCGCTTATGGGCAACGAATTTCAACATCTTGGCATTCAAATTAAACATGAGTTATGGCTTTACGAGTAAGCTGGAAGTTATAGCCCATTTACTTGCACATAAGATATCCTTTGTAAGAGGTGTTTCTATGTATTTTACATTTCATTTACATCATGTGTTTTTTTCTTAATTGAAATAGTTGTTCCTTTTGCGTTGTTACACTTAAAGTTAAAAAAAGGTTTTAAATTATAAGGGGTCGTTATAAAAAAAAATTAAAAAAAATAATCTTGTTGTTTTCCTGTGGATTTTTTTTTCACAGGTCCTTTTCTTTGTTTGTTATACATTTCTTCTGTTCGTTTGATTATATCTGAAGTTGGTTTCTACCCTTTCAGCCCCAAGGGCGACTATAGTTGACTGTGCACTATACCCTGCTTCAGCCCCAAGGGCGACTATAGTCGCCCAAGATAACACACAACAAAGCACTCAAGCCTGGGCACAAAGGCCATTTGTTAAAAAACTGTAGTTTTGTCCATGTTCACCCTCCATACCCAAGCTTACCATCATTGGAAAGAGAAAGATCGGATCTTTCCAATGACGGTAAAATAAAATAGGGTTGTTATTTTGCAATTGCTTCAAATTAGAGTAGAAAGATCCGAAATGCCAAACACCTATGGAGCGCCATAAGGTTGTGTGCAAAAAAGGGTTTGGGTTTTCAAAACACACTGAGGAAGCAAGGACCAAGAACTTAGACATTTTTTGGCTGATTTCAATGATTTTTGAATTATATGAAAGGAAATTCAATAAGTAAGACAATTTTTATTACTCATTATACTCTTAAATAAAATCTTCAAGGTCATAATAGAGTTTGTAAAATCAAACTTTGAACACCAGCTTCCTGTTGTGTGAGGAAGTGTGCTTCACGCTTGAGTGGTCAAAGAACGTGGGCTGCAGCAGTTGTTTATGTCAAAAGAACTTGGGGCTGAAAGAGTTTAACCTTCAATGATCTGACGTGCCAGACATCTTGGCATGTAAATTTGGCTATGCTTCATTCAAAATCGCTTATAGGCTTGGAGATAACGTCAAACTAGTGTAGAAATGAGTTTTCCTTCAAAGTATCTGCCTTTATATAGGAAGCTACGAATCAGAAAGCACATAGCATAGAATTTGAATTTTTAAAATGTTTGCTCATTAATCAAATTGAATGGTTGACCAGCTCTTGCTTCTGGCTTTGATGAAGTTGACTGAGTCTCGCGGTCTAACGAAATTGAATGATCTTATTCGACCAGTGAATGCTAAACTGGTGAAATTGAATTACTCCTTTTGACTGTTGAATGCTGATTCAACGGAGTATTCGTTTTCAAACGAAATCGAATGAGCCAGGAGTTAAAATGAATGGATTTTTGTTGAAATTGGCAGGGAAAACCTATATTTACGTGAATATTTTATTTGTTTTTTTGCAAAAATCGTGAATCGTTGAAAACAATCTCATTCGACTCTCGCGACGCGGACAGTTCGAAGCTCCATGTACAAAAGCAATACCAGTGTTATTGTACCCCTGCGTGTGTAAATGTACAGGAGCTAGGCTATGCGTATAGTATCCCTTTAGTCTTTGTTGCAGCATTAGGCTTGAATCGACAGGTACATATGTTTATTCGTCGCCTGTTTCCCTGATCGTTTTGGTGCACTTTCAGTGTAGTATGTTAAACTAGATTCGATTGTGCTCATTTCCCTCAAAACCTACAATACGAACTGGATGGACTAATTTGTAACAACAAAACCATAACACTTATTTAATTAAGTTGATTTCTTTGATGAATATCTGCAAATTACTTGGATCATATGGGTGTTAGCTCAGTATGCCAAGTTATCGTTAGCAGACTCAAATGAATCTTTTTGATATATAGAGGGCGCTACTCGAGCTACCGTAAACTTCTATTTCTGTTAGTCACATGTACAATGTATTTTGCGCCATGTTTTGTCAGTGTTGGTACATGTAATTGTTTCACGAAAGCCCAATGTCGTAAGTGTTGCAATTTACATCTCATTTTGATAATATAAGAATCACAGATAGTATAAGATTTACGGTTAATAATTAAGTACATTTTGAAGCACTTTGGTATACTTAAGTTGTCAATTTGTTATGAATCAACAAAGTATTAATGATAGGTTTCACTTTATGTTGACTTATGCATTCAGGCTATTACTCAGTACATTCTTATGTAGTTGAAGACCTATTGCACTTGAGAGTTGAGAGCTGTTGTCCAAATGTTATTGTATGCTTACAATCTGTATCTGTTATTTTTCCTTTTGTTTGTAGATTAAACCGTGTCATAGAGTTATGTCAAGTCAAAGAAAGTCAACTGTGTCTTTCAGTTTAAGTCAAATCGTCACCCGTCACAATGGGTTGTATGGATTTGTGTATGCATGGGAAATGTTACATGGTTATCAGTGGCAACATTGATTTCCCATTGACCCAATAACCCCAGATTACCTCATCATCCCGTTTACGAAAGGTTACTGACTATCAAAAATAAATGTAGATCTAGTGTGTAAATCCTTTCGAATAATGATGGTCATTCTTTGCCTTCTCAAGATAGGCATCGATTGCAACATTCTTTTTTCAACTTTGTTTCAAAAAGATCGTTTACATTGTCCATGTAGACTCGATCTGTGCTTTAATGTATGGTGTGTATAATACATTTACATGTTGTGAGTATGGTGTGTACACACACGCATGTGTGTACATGTTGTGATTATGCGCAATGCGCAGACTGCAGTACAATCGCTCCCATCATGCATCACTACATCCTGAACAAGTGCGTCAGTCCATCCCAGCAGTCTTGGAAGAGACCGGTGGTGCCGAGCGAAAATGCCTCACCATAAATTACGCAGATTAGTTTCCGTTTGATCTGCCTGGGTTTGGCCGGGGTCCTTTGCCAAATTCGTCAATACGCCCAGTTTTGAACCAGATTTGTAGATTGTCCAGTCCCTCCAAGCCAGTCGATGTTGCGCCCTCTCACACAGAAACAAGTGTCGCCAATTTAAGACTAGTCAGAAAAGTACCTTTGAAACACTAAAGGATTATTGATGGGGGTGTTTTAATTTAAAAAACGAACAGACGTTGCATGCGCAATTCAGACCATGCATTTCAATCTAAAAAAAACTTCATATTCTGAAAACAAGAAATCTAATATTTTCTGACTATGTAATACTACCAGATTTGAGAATATTTGAGAACAGACACTTATACATGTCAAAAACTATTGAGAAAATGTGCATTCAATTTTGTTTTATGACTTCATAAAATATTTGCTATTTCAGGAAATATGCCACAACTTCCGTGTGTGTAGTGTATATCTATTCAATGAAACCATTAGGCATGAGTTGATGGTAAAACCACCTGTCTTTATTAATGGTATTTCCCTACGGATAAAACAAGCCCGTAGGAAGCTTAAATCATAGGTCAGGCCCATCTCCGAATAGGATAAGAACCCAAATTCCGTCCATATTAAACGTATTCCTCCATAGCTCAAAACCACCTCATAGATACGAAAGCCCGCCACCCCCCCCCCCCCCCCGCTTTACCGTGTAAAAATAGCTATACTGCTGCACATGCTTTTGTGACGAACTTACCACTGGTAGTGTTAGGGGTGTCCACACACCTGGTTCGCGCAGCTTCTCACTACAAGCAAAGTGCAGACGCTGGGATAGTTGTTTTGGTTGTTTATTTTTCTCTTCTCTTTCTTTGAAGATGAATTAAGTAATGTATGGACTAATAAATGATCATGAATTCGTGTAAAATTTGAACTAAGTACCAAAAATGTTTACATTTTTTTCTTTCTTTGGAGATACAAAACACCCTCTACTAAAATGGACGAGTTCCACCTCCCTTCACTGAATTACCTCTTTTCTCACGCCCTCTCTAGTTTGACGTCAGATGTTGAAGGATAGTTTGTTACTAATGACACTATGAAACAGACGCTTGTGTAACCTCAGAGCATGCACAGCGAGCAAGGGACACCTGACACAATAAGAACTGTTTCGAAAAGTTACTACGTGTTTGTACTACTGAACTGGTAAGTGCACGTTCTGGTTCAAAGCTTTCTATAATGCTATAATCAAAGTGAATGCGTAGAGTCGAAACGTGAGGCAATGTTTTTCAATTATACCACAGGTCATTTGTTTTGCAACAGCCAATTCCATTTATTCACAAATAATAATTTTGCAAACAAACAAACGAAGAAAAAGAAAATGTTAAACTTTGAGTAACACCGATCCCTCTTTTAAATAAAAATGTAAACGTTTGATGATAATAAGGAAACTGTTTGTATTTGTATGCGTGGCTTCCGCGCTAAATATTAACTTGAACGATATCAGCCCATACAGCAAGGTCAGTGGTCTTAGGTTTACTTGTCACTAATCGTATTATTTGTACTTCATTATCTTTTGTAGTGAAGTGGCTATACTCCGATAATACATGGATAATACAATAGTAAATGCAAATACAATAGGTTCAAACTGCACAATTTAGAAAGTATGCCAACAGGTGTATTTTGCTTGTTCATTCAAAACTGCACCCACAGTGAACGGTAGAATTCTACCTCCATGGTCAGACTGGGCAGATTGAGCTGGGCTGTGGTGTTACAATCTACCTCCATGCATTTTGCTCCGATGGTTGTACAATGAACAGTATTGATTTTCTTTCTGCCCAGGGATACAACCTTCTGTAATCTTTTACGCTCATGGTTTGCTCTATGGCTGAAGTGTGGATATTTACCTCGCTCTGTAGAAACCTCATTGTGTGTTGTGCATTGTGTTCAAAGTGCATACAACCTCAGTTATCAGCTCGCCTTTAGATATAAACCGTTCACTGGATAGCGTATGACAACTTTTCGCAAGTACCTCGCAGAGCTGAAGCGTGTATTGTGGCAATTCGCTTTTTGTTTAACTCGGTTTGTGTTTAATAAATTTTACCCACTGAACATGGTTTGAATAAAAGCTTTACTTACAAATTGTAAACTGTAAACAATGTCGCCAATTTTTTTTTTTTTTAAAGCCTACCTTATTTTCATTTTTTAAACCCGGAAGTCCATCCAAAGAAAAGGGGACCCTTCACGATCATGCATTCAAACTAGAGCGAGCTGAGTATAGAACGGAACCCAAACCGCGAACAATTAGTGCGTCGTTGTTCCGTCGACTCAACATGCTACTACCTCAAGTCCGTAATACACAAAGTATGTTTATGTAACTTCGGTTTGTTAGTGCAGTCAAACACGAGGCTTTGACACTTTGAGCCAACTGTAGAGGTTGAGCAACATGCTTCTTAATTGTATTCTTCTTAATTAACTGTCTCGACGTGGTTGTCGCTATTGTTTTCGTCCAGATTCTTATAAGACACGTCTGACATTCCTAAATGTTTCCGCCAAAACCCCATTATTAGCCCTTTTGAGATATAGTAGACAGTATTGGTTAGGGTGTAATACCCAAACCTAATAGCGTCATGGTATTGTGTGCCCTATATCTCAAAGTAGCTAATTATTGACATAACACATGTGACCGGCAAAACTCATATTTCTAAAAACAAAAGACCAGTAAAACTGTATACTTAAACGGTGGACGAGTGCTCTGCTCTTAGCGTACACTGTATAAACACACCGTCTGTGTACAAGCGAACGACCTTGGTTAGGAACGACATACCGGTTAGCACGCTATTAATGGAGACCTGGTATATGCACATTATTGACGTCGTTGTACATGTACAGTATGTGGTTTCGTACATGTATGTCCGTAGTGTTAATCATTTCTGGCTAAGTTTGAATTAAGAAACTTTCCAATTTACGTAAGCTTCCCGAAACCATTTCATACAGTTGAATATTTCACGAAATCATTTCGTAATCACACAATGATTTTGGCACACGAAATAGGTTGTTTCGTGAGCTTGAAACCATTTCATGCAGTTTTTAATTCGCCTTGATTTTAGAATAATTTCGTACGATCAAAATATTTGTTAGCATTCAAAATAACTCATTTCGTGTATTCGAAGAAAAAAATCAAGCTCAAAACCATTCTCAGACTCAAATAAAAAATTACGTTTACTCGAAATGATTTTAATCGTTCGAAATGATTTCGTGCGCTCGAAATTATTCTAAAAAAATTGCTCTAAATCATTTTTTTGCTATCAAAATCCGTTCTTGGCCTCGATCAATTATAAGTAACGACTAAGCTCCTAAAGGGATAAATGATGGGGGAAAAAATTAAACTCCAAAACAATTTGAGTTCTGCATTTCTTGCGTTCGGAATCATTTCATGCTCACGAAATCATTTCGTGCACTCGATATAAGTTATCTCTTATGCTCGAAATACCAGCGCACTAAATAACTTATTTTGAGTGTGCAAAATGATTTCGAACTCACAAAATACTATATTTCGAGACAACAAAATAAATTATTTCGAGTGCTCAAAGTGATTTTCGGAGCACAAATTATTTTGAGCGCACAAAGTAGCTTATTTCGAGTGCACAAAATCACTTCGAGCACGCAAAATATTATATTTCGAGTGCAAGAAACTATTTCGAGAGTACAAAATGATTTAAGGCGCAAGAAATAAACTCAAAATTATTCTGTGTTCACATTAGTTGTCCGTCACATGTTCCTTTCAGGGCTCCGTAGTTCCCTATAATTGTCTTAACTGTTAGACCATTTGAGTTTGAATCCATTTACACAGTTTAGATTAGTCTGGAATGAATTAAAGTGACACGTTGCCTTGGATTTGCGCTTTGAGCTATAAAAATGCGTTTGAAAACGTTTGTAATGAAGTTAATGATTATGGTTGGCAAGCTGTTTTTAAAAGTAGAATATAATGATCCACACAAATATGCCTCGAAATTGCGTGGTTTTCCTTTTACTTCGTGAATGAACACGGTCCGCCATTTTGTGGAGTCAACTTAATTTGATTTTATGAAAATTGCTTTTTATAGCCCAAAGCGCCCAAACGTTCACAAAGTTGCGATTAGTCGCCAAAAACACAAAAACGTCAACACTTTGCCATAATGAAGCATTTAATTTGCCGAGGGTTTAGGTGCCTACGCCCTCATTGACTTTGTTTATTTGTTAAAAAGTATTATTAGTATTAGTAAATCAGTCAAACAATTGACTATACCATGTGGACAGATTGAAGCGGAAATCGAAATAATGCATGCACAACTTCACATCACAAACGTTATCTGTTCAAGTGAATATATATTCGTTCAATCGAATTGATAAACCGTGCAAACGAATCAATGAATTACGCAAACAGTTTATTAAACCAGATGAAAACATATTGCAAACGGTTTATTAATTAAACCGTTCAAATATGTTATTTAATGTGTTCGAATGTATTACTTAAGCACGCAAACAAATTACTTAACCGTACAACGAGATTGTTACTTAAACTTACCATTCAAATTGATTTTAAATTCGTTCAGATGAATTATTAAACCACGTCAATAGGTTATTGAACTCAGCTAACTATGATCATTGAAGCAAGTGAACCAAGCTTGCAGATTAATTTTTCCTATCACTGCCCCTTTATTTATGGGCTTTGCCAATTTGGGGGTTTACTCCGATGCACCTTTTAAGATATCAAGACTGACTAAAACACTATTGTACAAATTATTTTATTATTACAAAAATGTATGTAGCTTTAATGGGTCCAGTTTTTGAGCAATTTTTGAGTATTTGGAAAATAACAATAACAACAAAATTGCATTAAAAAATTAACCTGTTATGTAATGATTTCACCCAAATGTTTTTTGAAAAAAAGTGGTGTGATAAAAATATAAATCACAAAAGATAAGACGGGCGTTAATCTGCCATTGTTCAGAGGTGTCCAAAGCGCATGGTAACCTTTCCACAGCGAGACTGATTGGGCATAGAGAGAGAACTATGCTATTAGCGAATTGAGAAAGCTCACACCATCTCGCACTGATTAGAATACGCATAATGTTTACCTAACACATACTTAAGATCATACGATTCAATATAAGGAAGTGTTAGGTTGCAACCGCTAATTCAACTTTCTTTTTAAATATACAATAAAAAGGTTGTGGAAAGTGACCGACAGAGTTTATACTAAATGTAGCCAGTCCGTTAATCATGCTAAATACATTCACGCATGCGTACAGACACATTGGTTGGGGACATACGCATAGACGCGTATGCGTCACGCCACCATCAGCCTGTACAAAAAGGCGCGATAGTTCTTCAGTTTTAACCAGTATTGTCAGTGTGCACATTCGAGGAAAAAGTAAAATCTTGTTGATTTTTGTTCCATTTTGTTTTAAAATTAAAAATATCGATCAATCAATCAAACGTTGTTTCCCCCGTTGTGCTAGCTTCTTTGTGTTTCAATGCGCATTTGCTTTCCCCTCATTCTCCAATGTTTTCCCATCGTGTTTGTTTCGTCAGTTGTTCTTGGAACCTGCTTGTCAGAAAACAAATCAGGAGGGTGCCATCAACTCGCTTTTAGCTCTCGCCGATGACGTCGTTTTTGCGTCATGGACGAATCTGCATTTGTTTTCCTCGTGCAGTGTCTTTAATATTGTACGGATGGTGCTCCCTCTGCCCATGATGAGATGTACTGCCTAACCAGACCCCGTGTGGCTTGAAGTTTGACCTATGACATGTCCGCTGTCCCTTAATACGAATCACAGCGGTCGTCTTTAGCGCTTGCTAACGCTTACTTGCGTGAACTGACCTCGGAAACGTCGGGCGATGACGTCATCGACGACGTCATAACATCCAAAATAAAAAATAATGAGAAAAACTGTAAATCGTCATATCTAGAGAACCATAAATGATAAATACATGATCTTTGCTTCATATGAAAGTTCAACATTTTGTTTACAACTCTTACACAGAATGTGACCCCATGTGACCTTTGCTTCCGGTCGAAAACGGACGTTTAAGGTTTTTTTGGCGGAAACGTTGTATCCTATGAACCAAATATGGTACACCTTTAATCATTGTATCATCTGAAGGCCCTTGAACAGTTCTACAAATCTTTCATTAGGTACGACCCCATGTGACCTTTACTTCCGCTCAAAACCGGAAGTTGAATTTTCTTACATAAAGAAAACTCGTCATATCTCATGAACCATAAACGTTTTAGACTTAAAACTTCACAAATACTTAGACCTTTGTGTTTAAATAGGTATGTGTGAAATTCGGTTTGATGATGTCATCGATGACGTCATAACAATAAATCACTGTTTAATATTTAGAAAAATCATAATTGGGGAATCACAAATGCTACATGTAAGATATTTGCACAATAAAAAATCTCTTGCCAGATTATGCAAATCACATACACAATGTGACACCATATGACCTTTGCTTCCGGTTGAAACCGGAAGTTCAAAATTCAGATTTCAAACGTTCATTTCTCATAAACCAAGAAGGGTATTGTCTTGAAACTTACTATGTATATAGTTTGTAGTATGTATATGACACCCAAATTGTTTTGGTGCGATGACGTCATCGATGACGTCATAACAATTAATCAACGTTTAATATTAAAAACAATCATAATCGGAGAACCATAAATGCTACATGTAAGGTACTTGCACCATAAAAAAGCTCCGGCCGAATTGTACAAATCACATTCAAAGGGTGACCCCATACGACCTGAGATATATTTCTAAGTGAAATTGGCCATTAAAATATCAAAATCTCGATCCAATACCTTACGTGGCATGTGGCATACTACTCGCGACTGATTCCAGTGCAACGGAGTGAAAGCTAGCCTTATGTCAAGACGCTTGTTGCCTATTAATGTAAAGCAGCACGAAATCAGACCAACGTAACAACAGTTGCGACAAGCTGTGCTGTGTTTACTACAGTACCACGTACGCCTTCACTAAAGGCTAGAAGTATGGCACGATTTTTGTGCACGTTTGGACATGTCACAGTTCATCGAACTTTTAACGAAAGCTTATCAATGGCGCAGCGCAGCTGAAATGAATTCCTCTCAACCCGTGCTATGTTCGGCGTCAAATTGTTTCCCTTTTCGCCCTTCTGATGGTTTAACGGTGAATATGGAATTGAAGACGAAGTTTCACTGAGATGTTCACCTGCTTCAGTGATTCGTATGACATTTATTATATGAGAAAATGCAAGCAGAAAAGGACCAACGTGGGTTATGTTTTGATCACACACCGAGATTGCACGGACGTGACATCAGCTTGTCAAGGGGGTTTCAGACCGGCACTCACGGCAGTGTTTATCGTTGCAACACGGTGAATAAAACGGTAAGCTTCGTTTCAACATCGTCGCTTTTCAGAATGATTGTGTGTTCCGTATGTACTGCACTGTTATGTTAATAAAGATTATCCTTACTAAATTATCAAGTAGTGAGGTTATTAAAACTAAGGAACGTTTAGTATGATCATGGAGGAGGTAGAACTGGGCAATATGGTATGATTGCTGGCACTGTCACTAGTGTCAGTTATATTTGACACAAATGTGTTCCGCCAGCTACGTATTGTAGCATAAATATTTCACAACCCTTCGATGTAAGGTTTTCATTCATAAGTTGTTCACTTCTAAAACAGTATGCACACCTTCTACTTGTTACTATCTAATCTTGAAATGTTTTATGTCTTGAATTGTGTTTATTTTACCAGTTTCATCCGAGTCTGATGGCAGGATAAGAGTCTGATGCCTGGGAAGGAGTGGAGATGCAGCTTTCAATATGAGCCATCTTCAGTGTTCAATGCTTCCGTTAGTTGTCTACTAAGATTGTTCCTGATTAAAATCATGCTAATGGAGAGTCCAAATCCAAAAAGGCTTTGACTTCTAATCTTCACTTGTGTGCTTCTTTGATCTGTAACTTTTCCAAGAGGTAAATTTACAGTAGTTTGTTCAAAGTTCAAAATTTCACAAGTTATTTTGCAAGGTCAAACGTTTCTAAAGGAATTGAAATAAAACTGCTGGCTGAGCCCATTTTCCATTTAAATTAGTGCGTTATGTTAAACATAGATAACATGACTGTGCGTATTACATGTAGGGCGGTTTACTGTGAGACTTTATGTTGAAATAGAAACATTTTTTAGAAACATTCTAAACAAGTTATTGTATTTCGTTTATACATTGATAATAATGTGCTATGATTTATATAGTATTAGTGTCAATTTGATATTTGTTTGACACCTGATATTAGTTTGTTTATTGTTAATATTGTTTTTATTTTTCAGAATACAGCACATCCAGTATTGGAATGGTTTCCAGTGAAAGATTATTCACATGTTGTGTTTATTTTCTTGCCGAGTGTATGATGCACCACAGAGGCAGAAGTACATGTACGTGTAGTATTTGACTAAATTTTTTAAGTCCAAATTTACGAGAGGCTTAGACTTGTATCTTCACGCAGTGTTGGTGTGAAAAAGAATTTCAACGGTATAAATGGTTTTAAAAGAAATGTTTTCTTCCTGAACCTTTTTTACAAGATAACTTAAGATTGAATCTGAACTGAACTTTGAAATTTGGCATAGGCCTACTGAATTAATTTTCAACATTAAGAAGGCACTTGAACATGATCTTGATGACATCATGAGGACATCTGAGAACATCATAATGTTGAATCATACAAAATCAAAGTTTGTTATTTCAAAAATTAATTTGATAACTATACATTAGATTTGTAAAAGCTGCAAGATATTAAAGGGAGTTTGAAATTTAATTGTAAATTTCATTAAGGGACTAAAAGAGTGGCGGCATGGTATAAACTGGCCGTTTAAAACCGGTTGGCAGGGTCGTGGCCGTGCTATAAAGGACCGAGCCAGAGGCGAGGTCCTTTATTGCAAGGTCATGACCCTGCTTTTCTGTAAATTGTCAAGTGTCACGTCCCCCGGCTTCGTTTTGCGAAAGGTCAAAATGCATAAACGCTGAACGGTTTGGCGTACGCATGCGTTCCAATGAATTTTAGATTGAGTACTGGCATGTATTGATTGTCTCACGCGTAAGTTAGCGCCTGTGTATGTTTAAACAGTTCTCACTGAGTTTATCTTGCATGTTTAGACATGGCCATGTGAGCTCCTATTGACCTATCAGAATGGATGAACGGTCCTGGGTATTTATGAATAAATGTTAACAATACATTGACTTTTCTTTAATGTGTTGTTTTATTGACATCCATAGAAAAGCAAAATACAAATGTTGTTTACACAGCAAGTGCGTGTTAACCGTTTTGTAACAGCCATGTATTAAATTCATGGGATAAGACAAAGTGAAAGTTTATTGTTTTACAAATTATTTTTTGTACTATGGTATTGTAAAGGAAATTTGTCATAATATGTGGGGACTTGTGAGACAAATCTTTTCCTAATGGAAATTCAGAGCAATAATTTATCTTTTATTTAATTCCATCATGACATCCCACTCAAACCGAAAGTTCATATATTTCATTCGACAAAAAATCTAACATCTGAACCAATCCTTGCATTTTCACAATCATTTAAATCATCGCAATTAACTTCACAAACATCACCAACATAACACACATATGACCCTACTTGACCTTGAATTCCAAAACCGCAAACGAGGTTTTACCTTTGAAAACATTCTAACCTCTGAACCAGACATTTAATTGCTATGTTAAATGTCGTCCCCATTTCATTCAAACACAATCTGACATCACTCACGAACACCTGTGTGTTTTGTTTTACAAAAACTGTACGTCTAGTTTTAATTCTTATTCTTCTGTTTTATGTGTGGGTCACCTCATTCTCCTCATTGAAACCGCCTCTTTAACAAAAGGGGTCATGGTGGTTTGACAGAGCTTGTACTCACTTTACTTCCGTGTACAAAACCAGGGCAGATGTCACTATAAAAACTGGGTCCAAACTAGGGGAAACAGAAAGTATTTGATTTACTGGGTCGACAAACACGGGTTTTACAAATTCAAACCTGCAAATCGGGGACCTATAACAAAAGGTACTTGGGGTTCCTGGTTGGGTGAAGGTCCCAAATTGAATAGTACTTGTAGCCTATGTACAAAACCAGTGGAGCTGTTGCATAAAAGCCGAAATAATACAATAGAGGCCCAGTAGGAGACCCCGATTGCTGGTGTGTACACACGCTTCACTTGTGCCTTATGTGCATCTAATGTGTTGGACCTTGAGAAAAGGTCGGCGGTAAAAAAATATATAATAAAATATAATAAAAACAAATATGTGGACTGGTGTTGGGGCCTTGGGGGGAGGGGATTCAGAAACCCAAAATAGGGTCGATCGAAGTTAGAAACCCTGGAGAAAATAAGGGACGCCCTTAACGATTTTTGTTTCGTATGGGATTTCGTCCATATTCATAATTAGATGTTATTCTGACAAATGGGAATATAAACTAGGAACCGACATTTTCTCACATGCTGCCGTAAATCTGATGTTTAGTAGTTTCTAGTAAGGATCTACAATATTTCCCGTAACACTTAGTTGTTGGTTGTCAACCATACTTGAAGTTTATACAAAGTAAGATTTGATAATTATTAAAATAGTTCAACTGTCTTATAAATCCCCATCTCACGTTTGTTTGCGAAATGCAATTAAAAGTTTAAATCGAATTGATTTCCAGTCAAAACCCCAGTGGTCGGGGCGCGGCCGTGCATGCACTTTAAAAAGTCCTGGGTCCAGAATTGACTCAAACAGAAAGTGCACAACTGAGTTTATAAGCCCTCGTTGTGAGGAGGAAGGAACAAGCTTTCAATTGATATACGCCATGATATAAACAGAACACAAATAAACCAGATGTACGTGCGATTGAAAAAAATGTCCAAACTATTTTAAGGGGTTTAGTAGGCCCACTACGTAAATGAGTTTAGGATTGTTAGGATTAAACGTACATTCTGAAATGAAAGCCATTGTTTTACAAAATCATTTTAATAACGAGTTGTATGGTCTCACCCTGCCGTATGTTTTTATTACCATTGTCACGCTATAAATGCTTGTCTGTCCAAGGGAAAGTAATGGAATGTTGTTAACATATCAGTCCGTATGTTTAAAATGCCTATTTGATTTTATTTTTACCTTATACAACTATAACCTGAAATTGCCGCCGTGGTATTATTGTCAAATATGTTGACCCGGAAAAATGGCCATGCTGACCTGGGCAAGGCCCATATTCATTACCGCACAACGCTGCGCTTAAAAGCGCAGAATTCCACCGTAAGAAGCGCCATGAAATTATGTCCTAAAACGGATGGGGCCCCTTGCAATAATTTTTTAGTGAGTGTACGTCACATCATTGCAAAATGCAGTAGTGGATAGTTCAGACAAGAGTGAAGTCTGACAGGTAAAACTTTTACATTTTCGCAAACGGACTTGTCAAGATGTTCATTTGCATGGATTTACATGATTGCTCATTGTTGTTTCTGACTGTTTTTGCTAAGCCGCCCTCTAGTGACACGAAATATATAGTGTCGAAGGTCAAGCCCTGAACGAGTCGACGATCATTAAGCAATCATATAAATCTAATAAACTTCACATCGTATTTGTTTCCAAGGCCAATTTTGTACCAGTTCAGGATCCAACATATTATTGGTAAGCTTTCTTTTCTATGAAAACTTCTCTTTAACTGTTTATAGTAAACAGCGACTGTCGACTTGTACTTGTGTAGACCATGTGTAGACAATCACAATTTCTTCGTGGTGGAAGGTTGATCACAGACTGAGTTGTTCATCATCGTAACAGTTAGGGGGCTCTGTGTGTCATCGTTTCACCCAGCTAAGCAACGCAAAAACAACGCGACGCGTGTTTACTTGGTGTACTGTTACTAAAGTGCGTGGGAACTGCGATAGAGACATTTAAAACTTGAAGTGATGCCATGGGCTTGTCGAATAGAAGGCGGAAGGGCTGGTTACTAAAAACTTTCAAATAACAATGGGTAACCAAGGTCATTCAAAAGTTCCGGATGTGAAATATTATTACAGAAAATGTTCTTCCTCTTTCGAGTCTGGTAGAGGCTGTTCAACCATTGAAGGTCATGGATCAACTTGACTAGCTTTGTTTCAACACAATACAGCTTCATAGCGGGCCTATACTTGACGACATTCAATATTCTAGCCAGGACTTCACTACAAACGTGAAGTAATGGTGACGTCACCCGCTGTAGTCCAAGTTTATTATTTCACAAACCATTATTTCCTGAACTGCTGAAGATATTTCCCAATGTATAGGCCTACGTCATATTAACAAAAATAAAAATAAGAATTGAAATTAACCCTTTTTCAGACTGATTCGTCTTCTGGTGAAAGTGATAAAAAATATTCACAAACCCCACTTTGAAGACAATTTGAAGGACCAATTGTAACGATCTAAAATCTCTGTATTAATAAAACACTCAAAACCCTCCATTCCAAACCCAAATACGGTATGTTTGTCATTTAACAAACATTCGATTTTTACTTTAGCAATGTATTCATTACAAAATAAAAAAACAACAAGATTTTCATATAATTCCCCAACGTCATCATCACAGCAATGTTGGTTGTGCCATTCTGAGAATCGGTGTTCCTGTGTGTTATACAGTGTTGTGCGCATTTTACACGATAATGGCTACATGCAGTTTGACTCCCAAAATGGCGAGTGTAGCAGACACTAGCCTCGTTTGACGTCTGTATACAAGGGGTCGATGTAATAATTCTGGAGGCGAGATGGCTGAAGATTTAACTTGATTATGATCTTTTATTCATGTAGACTTGTCTGCCTCAAACATGGCCTTAAAACATGGCTTTCAACACATAATGTCCAGTGCCCTCTTGAGGGCGCTCTTACAACAACAATTAAAGCTGTATATTACAACATCTTCCTTTTTCTTTTAAAAGAAAGCAAGACAATCAGCACAACTCACAGATATGGTAAACAGATGTGCTGTATGTGAGAAGTACAAAGCAAAGCAAAGCAAAGAGCCAATGATACCGCATGAAATCCCGCAGAGACCTTGGCAAAAGGTTGGAACTGACATTTTTGAGTTTAAGTCTGTTCATTACATTGTGTTTGTTGATTATTACTCAAACTTCATAGAAGTCAACAAACTGTCCAACATGCGATCTTCAGCAGTTATCACATGCTGTAAGCAACAGTTCTCAAGGTATGGGATTCCAGATATACTGGTTTCTGACAATGGTCCCCAGTATGCTTCTTCCGAATTCAAACAATTTACGAAGAAATACGGTATCGCACACACAACCTCCTCTCCGCGCTATCCCCAATCGAATGGTAGAGCAGAAAAAGCTGTTCAGATAGCAAAAAATCTGCTCAAGAAAGCTATTGCTGACAAGCAGGATCCGCATTTGGCATTACTAGATTACCGGAATGTCATAAAAACTAGGTCGGGCCGAACAGTCAAACCTCCGCTATATTTGGAGCATTATGTCACTTAGTTGTTGCCAAACGTAAACACTACTGGTTCTGCACAAAACAAAACAAAAACAAAAAACAAAACAAAAACAAAAACAAAAAATCCCACTTCTGACACCATGTAATAATTCTGGAGGCGAGATGGCTGAAGATTTAACTTGATTATGATCTTTTATTCATGTAGACTTGTCTGCCTCAAACATGGCCTTAAAACATGGCTTTCAACACATAATGTCCAGTGCCCTCTTGAGGGCGCTCTTACAACAACAATTAAAGCTGTATATTACAACAGTCGATATCAACATTAAAACAACTTCAATCAGGCAGACGGATCCCAAGCCGTAGTTTTGAAAAGGGTCATAATGTACATGGAAGTGACTCCCAAAATGGTGGAAATGGTAGACGCACTTTTTGCGCAAAGTCGGCAAGGGCTCAATCAGCGTTGTAGTCAAGTATTCAACCGAGTACCGAGTACTGCCGAGTACAAGTAATGCCAAGTAGTACTCGAGTATGAGTTGTACCTGGGACATCAAGTACGAGTAGAAGTAGCTAAGTACCAAATACAAGGTCCTATAGCCGAAGACGAAGTACTTGGATCTCTAATAAGGAGTACGAGCACTTTAATGTGAATTGTGCCAATATAATTGTAAAGGCGTTCAGGGCGGTTGCACTCCGGAAAATTTCCAGCTGCACGACTGAGTTTGCTTCCAGCGGTAGGAGAGTATAGTGTTCTAAAGGTGGCAAACATGCGTCGCATCGTCTGTGCCGTCGTCCGTTGCGTCATCCGTGACGTCGTCCGTTCCGTCGTGCCGTTGTCCGTCGTGTCGCCCGTGACGTTGTCCGTCGTGTCGCCCATTTTCTAATCAGTTCTTCACGTGGAGAAGGTTTTTGCCCTATTAATATCTAGCGAATTAGCGTAATGTTTAATGGAGTGAAACAATTTGAAACTATTTCCGGCACATTGCGAAAGGTAAATGGGCAGAAGCGTTGTTTTTAATTTATGCCCTGTGTTGCCTTGGTGCGGTTTCTGGTAATCAAAAGACTGCTTGGATGTTGTTTTGTGGGAGCCAACAAAAGTCAATAGGCGATGGTTAAATCAGACCTTTTCTCTGAAGTTTACATTCGTCCTCGCAAAAAAATAGGGGGTAGTGGGACGAACCGGTGATTTATGTTAAGCCACTTGTGTTTTTCCTTTAGTTTTTCCTTTAATTGAGGGGCTATACCATTTTCTGCGTTTTATAAGTTGCATCAATCCGTCACCATAATATAGTGGAATAAATAGTAATAATATGAGTTAAAGGATATGCAGTACTGGGCAACAGTTGTACTATATAGCCTTAGCTACTTAAAGGAACATTACATTACAGAACATTACAGAATTGGTTTTGCTAACAAAACAGTTGCTGGCAGTGTAAGCACTTTATGCAATCCACCATATACATAAACTGACAAACCTGTAGAAGTTTGAGATCCATCGGCCATCTGGGACACGAGAAAATAGTGAAAAACCGATTACACATTTGCATGAAATCATATAGATTCAACAAATGAATAAAACTCCAATCGGAAGATAATCGGAAGATCGGAAGATAAACTCCAATCGGAAAATTAGTTTATTCATTTCTCATCAAATATGGCATTTCAGACAGAAATATTTCAAGGGATGTTTTCTACCATCATCATCATTAGACTGTGTAAGTTTTATGTAAATCTGTGATCAAAAAGTATATTTTACAAGTTTTTTTCTTACCAATTCTGTAATGTTCCTTTAACTGAGTGGCCTCAAGGCCTTAGTTTGAATTGATTTAAAATGTGTAATAATCTTTACTGAAGGAACATTGTCCCTCGGGAAAATAAATAAACAAATGAACAAACAAATAAACAACATCTATTCGGTTAGGCCTAACTGGATGATGCCGCACTTTGACTGCCAGAAAACTGCTCATTTCGAACTATATTTCAACCAACCTGTTTCGACCCACAATACTTTTATGAAATTTGTGCACGTTATATTGCCCTCCATTGTACCATGTATGCAGTTCGTGAACGTGCGATTCCTGCTGCTTTGCTAACGGTACACTCTGTGCCTGACCTGAACCGAACTTTGAGTAATTACTTCATTGGCTTATTGGATAATTGCAAAATAAGCCTATAATGCTCTATGGTATAATGTTAGGGGCAGTATTCATATTACTTGCAGTAAGCTATGGATTTTTCACTTTCAGCACTGGATGAACAATACCATAAATACCATTACGAATTAGAACGTTAATACCAGTGGGTACATCACCAGCAACCTTAACTCTACTATAGAGCAATGACTCTACAGCGACAAAAGGTCGGAGTTTAAGTTGCCCTTAAATATATTAAGTTAAATCGTGTTCACAATGAACGGAATTGTCCAACTGAGCTGAGGAAACAACTTTGTTCGTGTCCACAGCGGACGTCAACTTTGACCTTTTCGGTTTGTGGAGCGTGGGAATAAGGTAGAAAGTGCAACCAGCGCTACTGCTAGACAGTGCCGGAGGCAAAATTATTTTCTGCAGCACACGTCGGCTATGGAGTCAACAGTTAAGGGATAGGGAAGAACAGCCTATCTCTTAACTGTTGACTGTATTGACGAAGTATGCTGCAGAAAAAAAAATCGCGTGTCGGAGAGTACTGGAAAGTGCTGGATTGTGCCAGATTGTGGTGGCTTGTGCCAGGGGATAAGAGGTGAACTGTTATTCGACAAGCGCGTGAATATTTGTGTACCCTTTATTTGTTGGCCGTCACATTACAGCATTATGCATCGAGATTATGCATGGGCATACTGTGTTAATGTGAAAATGTGAAAATGTGAAAATGTGCAATTCTTTTGCTATGTAAAACAGTGTGGCGGCCGCCAGATCAGAGATAAAGGGACAAACAAAAATTCACTGACACTATCTCCCCTCCATTGGCTCTTGCTCTTTGATTTATCGAGGAAATAATAGAACATAATTCGAGTTAACCGGAATGATGCAGAAAAGTATTTTTACGACTAGGCTAACAACTGTTCATTAATTTTGTACTGCTCTTATTTATTTCATAGGTAGCTTCAATACCTTCAAGAAGGCCGCTAGTTCCAGAGCATCTCAGAGCAAAATGTCCCGAGTTGATACAGCGTTTCAGCCTGCGGACTACGTCGTTTGTGTCTGCACCCTCGCCGTGGCGTGCGGTATTGGCGTGTACCATGCATTAACCGGCGGCAAGCAGAAGACAACCAATGAATTCCTCATGGCAAACCGTAACATGAATCCAATTCCTGTGTCGATTTCCTTGGTGGCTAGTTTCATTTCTGCAATCACCTTCTTGGGGACTCCGGCTGAGAACTACGTACACGGATGCATGTATTGGCTGTATGGACCAAGCTACATTCTCACCGGTCTCTGGACATCTCGATGTTTCCTCCCTATATTCTACCGTCTACGGGTCACCAGTGCTTTTGAGGTGAAGTTGTTCAGTAAAGTTATCCTTGACTCACATTTTCATACAGTAGGATGTCCCGTTTTATTTCCCAGATGGTTTCTATTTCAGACTGACAATGTTCGGCTTCCGCGACCATAACATTGAAAAAACTTTTCACAAACAATAATAACAAAGTCAACCAATTCCTGAATTTACTTCATAAAAGAATTCTATGAAATTAAACTTCTCGCGTACTTGCAAATACGAAATACAGCGCAGTCGGCCGCCAGTATTTACATGGCTTCGAGTGTGATACAAGAATATATTGCTCGAGCTATGACAATATTGGACGAGTCGAAGACGAGTTCAATTTTGTCATAGCGAGAGTAATATATTTTCTTGTATCACACGAAAACAAAGCCATACAATGTTATTATTATTATCTATATCAAGCTGACTAGCGAAATAACCAAATTTAACTTACCTAAATGCTTAACAAAATCAAAAGTTCACAGAATAGTGTTCAATAGTTCAAGTTCCAAAGTTCAAAAATTAGTTCAGAATCAAAGTAGCAAGCGAACGACTGAAAATTCTTCTGCGTTAACAGACGCAAGTCTTGCACCAGTTGAAGTTCCCGGATGACAGAGCAATACGAAAACATTAATGATCTGTCATCCGGGTACTTGCGCTAAAGATATTAAATACACTGATTTATTGTATCTCTTGGAAGCCATAGATAATAATGCATATTATATAACACCCAAGCAGATCCTTGCCATTTGATTGGCGGATTGTCCGTCACGTGATAGCAAATAAATGTACCATTGCACGCTACGTCATTCACCGTGCATTTTTCGTTCCATTCACCGTGCATTTTTCATTCCATTCGATTTCTTCTATTGCACGGTGCGTACTAGTTGCGATAATTGTAACCCTCCATCCTCCCGACGGTCAGAGACCGGAGGGTTACGATTCATGCAGTGCAAAAAAGTGGCGAAATTGCATTTTCGACTATTTTGGTCAGACTTGTCACCATATTTGCCAAATTTGTACCACTTTTAAAAAACATGACACACATTCTAAGAACATGGATTTGATCTTCAATGTGTCATGAATCCATTCATAACACTCAAAACATCATTGAGAAAATACTTTAAGAAAAAAGACAAAAACTTACCAGAGACTGAGCGAAATTCTCATGAAGCGTAGACAATCTCAGGTCCAGTTTTCGAACCTCGCGATTCGTGACCTAGCAACATCTCGACCAATCAGCGTAAGCGGACTCGTCGTTGAGCGCATTTTGTTGAGTTGAACAATCACAGGATATTTATGAGGACAAATTTCCAGATTGAGCACGCATTCTGGAATGCTGTTCCTGCAATTATTCAGGGCAAACTGCAGATGGCGCAAATCCGTTAAATTCGTCACGCCTACACAACGGTTTGGTTTACGCTGATTGGTTGATTTAGGGGAAGTGCGGTCCATGAACATTTCGGTCAGTTTCTTGGCCCAATTTCATAGAGCTGCTTAAGCAGAAAATATTGCTTAACAATGTTTTGCTTAGCAGAAATGAGCAGGATACCAGTCACAAACTGTACATGTGACATGGTAGTTTGGCTGGTAACCTTATTCTGCTAAGCATAATTTTGTTGTGCTTAGCTAGTTTTTGTGCTTAAGCAGCTCTATGAAATTGGGCCCTGGTAAGTTTGTGTTCGTTTTTTCTTCAAATAATTTTTCAACGATGATTAGAGTGTTATGAATGGATTCATTACACATTGAAGATCAAATCCATGTTCTTAGAATGTGTGACATGTTTTTTGAAAGTGGTAAAAATTGGGCAAATCTGGTGACTAGTCTGACAAAAATGGTCGAAATTGCAATTTCGCCACATTTCATGACTCGTAACCCTCCAGTCTCCGACCGTCGGGAGGATGGAGGGTTACGATTATCGCAACTAGGAGCGTACCACTTCATTGCGTGCGCGTGTTGTTGATAATGCAGCAGTACAGTTACTGCAAGGCACATACTACATTACGGCGCCCGCGTGTCTCAAAATAGCAGTACATAACGCACTTAGTCACTGTTGAATCCAAACAAGCCGAACCAAAAGAAAAGGGTGTAATGTCACAATTAAATATTGTACGCTTTTTTTGTTTTGAAAGTTGTTCCCTCCAATCAAAATGACAAAGATCTACTTGGATGTTATATAAAACAAATAATGAATGTTGTTCATTCGTGCAATAGTGAGAATATTTTCATTCGTTGAAGCATGGAATGTTTCATTCAACTCGGCTCCGCCTCGTTGAAAAGAACATTCCATCTTTCAACTCATGAAAATATTCGCACTCATGTTTACGCACCAATGCGCGTGTAAACACAACACGTGTACCATCCTTTTGTGCGCGTTTTGACACCCAAATATTGGCGGACAGGAGACGCGTGTGCAAGTGCGCTGCGCGTTGTGCAATGGGTCTATACACTACTTTATAAAGCAGGTCCAAAGTCCAAGTCAACACGCTGTGATTAGCTGTTTATAAATATAAATAACCTTAAGAAAGCTATGGCTAGACTTCGAAGCGTCGAAGGGTGTGACGTCAGATGCTCGGGCAACCTAGGTTACTAGAAAAAAAAAACAATCACGGCAAATTTTGAGACCGAGAAAAGTCGCAGATATGAAACTTTGTGACCGGGAAAAAAGTCACAAACACAATAGACGTCAATAGACCTGGCACATCGAAGAATTCCCTGTCAACCCCATGGCCAATGATTGTATTTCTTTGATTTTTATGGGAAAATCCTTAGCATCGATTTTATGGTGCTCGAATAGAACAATAATATGACGTAATACCATTATACTAATGAACCCGCTAAAATATGGTACCCTCACAGGAAGGCCGTACATGTACTATTGCACCATGTGTTCGTTAGCTTGACCCCCCCCCCCCTAATAAAAGGGGGATATTACGTACGGAAAGCTAATGTCTATTACAGAGTTGTTCAACATGTAACGATTAAATTTCGTCCGAGTTTAGATTAACATTTCAAACCAAGTGAAACCATAATTGTTTTATGCAGGTATGACGGACAGAAGGGTTGGTAGGAGGGTAGACATTTTTTTCATCGGGAATAACATAGGAATACTTCTGTGTTTAACCCACTGTGTGTTAATCACTGTACACTCAGCATTAATTCACAAGTCCTGTAAAATACATCAGCATTACGATGACTTCAAGACCGAGTTGTGCTTGTCTGCCTGAGCTTAGAAATGTGTGTTCATTCTCATTTAAACGAAAATTGAATCTTTTGCAAACCTAAGGGCAAACAAAATTCAAGATAATTGAATTTTCAAAAAATTCGTTGTTTTTTGTAAGAGGCACTTTGGTTATTTCTAAGACTAATATTCTTAGACCTCACACTAAATACTTGCAACAACATGTGACGTCATGACGACGTCATTGGTTTTAAACATTAACGATTTGAACTGCTTTATTTCTTTTAAACTGTAAACCACGAGAGACTGGTTCGTTTTTGCGGGAATTAATTGAGTGAACTATATGGGCGTTCGTGTTTTTTATATTGTGGGCGTAAAATCACGTAACCTTACCGGTCCAAACCGGAAGTGCCTTATAAATCAAAAAGTTTCGATGTTTTTGGAATTGCTTTCAACGAGCAAGGGTCTAATATATTGATTCGTTTATATATACGTTTTTGTTTCATTACACATTCAACAGCGCCAATTAGATGATAAATCGGAAATGAGAAGAATGTTTCAGTTTCATATGTGGGAAGTAAACCCATACAATCAGGTAGGGACTGAAAAACCCAATCTACACGCAAGGCTCCGGTCTTATTGGCGGGTTTCGTTATAAAATACTCGAGCGGCTCGTTAAAACAATCAAGCTATTTTTTAGTTAATGTACACGTGTGTTGTTTCACACGAAATGTATTTTATGCAGACAACACTGTGTGAAGTTTCAGATTGATGACGTCATCAGACGGTGATTGATGTAAAGACCCTTTTTCATTTCGAAGTTGGAGAGTAATCAACCTTGAAATATTTAACATAATAACTACCTTAACACCCTACTTGATGCCATCAGGTACTTTTCAAGTGTCTGTTTTTAATTAAACAATCAGTACTCCGGCATTTTTATTATTTTTTTTTTATTTTTTAATCTTAACAAATCAAAGTTTCCCAACTACACCTAGCCAAACCAAGCCAAATAGCATGTCAATTGTCTTGTTACCATCGGGGTTGTTTTTCACAACAAAAAATCAATCAATGGCCTGGTTTTCCCATCCATAGGAATTGGTTTTTCCATATAGGAATTGTGCAGCAATTACTTAGCATTGGACCTAATAGTCACTACTAGGTGAAGGGAACCATTTGGTTTTCAGATGGCTGCGCGGTGGAAGTGTAGAGGGTTTATCAAGGTGCCAAATGAGTGAGACTGTGACTAGTGGGAAAGACCATTCAAAATAGATTAGGGTATTATGGCTGTCTTTGATATAGGTACTAATTCCATGAGTTGCAGAGGCAAAGGGAGAGTTAAGTGGTATAAACTATAAATAGAGACACATGTGGGCTAATTTCAAAGGAAAAGTGGACAAGTTTCTTTTAGTCACAATGGTCTATATCTAATAGTTTGGGCGATTTAAACGTAAATATCAAAACGTACACTTGAAAGTACCTAATAGTGACAGACTGTGAGTTTTTTTATGGTGTCACGCAGGGTTTTAAATGTCAGATTAAAAACAAGTCTGAAAAGTCCATGTGCTTCTTGGACAGCGGCAACTATTGAAAGTGCCCTACGACACACTTAATAAAACCTCGCTCTGATCAGATCATCTGGCCGCTGGAAGTCACGCAACACGTCAACAGCGATGTGTAACTCGTAGGGGATTCCCCGAAACATGAATTGAAGCAAGAGGGCGCTATATATATTGTTTCCTTTCTAAAGTCCATTATAATTAATTTGTACTATTCTAAACGGCTCTTGGTAATTTCTAAGACTCATGTCCTGTTGAAAGTTGGCACATACAAAGTTGGCTCATTTAAAGGTGTGCATCCACAAGTGACGTCTTAAGGACGTAATTGGCTGTAGAATTAAACTGTACAACTCATTCTTTCTGGAGTATACAGTGGATTGTTCAATCCGTCCTCTAGTAAGTTAAACAAATGTTACGCTTATTCATCAAGCTCCAAATTTATTGAAACAAATTTCACGGAATTATGCAAAAAATATATCAGATAACATTATTCTAAGCCTATCTGTCAATCTAAAGGCAATCGGGCTTAAAAAACACACAGAAGTTTCACAGTTAGTTCCACTTGTTATTACCTTTTATCTTGTATTTAAAAATAAAAATAAGAAAATAGAAGTAGCTGTTCCAAACCAGCCGAAAGGACCTGTGTGGTATGAATGCAAAAAAATATTAAGAGTCTTTCTCGACGGATAAATGACAACATATGTTCGATGTCCCTTTAGGGTCACCAACAGACAATCGGCAGTAGGTATTCGGCAGATCTTAAGAGAGCCTTACAAAATGATCAGTCGCAAATTCGAAAGATCGCGATTGGCAGAGAGATTTATCTTTCTTGAAGGGTCTGATCTTCTCTTGCATTAGCCATTTGTCGACTGAGGCTGGAAATGCCGACTGCAGCAAAATAGTGTGGGGGTCACACCCTCTCCCCGGGCGCAGTTCTAGAGCCAATATATTGGGGGGGGGGCTAGACCCTTTGCACGTGACGTAAACCTTAGCTTTGTCTACTGCTATATCATTTTGGGAGTCATGTTAGCAACCTAAACAACTGTCATTATCAATCTAACACAGTTTGTATTTGTGGCAATGCATTGCAATAATCATGCAGTACATTGATCGGGCTATACTATTACTAGTGGTGGGTAGGGTGGGATTGTTAACTTGGGGATTTGACATTTAAAACTTACCTTTTGAATGAAATGCACCCGAGTTCGTACGCTCAGCATGTAATAGTATATATTTAAAGTTGAACTTGGTGTTTGGTACACAGAATTCGATCTTTGCAATGTGTTTACTTGCACCCTTTGGTATATGCATTAATTTAGGCGTGGCTTGTGGTGGAACTACTTTGCTGTTCTTTTCTGTTTTGCCATTGGTGCATATATATTGTTGGAACTAGGTCAAATTTTGAAAGGACATTGAAAATGTGTGCTGCCCATACAGTAAATTTAAATGGCAGTGTTTTGGTTCAATGCTAGTCCGCTTATGATTATCAATGATGCGTGATCGGGTAAAAGCACAAAGCCAAACGTGAGTTGGTTCTTTCTTCGTGCACTCACAACTGATCTCGTGTGGTTACACTTGGCGGCCTAGAACGCCACGTCCCTGGATTAAACGGTGAAAGTCATTCAGTGTGAGTGGTAATCATGGCGGACGACGGAATGAGAGTGTTCGGCTTCCAAGACTATATCGTATTTGCGTGTACTCTGCTAGTGTCCAGCTTTATTGGGATCTACCATGCCTGCTCAGGGGGAAAGCAGAAGACCACCAATGAGTTTCTTATGGCTGATCGCAATATGAATCCAATTCCTGTTGCTGTGTCTCTAGTAGCCAGCTTCATATCAGCCATAACCTTCCTGGGAACACCGGCAGAAAACTACATTCGCGGCTGCATGTTTTGGCTCTACGGATTTGCCTACATCTTAGCGGGGTTTTTCACGTCAAGGTGTTTCATGCCAATCTTTTTTAGGCTAAAAGTGACAAGCGCCTTTGAGGTAAGCAAACTCCAATAAGTAAATTTTCCAATAAGTCATCAACTCGCTTATCTTCGTCATAGCATTGGAAGTTAGAATCCTTGTATCGAAACTTGTTTTTCATCGTCATAGCAACTAAAGGCATTGATATGCAACTCTTCATCTGATTGTTTTTTTGATCCTTTTGGGGTTTCTCAGCACAGTCGGTGACATTGTAATTTTAATGTAATGCTGTGCCTGGCTTTTTCCTATTTTTTTTTTTACGAACTACGGTTGCATAGTTTTTGCCAATTACAAATGTTTGAACAAGATTTACAAAAGCATTCCCACTTGTTGTGACCCTTTTCCTCGTATGGCACAACATAATTAGGATTGAAGGGTGCGAGGGTCGAATCCACTCATTTCGATCCTTAACATTTCTGGATCGGTTCATTTGTATTCCGAGAAAAAAGCCCTTTCGATTGACATATTAACTATTTATAAAGTTTGTTTATTTTTTTACTCCAGCGAAGGCTTACCCTTTTAACAAGTCGAGCCAATGGTGGAAAGGAAAGTTTCCTTGTTCCCCCCCCCCCCACCCCCGGTACCTGCGCTGTGTGCCCTTACACAGTGGTACCCGGATTTCTTCAGAAAGAGAATACAAAACAACACAGTACCCCGTATAACTGTCATATTATGTAAGGGTGTGTGTGGGGGGGGGGGGGGGGCTGTGAGTGGTCTATTAATTCGCCCCTCCAATCATAAGCCAGCGGAAGTGGAGGCGCTCTTCTTATAAAGAAGCCCAGAATGTATTGGCATAATTGTGTAGGCTGTAAGTATTCAACACTATGAAAGGTCAATGTAACTTATTTTGTCAGCTACCAGTAGCCAAACATTTTTCTTTGGAAAAAAATGCGTTTGAAGTTTAGCTAATTTTAAATTTACTGGTTGGTAGACTTTTAGACAGTATTTTAATCTTTGAAATTGTACATATCATGGAAGTAGGCTAAAGATCCTAATTCATACAAATCTGTTTTGATTTTTGTTCGTAACGTGTAACAATTAAGATTGTCCCATCGTGAAAACAGCGCAAAACGTGGCACGTTTGGCACTGTGCCAGTGGTGATAATCAACGCGGTCGCGCATGTATACACTTTTTGGCAATTCCAGGTTCTTGGTTTTTGTTTTGCCTTTCATTGTTAAAGTTTTTGCGTGTACGCGAAGTGACAAAAAGATTTGTTGCATTTCGAAACGCAATTCCAGGTTCATAGGTTTTTACCTTTCATCAACATAGCATAATTTAGAAACGAGATGTTTTGTCACCTCCCAAAAAGTCAAAATTAGTTTTCCTACCAAAATTATTGAACGTAATAAACGTTTATGAGTATGTTGTCGTTTCCCGAAACTGTTCTGTCCTCCCGCGTTGTGGTGTGGATGTGAAACCGATGTACCAGACAAACAGTTGTTGACCTTTGTCTGACACTCGCTTCCAAATGGCACACATGACGGCTGGGGGTCAGAGGTTCAATGTCGATGGGGAACACTCAGAAGTTTTCATTATCCTGTAAACAAAAAATCCTTACTTTAATTGCCGTGTGTACGCATGCGTATCGTAAAAAATAAGTTAAAGTTTGCATTATCATTATAAACTATTAGTTTAACTATTTTTGTTCAAACACTTGTCTATGGCCTCATGTTACGACCCTGGCCGAGTCTTGTTCAAAAGCTAACATTGTTGAGAACACAGCACACACATATACAAATATATACTAGTGGAACAGAAGCAGCCAAGCAGAAAGAGGTTGAAAGAGAGAAGCACAATGCACTCAGAAAAATCAAAGGTGGACAATGAGAGGGGGAAAATGGAGGTAGAGGGAAGAGGCTAATTGCTATGCCTTGTTTAACCAAAAACCGTCAGTCCAAAATTTAAATACAAAAATGGTGGGTATGGCAGGCGCACCTCACATGCTCTTACATCTGTTAAACGCTCAAAAAATTCGCTACTTCTGGCTTCAAAGCTGGCTCTGGTTTAAAAGCTTGTCATTACGTTAGTCACCCGAAAACCACTCCTTTCATCGTTCAGACGTGTCTCCGTGACATAAACCCATAACTCCGACAGGGCCTTGCATTTGGTTTTTGCAAGACATGACATGTAGGCCTACTAGGTGTGCGGCTTGACCCATGGGTGCAACTGCCGCACAAAATTCGGGCAAAACATTGGGGAAAACTCGGGCACAGAAAGGAAGACTTTTTATCTGGTTTTAGGAATGGTTACTTATTTGTATCTGTTTAAAAGTTTGGGCAAATCAACCCCTCTGCCAACCCCAACCCCCACGCAAGAAACCCCAAACGCACATGAGTAAACAATATGTTTCTATATTCCTACCTATTATGTGCTTTTGGTAATCGACTGAATTAAACTGAATGAAAAAGAAAGAAAATAAAAGACCCCAAAACAACATTGTGGATGTTCACACTTTTCCTAGAACTGAAAACGAACCCTTTACGGTTGAGATTTTGTATTCCTTGCAGTGTTTTCAGTTTCTATGTGGCCGGCCACCAAGGGGAAAACACACCCAAAAAAACAAAACAACGGAAATGAGCGAGAGAAGAAAAACAATTCAAAACACCTAAATAACTAGACCTGTGATTGGGAAAACAGAAACTTGCCTGTATGACAAGAAAGGGGAATCTGAAATGTGTTATATCTTCCCAACATTTCCTTTTGTGGTGGTGTAAACCTTCTCAAATGTTTAATTCCTGGAAGTTCAATTAATTTTATTTCTATACCGAAAGTTGACTTATATGCTGTCCATTTTCAGGTTATCCCTTTTTATATAACCACGCCCTGTCGCTTGCTTTTTGAAAGAGCAGACCAATTCTTTCCTGTCCACGAGTTATCAATAAACATAATCAACATATGTGAGTGCCCGTTTTGAGTTCATTTTGCGCCACATTATGACTCAATAGTAGACCATTGTCAAGTCCTTTTTACTGAAGATATGATACACACCATTGGTATTTGTTAGAGTCAATAATTCACATTTTCTATTTTCTAGTTTTCAATAAACAGACCATGATTGAATCTGTAGAAGTTCCATCATATTAGAATGTGACGTATTAAAGAAAGAAAAAAGTGTTACATTATGTTTATGCCCGTTCCTATGTTCGTTTAACGTGGCAAATACTAAAACAGGAGACCGAGGAAAAAATCATTCTCACTTTGTAGTAATGTGATAAAACTTTTTAAAATCTCATCTGGGGGAACGGAAACTGTTATTGAGTTGATAAAAAGTAAATATCGCCCATTACCACCCAGTAAGTATCACACCTTCATGGAAACATTCGCATTTCCAGATTTGCGCAATGACCTTAATTTGATGTACTTTTATTTTGTTCATTTCCATGCACAGTATCTGGAGCTGAGGTTCAATAAGGTCATGCGAATATGCGGTATGATGACCTTCTTTCTGCAAATGGTGAGGTCTAGCAGAACTCTACACACCTGTTTACTTCTTTTCTTGTTTATGTGCCAAGTTTTCATACATTTCCCCGGGAGTGACAAACTGTCGACGTTTTGTTGTGAGCACGTAACTATACAATCAATCAAATACAATCAATCATTTTGATATTTTCGTGTGGGAATAAATTGACTATCGTTTTTTTCTGGCGAAGAGATTTCTTTGGAGAAATTACATACTAATACAACAACAAAAATAGAGCCAACACTCCCGCAAAAGAGATTTACACGTGGTTGTGCCCGCATGTTTACTATTTATTTATAGTTTCTTCTTACAATAATACACATAAAGTATGATCAACGGCGCCCCTTAAGGGACAGGTAAAACAAAATAGAACCAGCGACGAAACTCGGGTAAAACTTTAGGGGGCACAAGGATGTGCACCCTTTTTATATGGGGGGCACTTCTGGCCAATTAAAACTGTAGTTTCCGTTTGCATTTCTCTTTATCGAGCCCCTTTTCAGGGCTTTTGTTTGCCATTATTTTACTAGATTTTTATAAGATAATCATTTAATTCCGTCGAAATATGTTCGTTCCCTAGAAATGTTGTTTCAAGAAAGCCATGTGCTCGTAGTATTATAACATAAACAACATTTAGAGAACGGTTTTTGTTTTAAATAGTATAAGCTATAAGGTCTGACTGAGGCACTCCGGAAAAACGAGTTATTTGCTGGTGGGGCTGGGTAGTCACTTTGATCCAGTGTGTGGATTGTTTAGGACCTGTCAAGCAGATTGATAGTTTACTAAATTGTGAAGCTGGGTCTGAGAGTTATTTGCCAAGAGGTTGCAGCTACTGTAATACATTGTGTGGGTAGGACCTGTCAAGCAGATTGATACATTACTGACTGTGAAACTGGGTTTGAGAGTTATTTGCTAATGGGACTGGGTAGTCACTGATCCAGTGTGTGGATTGTTTAGGACCGGTCAAGCAGATTGATAATTACTGACTGTGAAGCTGGGTCTGAGAGTTATTTGCCAAGAGGTTGCAGCTACTGTAATACATTGTGTGGGTAGGACCTGTCAAGCAGATTGATACATTACTGACTGTGAAACTGGGTTTGAGAGTTATTTGCTAATGGGACTGGGTAGTCACTGATCTAGTGTGTGGATTGTTTAGGACCGGTCAAGCAGATTGATAATTACTGACTGTGAAACTGGGTTTGAGAGTTATTTGCTAATGGGACTTGGTAGTCACTGATCCAGTGTGTGGATTGTTTAGGACCTGTCAAGCAGATTGATAGTACTGATAAACTGGGTTTGAGAGTTATGGGACTGGGTAGTCACTGATCCAGTGTGTGGATTGTTTAGGACCTGTCAAGCAGATTGATAGTACTGATAAACTGGGTTTGAGAGTTATGGGACTTGGTAGTCACTGATCCAGTGTGTGGATTGCTTAGGACCTGTTAAGCAGCACTGTGGAATTGGGTGTTAAGAGTTGTTTGCTTGTTGGTGTGAATAGCCATTGATCCAGGAATAGTTTATAGGACCTGTCAAACAGATTCATGGATGTCAAGCAGACTGATTTACTTCATGTAAGCCCGATCATGGCCCAATCAACAACTGACTGCTAAATGTATAAGGCAAAATAGAATTTAAAAAATGTTTAAGCGTCCTGCCTTTTTTGAAAATAAGGAGAAGGCGGGCTTTTTTCCCTTTTTTTTAAAGGCCGCCCGAGGGATATATATGTCAAGATGGTTTTTGTGTGTGTTTTTTCGGTGTGCTTAAGTCAAAAAATACGATGTTATGTATTTTAAAATTGATTTTTTTTTCGTAAGAGAACGTATAAATTGATCCTATAAATAAAACAAAATAAAATAAAAAGAGGCGGCCTCGTAGAAGGAAGCAGGCGGGGACGCTAAACATGTTTTGTTTTTTTATTTGACCTATCATGTTTTCTTCAATTCTCTTATTGTTAATGCTGTACATTTGAAAGCTTGTTTTTCCTACTTCCCTGTTTCCTCAGATTATCTACATGGGCATTGTAATCTATGCTCCAGCTCTCGCCTTAAGTGCAGGTAAAAATAGTCAAGTCAGTATATATAGCAAGGTTGTTTCACAAGTACGTACAGTTAATTTTCATAAAATCCGCAATGAGGTTGTACCGATTGTATTTAATACACAGAACTGATGAATGAGATTCACAGTAATTAAAGGTAACGCTCGATGAAAAGTTCCAAGTACTTGTGTAATCGGCTGTATATGAACGTGTATTCGGATATCAAAGTACTCTGGACCCGGATACCCGTACTCGTATAGACCTTATGCATTGAAGTCATCACGCCGCCATCTTAGAGTAGAGGTAAAACGATGACGAAACAATTGAAAACACACATCTTATACGCGCGGCGCAGAGGATGAGCCAAAATGAGGATGAACTCAAATGACGTCATGTGCATTTACAATAGGTCTATTCGATGTCTCAAAACAATTCGTACTCGAGTACTACTCGCATGGTATTGGCACTTGGTGAGATTACTCCAATATTGAAATTTGTCAAAATTGACATGTGATTTATTGTATTAATTTGATCTCATTATAGCAAAAAATTCTCAGAATTAATTGATCTGCTTGCCTTACAGTAATTAGTTGTACATGCACAGGGAACGATTAATACATGTTTTTGTTTATGTTTGCCTTTCTTATACAGTTACTGGGCTGCATCTGTGGGGTTCGGTCATTGCCATTGGACTAGTGTGTACTTTCTATACAACAATTGTAAGTTCAGCCAATACGCATAAATCACTGATTATATAAGAACCAATTATTGTTTTAAAATTTATTATAAAGCAAGTGTAAATGTAGATGTAACAGCATAGGCCTATACAAACATGTAATGTACCCCCTTTTTCATCTCACGAGCGGAAAAGGTAGGTTCTAAGTTGATTTGGCATAAAATGGCTCCATTTGCAGTCACTTCCGGACCTAAATTATTTCAAATTTGATTAAACAAAATTACAAGCAAAGAAAAACTTATAAAATGTATAATGATATGTACGTACTGCTGTGTGTTAACACACGACTTTTATGTACCCACGATGAGGGGTACTCAAAAGAAAATAATTAGAATTTCTTACTCATTCATTGATGTATTGGTCACATAAAAAGAATAAAAATCCTTCCGAAGAAATACTAACGGTACAATTTATAAATCAATGAACACAACTAACTACGTTGCCTTGGTTGGTTTGAACATGTGTACCCCACGCTGAAGGCCTACATAGATTGATTTTTTTTGTATATTTGGGCTGGAGTTGCTTGTTATGTACATGTACCTCAATTTGGTTTGGAAAAACAATGTAATGCTTGACAATACTTAGTGTACCAACGATTGGTTGTAAACGGATTTACACTCATTGGTTTTTGGAGAAATCAGGATTTAATTTTCCATTCTATACAAACTGATTACAATAGTACAATGGGATATCACATACATAAATATTAGTTGTTTAATGACAATGCAAACGTCTTACGTATACAACTCATCATCCAAACTTTCAAAAACAATTTTTTCGGGGGTGGGGGTGGAGGGGAATTGGTTCAAACCGATTTTCAAACTGTTTTTATTTTGAAACAAAACAAAAACAATCATATGTACTAACCCTGTAAATAAATTCATAAATAACGTGTAAAAATTTGGTGAGATAATGTTAAATCTTACTTAAAATGTGTCACGACTGAAGGGAGGAATGAAAGCTGTATTGTGGACTGATGTGTTTCAAGTCACCATCATGATGAGTGGCTTCCTTGCACTTATCATTGCTGGTAGCATTCGTGCTGGAGGCATGGGATCTGTGTGGGCAACGGCCCAAGAAGGAGGGCGCATCGACTTTTTTAAGTAAGTCATTCAAAACATACATTTATTATACAGTATTAAGACAGTTTTCTATAACCACTTGCATTGTAATGTGTAATGTCCTTGGCGATGTCATGGAGTTCACATGTAACTTAGGTGTTACTCATGAAGTTAATGCCTTTCAGATCACAAAGACGAGTGTAACTGTAACAGTAACTTTGGAGGAAATTCTCCACCTACTCTGCCATTTTGCTGCAGACCCCCTTCCCGAACTGAATAGAACTAAAAGTAAGGGGCGAGATTTATCAAACTTCTCTCTCAAAATGGTGAATTCCAAGTTCTTGACTACCAATAATTTTAGCGGTCAGTCCACGTCAAGAGGTTGGGTACTGGTATGGTAACAAGTAAACTGCTACAGTTTTCTCTACAGTTGCTACAAAAACAAATAATTATTTACTATTCTGGACCTTAACCATGTAGATTTCTGCCTCGCTTTTTTTAACAGACACCTCACCTAACAAGAAAAATACCATTATTTACTTGAAAGTGAAAACAACTTGATTTTAGAGCATGCGCCCATAAAACATGAAAAAACACGAAGCATTGTAAAAACAATTGAGTTCCATTGATAACGCCATACGAGTATAATGACCTGGTAGGATTATCATATATTGATCTGTTACACCTCTGAAAAAAAGGCCTATGGAAATTCTAACAGCTTCTCTCTTGACTTTGGGTTAGCTTCAAGCAGGCTTTACACCGCAAACCGAAAAAAACACATCCAAAATAGGACCTGAACACTGGCGCCTATAGGACTTAAGGAACACTGGTGGCTAGGACCTACAGATCATTAAAGCCTAAAGAGGAACACTGGTGGCTGTAGGGCCTGCAGATCATTTAAGCCTAAAGTGGAACACTATAGTGGCTAGGGCCGACAGATCGTTGAAGCCTAAAGAGGAACACTAGTGGTTATAGGGCAAACGGATCATTGAAGCCTAAAGAGGAACACTAGTGGCTATAGGGCCGACAGATCGTTGAAGCCTAAAGAGGAACACTAGTGGCTATAGGGCCGACAGATCGTTGAAGCCTAAAGAGGAACACTGGTGGCTGTAGGGCCTACAGATCATTTAAGCCTAAAGTGGAACACTATAGTGGCTAGGGCCGACAGATCATTGAACCATAAAGAGGAACACTAGTGGTTATAGGGCAAACGGATCATTGAAGCCTAAAGAGGAACACTAGTGGTTATAGGGCCGACAGATCGTTGAAGCCTAAAGAGGAACACTAGTGGCTATAGGGCAAACGGATTATTGAAGCCTAAAGAGGAACACTAGTGGTTATAGGGCCGACAGATCGTTGAAGCCTAAAGAGGAACACTAGTGGCTATAGGGCCGACAGATCGTTGAAGCCTAAAGAGGAACACTGGTGGCTGTAGGGCCTACAGATCATTTAAGCCTAAAGTGGAACACTATAGTGGCTAGGGCCGACAGATCATTGAACCATAAAGAGGAACACTAGTGGTTATAGGGCAAACGGATCATTGAAGCCTAAAGAGGAACACTAGTGGTTATAGGGCCGACAGATCGTTGAAGCCTAAAGAGGAACACTAGTGGTTATAGGGCCGACAGATCGTTGAAGCCTAAAGAGGAACACTAGTGGCTATAGGGCCGACAGATCGTTGAAGCTTAAAGAGAAACACTAGTGGCTATAGGGCCGACAGATCATTGAAGCCTAAAGAGGAACACTAGTGGCTATAGGGCCGACAGATCGTTGAAGCCTAAAGAGGAACACTAGTGGTTATACGGCAAACGGATCATTGAAGCCTAAAGAGGAACACTAGTGGCTAGGGCCTACAGATCATTGAATCCTAAAGAGGAACACTGATGGCTAGGGCCTACAGATCATTGAAGCCTAAAGAGGAACACTAGTGGCTAGGGCCTACAGATCATTGAAGCCTGGAGTGGAATACTAGTGGCTAGGGCCTACAGATCATTGAAGCCTAAAGAGGAACACTGTTGGCTATAGGGCCTACAGATCATTGAAGCCTAAAGAGGAACACTGGTGGCTAGGGCCGACAGATCGTTGAAGCCTAAAGAGGAACACTAGTGGTTATAGGGCCGACAGATCGTTGAAGCCTAAAGAGGAACACTAGTGGTTATAGGGCCGACAGATCGTTGAAGCCTAAAGAGGAACACTAGTGGTTATAGGGCCGACAGATCGTTGAAGCCTAAAGAGAAACACTAGTGGTTATAGGGCAAACGGATCATTGAAGCCTAAAGAGGAACACTAGTGGCTAGGGCCTACAGATCATTGAATCCTAAAGAGGAACACTGATGGTAGGGCCTACAGATCATTGAAGCCTAATGAGGAACACTAGTGGCTAGGGCCTACAGATCATTGAAGCCTGGAGTGGAACACTAGTGGCTAGGGCCTACAGATCATTGAAGCCTAAAGAGGAACACTAGTGGCTATAGGGCAAACAGATCATTGAAGCCTAAAGAGGAACACTAGTGGCTATAGGGCAAACAGATCATTGAAGCCTAAAGAGGAACACTAGTGGCTATAGGGCAAACTGATCATTGAAGCCTAAAGAGGAACACTAGTGGCTATAGGGCCTACAGATCGTTGAAACCTAAAGAGGAACACTAGTGGCTAGGGTCGACAGATCATTGAAGCCTGGAGTGGAACACATAGTGGCTAGGGCCTACAGATCATTGAAGCCTAAAGAGGAACACTGGTGGCTGTAGGGCAAACGGATCATTGAAGCCTAAAGAGGAACACTAGTGGCTATAGGGCCTACAGATCATTGAAGCCTAAAGAGGAACACTGGTGGCTAGGGCCTACAGATCATTGAAGCCTGGAGTGGAACACTAGTGGCTAGGGCCTACAGATCATTGAAGCCTAAAGAGTAACACTGTTGGCTATAGGGCCTACAGATCTTTGAAGCCTAAAGAGGAACACTGGTGGCTAGGGCCTACAGGTCATTGAAGCCTGGAGTGGAACACTAGTGGCTAGGGCCTACAGATCATTGAAGCCTAAAGAGTAACACTGTTGGCTATAGGGCCTACAGACCTTTGAAGCCTAAAGAGGAACACTAGTGGCTATAGGGCCTACAGATCATTGAAGCCTAAAGAGGAACACTAGTGGCTATATGGTCTACAGATCATTGAAGCCTTAAGAGGAACACTAGTGGCTAGGGCCTACAGATCATTGAAGCCTAAAGAGGAACACTAGTGGCTAGGGCCTACAGATCATTGAAGCCTGGAGTGGAACACTAGTGGCTAGGGCCTACAGATCATTGAACCATAAAGAGGAACACTAGTGGCTAGGGCCTACAGATCATTGAGGCCTAAAGAGGAACACTAGTGGCTATGGTCTACAGATCATTGAACCATAAAGAGGAACACTAGTGGCTAGGGCCTACAGACCTTTGAAGCCTAAAGAGGAACACTAGTGGCTATAGGGCCTACAGATCATTGAAGCCTAAAGAGGAACACTAGTGGCTATATGGTCTACAGATCATTGAAGCCTAAAGAGGAACACTAGTGGCTATAGGGCCTACAGATCATTGAAGCCTAAAGAGGAACACTAGTGGCTAGGGCCTACAGATCATTGAAGCCTGGAGTGGAACACTAGTGGCTAGGGCCTACAGATCATTGAACCATAAAGAGGAACACTAGTGGCTAGGGCCTACAGATCATTGAAGTCTAAAGAGGAACACTGGTGGCTGTAGGGCAAACGGATCATTGAAGCCTAAAGAGGAACACTAGTGGCTATAGGGCCTACAGATCATTGAAGCCTAAAGAGGAACACTGGTGGCTAGGGCCTACAGATCATTGAAGCCTGGAGTGGAACACTAGTGGCTAGGGCCTACAGATCATTGAAGCCTAAAGAGTAACACTGTTGGCTATAGGGCCTACAGATCTTTGAAGCCTAAAGAGGAACACTGGTGGCTAGGGCCTACAGGTCATTGAAGCCTGGAGTGGAACACTAGTGGCTAGGGCCTACAGATCATTGAAGCCTAAAGAGTAACACTGTTGGCTATAGGGCCTACAGACCTTTGAAGCCTAAAGAGGAACACTAGTGGCTATAGGGCCTACAGATCATTGAAGCCTAAAGAGGAACACTAGTGGCTATATGGTCTACAGATCATTGAAGCCTTAAGAGGAACACTAGTGGCTAGGGCCTACAGATCATTGAAGCCTAAAGAGGAACACTAGTGGCTATAGGGCCTCTAGATCATTGAAGCCTAAAGAGGAAAACTAGTGGCTAGGGCCTACAGATCATTGAAGCCTGGAGTGGAACACTAGTGGCTAGGGCCTACAGATCATTGAACCATAAAGAGGAACACTAGTGGCTAGGGCCTACAGATCATTGAGGCCTAAAGAGGAACACTAGTGGCTATATGGTCTACAGATCATTGAACCATAAAGAGGAACACTAGTGGCTAGGGCCTACAGACCTTTGAAGCCTAAAGAGGAACACTAGTGGCTATAGGGCCTACAGATCATTGAAGCCTAAAGAGGAACACTAGTGGCTATATGGTCTACAGATCATTGAAGCCTAAAGAGGAACACTAGTGGCTATAGGGCCTACAGATCATTGAAGCCTAAAGAGGAACACTAGTGGCTAGGGCCTACAGATCATTGAAGCCTGGAGTGGAACACTAGTGGCTAGGGCCTACAGATCATTGAACCATAAAGAGGAACACTAGTGGCTAGGGCCTACAGATCATTGAAGTCTAAAGAGGAACACTAGTGGCTAGGGCCTACAGATCATTGAAGCCTAAAGATGAGCACTAGTGGCTTGGGCCTACAGATCATTGAAGCCTAAAGAGGAACACAAGTGGCTATAGGGCAAACAGATCATTGAAGCCTAAAGAGGAACACTAGTGGCTAGGGCCTACAGATCATTGAACCATAAAGAGGAACACTAGTGGCTAGGGCCTACAGATCATTGAAGCCTAAAGATGAGCACTAGTGGCTAGGGCCGACAGATCGTTGAAGCCTAAAGAGGAACACTGGTGCCGTGGGCCTGCTGAACACCAGTGTCTAGAGCATACGGAACACAGGGATTACATAATAGGCCTTTGTAACACTGGTGCTTATAAAGTACTTATTTAAACACTGTTGAGAACACTGGTGCATCGGGCCTTTAGAACACTGGTGCGATGTTACACCATGTACATAATCTCAGAAAAGTACATGTTTGATGTATTACAGTTGTCAATAGTGCAGTGTCTTTGTATGTATGGTTTTTTTGTGGACTAATTTAGGACCATGACTTGTTCCATCAGTCTGTCAGGGTTTTAATAAATGGATTGGTTTATCATCTATTGACGATTATTTATTGTATAGTTTCAGCCCAGATCCCACAATCCGCCACACCTTTTGGTCAGTAGTGGTTGGTGGCACATTCACATGGTCAGCCGTCTACTGTGTCAATCAAGCACAGGTTCAACGATACCTGACATGCGGCAAAGAACCAGTGGCCCAAATGTAAGTGTCTTTTTGGAATGTATGATGAATCATGTCATTTGTTGCAAATAAATAGTGAGCATGAGTATCACAGGGCTTTTTTCCTGGAAGCCAAGGAACATTGTACAATGTTGTTAATATAGGAAGTATGACACTTTGGTTTGGGGGCTTTTTTGTGGTGAAATTTTTATATAAATTTATAACATACATATATTGTCGTAATTAAAGTGTGTTTCCACTTATTCTTGTAAAACTTTTGCCCATTGGAAGTGCAGGCTTTAATTAGAGTATTGCCTTCTTCAACGTTCAAACGTTTTGTAGATGTGAAAAAAAGTGAAGTGTCCAATCACTCAATATAAACACGTACATTCATTTCTCACCGGTCAGATAGACAAAATGCATAGTAAGCAGTACATGTATCAAGTAACTCAGATAGTTGCACAGTATGGGTATAAACGTTTCACCTAATATTGGTTGAATTTATCACTGGTTCATATAGAGATTGTTAATGTTGTCTGCTTATCACAAAATTGATGATTGGAACAGATGTATTAACAAAACTATATGTCATTTATTTGGTTCCAGCGCTCTGTTTATGGCTGTTGTTGGTATGGTGATAGTAGTTAGCTTGGCATGCTTGGCTGGGCTAGTTATGTATGCTAACTATGTTAACTGTGACCCACTTTTACTTGAGTATGTTGACTCAAGCGACCAGGTAATACCTTATTTATGTTGATTCTTTGCTTGGTTGTCTGCTGTTAATCGTACTTCAACTCGAAACTTGTAATCTGGGAAAAATAAGTTATGTTTTAAAAACTTTATATCATTTTTAAATGATGAAAGTAAAGTCTTATGGGTTAAAACGTGATGCAAGGTGTCATATATAGAGTTACTGTATTTGTCTGTATTCCAAGAGTGTCTATGACATTGATAACGAATTTATCTTTAAGCACACTTGACTCGCATTACTATACACGGAGTTAAACAGCACAATTCGCTGGGTGTGACAAGTGGACTGTGCAACAAGGTTTATAATATATCTACCAATGGGTCTATCTTGCCATGGATCTACTAATTTGAAAATTTAATAGTTTACTTGATGATAATGATAGTAATGCATGGAAAATTAAATTTAAGCATGCAGATTAGATTAAACCATTCATACACAAAGGAAGCACACACTGAACAGCAAGAACCAAGGCAATTCAGTGGGGCTGTTGGTTAAGATTTAGGTTTGATGTACAGCACGCAAAAAAAAATTATTTTCAAACAGTTGGTTAGACAAATAAGAGATAATACGTGTACTACAGCTAATACAATAAAGTAACTTTTGATGTCAACACACTGTAGTTGATTCCATATTTCCTGATGGACCTCTTTCACACAAGCCCTGGACTACCTGGCCTGTTGGTCTCTGCGGTCTTCAGTGCTGCTCTTAGGTATGTATACACACAGACAAGTATTTTGAACGTTTAGTTGCACTTTTGTCAAATCATATCGATGACTGGTGGACACAGGAGTGGACCTTCAAAATTGGCCTATGTTTTCTTGGTTATTCTTGGTAATAACATATGTATGACAGGCACTGACAGATAGCAATTATTCATAGAGTTTATGGCAGGCACTGACAGACAGCAATCTTTCTTAGAGTGTGTGACAGGCACTGACGGATAGCAATCAGACATAGAGTGTATGACAGGCACTGACAGATAGCAATCAGACATAGAGTGTATGACAGGCACTGCCAGATAGCAATCAGACAGAGTGTATGACAGGCACTGACAGATAGCATTCAGACATAGAGTGTATGACAGGCACTGCCAGATAGCAATCAGACATAGAGTGTATGACGGGCACTGACAGATAGCAATCAGACATAGAGTGTATGACAGGCACTGCCAGATAGCAATCAGACAGTGTATGACAGGCACTGCCAGATAGCAATTAGACATAGAGTGTGTGACAGGCTCTGTCAGATAGCAATCAGACATAGAGTGTATGACGGGCACTGACAGATAGCAATCAGACAGAGTGTATGACGGGCACTGACAGATAGCAATCAGACAGTGTATGACAGGCACTGCCAGATAGCAATTAGACATAGAGTGTGTGACAGGCTCTGTCAGATAGCAATCAGACATAGAGTGTATGACAGGCACTGCCAGATAGCAATCAGACTTAGAGTGTATGACGGGCACTGACAGATAGCAATCAGACATAGAGTGTATGACAGGCACTGCCAGATAGCAATCAGACATAGAGTGTATGACGGGCACTGACAGATAGCAATCAGACATAGAGTGTATGACAGGCACTGCCAGATAGTAATCAGACATAGAGTGTATGACAGGCACTGCCAGATAGCAATCAGACATAGAGTGTATGACAGGCACTGCCAGATAGCAATCAGACATAGAGTGTATAACAGGCACTGCCAGATAGCAATCAGACATAGAGTGTATGACAGGCACTGCCAGATAGCAATCAGACAGAGTGTATGACGGGCACTGATAGATAGCAATCAGACATAGAGTGTATGACTGGGCGCTGACAGATAGCAATCAGACAGAGTGTATGACGGGCACTGCTAGATAGCAATCAGACATAGAGTGTATGCGGGCCTGACAGATAGCAATCAGACAGAGTGTATGACAGGCCTGTCAGATAGCAATCAGACATAGAGTGTATGACGGGCACTGACAGATAGCAATCAGACATAGAGTTATGACGGGCACTGACAGATAGTCAATCAGACAGAGTGTATGACGGGCACTGACAGATAGCAATCAGACAGTGTATGACAGGCACTGCCAGATAGCAATTAGACATAGAGTGGTGACAGGCTCTGTCAGATAGCAATCAGACATAGAGTGTATGACGGCACTGACAGATAGCAATCAGACAGAGTGTATGACAGGCACTGACAGATAGCAATCAGACATAGAGTTTATGACGGCACTGACAGATAGCAATCAGACAGAGTGTATGACGGCACTGACAGATAGCAATCAGACAGTGTATGACAGGCACTGCCAGATAGCAATAGACATAGAGTGTATGACAGGCTCTGCCAGATAGCAATCAGACATAGAGTTATGACGGGCACTGACAGATAGCAATCAGACTAGAGTGTATGACGGCACTGACAGATAGCAATCAGACAGTGTATGACAGGCACTGCCAGATAGCAATTAGACATAGAGTGTGTGACAGGCTCTGTCAGATAGCAATCAGACATAGAGTGTATGACAGGCACTGCCAGATAGCAATCAGACTTAGAGTGTATGACGGGCACTGACAGATAGCAATCAGACATAGAGTGTATGACAGGCACTGCCAGATAGCAATCAGACATAGAGTGTATGACGGCACTGAAATAGCAATTAGACATAGAGTGTATGACAGCACTGCCAATAGCAATCAACATAGTGTATGACAGCACTGCAGATAGCAATCAACATAGAGTGTAGAGGGCACTGACAGATAGCAATCAACTAGAGTGTATACGCACTGCCAGTAGCAATCAGACATAGAGTGTATGACAGGCACTGCCAATAGATCAACAAGTGTATGACAGCATGACAGATAGCATTCAGACTAAGTGATGAAGGCATGCCAGATAGCAATCAGACATAGATGTATGACGGGCACTGACAGATAGCAATAGACATAAGTTAGACAGGCACTGCCAGATACAATCAGACAGGTATGACAGGCACTGCCAGATCATTGACATAAGTGTGTGACAGCTCTGTCAGATGCAATCAACATAGAGTGTATGACGGCCGACAATAGCAATCAACAGAGTTATGACGGCACTGACAGATAGCAATCAGACGTGTTGACAGCACTGCCGTAGCAATAGACATAGAGTTGGACAGGCTTGTCAGATAGCAATCAGACTAGAGTGTATGACAGCACTGCCAGATAGCAATCAACTTAGAGTGTATGACGGCACTGACAGTAGCAATCAACATAGGTGTATACAGCACTGCCAATAGCAATCGAATAAGTGTATGACGGCACTGACAATAGCAATCAGACATAGAGTGTATGCGCACTGCAGATAGCAATCAGAATAAGTGTATGAAGCACTGCCAGTAGCAATCAGACATAGAGGTATGACGGCACTGACAGTAGCAATCAGCATAGAGTGTATGACAGCATGCAGATAGCAATCAGACATAGAGTGTATGAGGCACTGACAGATAGCATTAGACATAGAGTGTATGACAGGCACTGCCAGATAGCAATCAGACTAGAGTGTATGACAGGCACTGCCAGATAGCAATCAGACATAGATGTATGACGGGCACTGACAGATAGCAATCAGACATAGAGTGTATGACAGGCACTGCCAGATAGCAATCAGACATAGAGTGTATGACAGGCACTGCCAGATAGCAATCAGACAGAGTGTATGACAGGCACTGACAGAATAGCATTCAGACATAGAGTGTATGACAGGCACTGCCAGATAGCAATCAGACATAGAGTGTATGACGGGCACTGACAGATAGCAATCAGACATAGAGTGTATGACAGCACTGCCAGATAGCAATCAGACAGTGTATGACAGGCACTGCCAGATAGCAATTAGACATAGAGTGTGTGACAGGCTCTGTCAGATAGCAATCAGACATAGAGTGTATGACGGGCACTGACAGATAGCAATCAGACAGAGTGTATGACGGGCACTGACAGATAGCAATCAGACAGTGTATGACAGGCACTGCCAGATAGCAATTAGACATAGAGTGTGACAGGCTCTGTCAGATAGCAATCAGACATAGAGTGTATGACAGGCACTGCCAGATAGCAATCAGACTTAGAGTGTATGACGGGCACTGACAGATAGCAATCAGACATAGAGTGTATGACAGGCACTGCCAGATAGCAATCAGACATAGAGTGTATGACGGGCACTGACAGATAGCAATTAGACATAGAGTGTATGACAGGCACTGCCAGATAGCAATCAGACATAGAGTGTATGACAGGCACTGCCAGATAGCAATCAGACATAGAGTGTATGACAGGCACTGCCAGATAGCAATCAGACATAGAGTGTATAACAGGCACTGCCAGATAGCAATCAGACATAGAGTGTATGACAGGCACTGCCAGATAGCAATCAGACAGAGTGTATGACGGGCACTGATAGATAGCAATCAGACATAGAGTGTATGCTGGGCGCTGACAGATAGCAATCAGACAGAGTGTATGACAGGCTCTGTCAGATAGCAATCAGACATAGAGTGTATGACGGGCACTGACAGATAGCAATCAGACATAGAGTGTATGACGGGCACTGACAGATAGCAATCAGACAAAGTGTATGACAGGCACTGACAGATAGCAATCAGACATAGAGTTTATGACGGGCACTGACAGATAGCAATCAGACAGAGTGTATGACAGGCACTGACAGATAGCAATCAGACAGTGTATGACAGGCACTGCCAGATAGCAATTAGACATAGAGTGTGTGACAGGCTCTGTCAGATAGCAATCAGACATAGAGTTTATGACGGGCACTGACAGATAGCAATCAGACAGAGTGTATGACGGGCACTGACAGATAGCAATCAGACATAGAGTTTATGACGGGCACTGACAGATAGCAATCAGACAGAGTGTATGACAGGCACTGACGGATAGCAATCAGACATAGAGTTTATGACGGGCACTGACAGATAGCAATCAGACAGAGTTTATGACGGGCACTGACAGATAGCAATCAGACAGAGTGTATGACAGGCACTGACATATAGCAATCAGACATAGAGTTTATGACAGATTGTCAGATTCACCTTCTTTTTTTCCTTTTAAAGTACGGTATCGTCTGGATTGAACTCCCTGGCGGCAGTGACTGGGGAAGATCTCGTCAAAAGTATCTGGCCAGATATGGATGAGCTCAAATACACCAAAGTCACAAAGATGTTAGGTAAAGCAAACAATTTTGGTTGTTTTCTAAAATTGTTTATGTGAAGAATGTCTTATTATGTCTGCCACTTATTGATGTAATCAATGTTTAAACGGGTGTGCACAACATTGAACAAAAAAATGTTGACAGATTTGCACATAATTTACATGGTATACATTTCGTCATGATAGAAAAACTCCCCTTCAAATGCCTTTTTCTGAAATGCTATAGTTTTTTAGAAAAGAGTAAAGAAACTCGATGTTCTAAAACAATGAAAACATTTAATGTGGTTTTCACTATCTTTGCTTGACTCCCATGACCGATTGAGCTTTAGCGTTCACATTGTCATGCTATGTATATGTATTTTGTGTTACATAAAGTATGGATACTAGGTGTTGTTTATATGATTTGAGTTGAGTTTTGTACCTTCCTATGTCTGTATTTCTCTTAGCATGCATGTACGCTTACTGAACAGATATACTCTTCCTTTTTTCTTTTTGCTGTGCAGCTGCTATGTATGGAATCCTTTGTATTGGTATGGCATTTGTAGCATCATTCCTCGGTGATGTTCTCCAGGTAACAATATTACAACCATTCACGGAGAAACCTCAACTCATTGTATGCTTAGTTTGAAGTATTGCTTCAAATCCACTGTTCAAATGGCCTTTATCAAGGCGGTTGATGAACATGTATATCTGTATTCAATCATGTAGTTAAGGATGTTACACCATTGGTTTTGGAAGAGAATTATTTCAATCCTCTATAATGGTACAATATTGGTCCAAAAAAAGAGGTAGAATTCAAAGATACTTTTCTCTGAGACAGAAGTCAGGATTGATTGTAACCTGAAGCAACACCATACTAAGTAACTATTATGAGATTTAGAATATTGAACATACAGAAAACCTCTCAATCTGTAGAAATATCATATAATGTATCTCTCGCCATTGTTTTTTCGCATAAAAGTACATGAGAAAATTTTGTTTTAATAATCAAGATATAACTTTGGTGATAAAACAAAAATAAATGCATAGATTTTCAAAATAACATTTAAACCAGTTGACGATTTGTCATATGTTTTCTGATTGTGTATGCAGGCAGCTTTGAGTATCTTTGGTATGATTGGAGGACCATTACTTGGGCTCTTTAGCTTGGGAATATTCTTCCCTTGGGCCAACTCTAAGGTAACAATGTGATTTTTACGTTAAGGAGGGATTTAGAATTGTACGTGGGAAATAAAGAAGGAAAAGTAGCGCGGTGTTACTGAAGTTTGTAGCGGTATTTTGGGTACGAGAAATCGGCGTATGATTACCGTGGCCTTGATGGAATGATGGTTATATGGTGTGTCTTTGTCAACAACAGTTATGAGCGCACGCTGTGTGAAAGTCCTTCATTTTCTCCCGAAATTGTTTTCTTTCTTTTTTTCAGAAGCTTGTCGTTTTTTATATATTTTTTTCTTGAAGTTTTAGGCGGGCTTTAAGTAACTGTAGCTAAGTGTACAAAAGCCTATAAATGGTACACTAAACGATCAACAGCAGGCTAGTAAAGGTTGACTTCATATACTGCTCAATACAAATTTGAAGAAAGTAAATAAATAAAAATGTACATTGTCAGCAACAAATGGCTGACAATCATTTAGGTAGTATATTTCGTTTTGAGTTTTACGGCCTTGGAAATAGTTTTAAATACCGACATAATCAAAGACTCTGTACCAGCTAAATTATTTTGAGGTAACAAAGCATTAATTTGTTTTTACGGCATTATTTCGAGGAATGCTATAGCAAAAAAGCAGGTGATATTAGTACGAACAATAAGCAACAATTATAACATGTTAGTTATTTAGCATAGTCATTATGTACATGACGTAGTTTGAGTAGGGCGCCCTCGGCTAGATGTTTATTTGTTTCTTCTCCGTTTGGCCTCTAAGATGGAAGCGTTCTGAAGTCAATGCATAAGACCCAGTGTGTTTTTATTCAATAATGTAAATTCACAACAATTCGAATGTCTTTGGAAGCTGCTTACTGATTTGGTTAAAAAACTTAACTCACGGAAGGCAATTTCATTTGGTAAATACAATTCAACAGTAAATTATGTTTTCTCTCGCAAATATAGGGTGCTTTAGTTGGGCTGCTCAGTGGCCTGGGATTGTCCTTCTGGATTGGGATTGGTGCACAAATATACAAACCATTTGTGCAGACGCCCGGCCTCTATGCCTTTGACAATTGCACCAATGAGACCATGATGGGTACGACTGCGATGTACAATGGGGCCATGATGATGACGTCTCTTGCGCCCCCAATTGAACCAGAAGAGAGGTACTAGGGCAAATGGAACGTTCGTAGTTTGTAAAACATATTACTTTTATTTACCCAGATGTATATGTCCATGTAAACATTTGGGAACCTGTGCTGGTTTCGATATAGACAGACTTGCTCTGAATCTCTGCCCCTAACCCTTTCCCAGAAATAGATGTCAATTATAATCGTAGAGAGAAAGGATCTCAACCGTGACATGTCAGATATATCTCTCACAGCCTGTGTGTGATGACTACAAGCTGCCCCAGATAAGAATGATTGATTACTGGCTTAAGTTATCTTATTTTATCGATCGAGGGGAAAAAGACCGATTGATCGACTCATAAGAACGGCCGATTGATGCAAAACAGCGATCGATGTGTTGATTTGATCTTAGTCCTTTTCGGCGTGCCATACATTGGCAATGAGCATTATTTTGATAACCTAATGCATTCAACTTAATACCTATACCAGATTAATTGTGAAAAAAGATTAGTATGCCTATCTATAAACTACATTTTAGAGAAAGTCCCCATAGGACAGACGATAGACTACAAAATATTACAAATGTTTCGGCAGATATTTGAATTGTTACACCATTTCCAATTTTGAAGCTCACTGAACATATATTACGTTCAAGATGAAAGTTTATTTCAATTTACGATCCACTAGATCAATCCTGCTTTTTGAAAAACATAACTTAAAGGGACATTACAGAATTGGTAAGAAAAAAACTTGTAAAATATACTTTTTGATCACAGATTTATATAAAACCTACACGGTCTAATGATGATGATAATAGAAAACATCCCTTGGAATATTTTTTTCTGAAATGCCATATTTGATGAGAAATGAATAAACTAATTTTCCGATTGGAGTTTATCGCTCAGTGAGCGTTTTATTCACTTGTTGAAACTATATGATTTCATGCGAATGTGTAATCGGTTTTTCACTATTTTCTCGTGACCTAGATGGCCGATCGATCCCAAACTTCTACAGGTTTGTCAGTTTATGTATATGGTGGATTACTTAAAGTGCTTACACTGCCAGCAGTGTTAGCAAAAACCAATTCTGTAATGTTCCTTTAACTTATTCATTCTCTTAACAAACTATTAACGTTATTTCAATTAAATGTTTAGTTTGCGAAAAAGGTTAACATTTATTTGCTGCCAAGTGTGTCGAGTTTGACACTCTTGTTTATTAATGTACCTACAGGCCAGCCATTGCTGCGTTGTATTCGGTGTCCTATGCCTGGTATAGTGCCATCGCATGGCTCACAGTCATTGTTACCGGCCTGATTGCCAGCTTTGCAACCGGTAAGCAATATATGTATCTTCTTGTTCCCTTTACACATTCGCATTAATGTTGTTAACTCCTCTACTTCACACTGTGGTTAGACAATTTCACTATCTGTTGATTGTAACTGTTGAAACACTTCATAAGATATTTCAACTTCTAAATCAAACCGTAACATATAGCAATAGAGATATTACGGAGCCCCGTAAATGACAGGTAACGAAAAAAGAACAGGTAACAAAATTTATAAGAACACAATTATTTTGTTCTCTTAAAGTAGTATTTTGTTACATCCAAATATTATTTCACTCTCATGGAGACCTTGATATGCCATTTAATTTCCATAATATCTTTGCGAGATCTCTATAGAACAAACAGCCTGCTCATGTTTTTTTTATATCACAATGATTACATTAAACAATTTAAAGGGCACATTGTCGTCGGAATGGGTGCAATGGGCTATAAGAAGCGTTTGTTATAAAATGAATATTGTTGGAAAGATGTAATAGGAGTAGAATGGAAAGATTCAAACAAATATACCTCAAAATTATGTAGCTTTCCGTTTACTTCGTAAACTAATACGGTCCGTAGTTTTTGTAACCAGGAGTAAAAACACGAAATTAAATCACGAAGTAAAGGAAAAACCACACAATTTCGAAGTATATTGTGCATCCCTATGCCGCCGGCGATGCCTTTTTGGATCGGCAGGCCTTTGACTCTTTGTTGCTGCAATAATGACAACTTTTGAATGATCATTTTATCTTTGCAGGATATACCAAACCATCCGAGGTTGACCCCCGTCTGATATGCCCAGTGGTTGATGCCATGTATTGTTGTCTGCCAGAAAAGTGGAAGGCTCCACTGCGGTGTGGGGTGGAGAGGATCAAATCAGATGATGATGAAAAGGTAAAGCTTATTTCTCTGTTCATTAATTGTCTACCAACATTCTTTCAACATGAGCATGGAAACGAATATTCTCTTTAAAAAAATCATTACGGGAAGCCGAGTTAATGTATTACCATGAACATTTTCTAAAAACTTCCAGAATAAAGATATGCATTGAGCTTTTTTTCCACTGCCCAGAAATTACATACGGGACCATCAAGGAATTTGTGTCCTTAACTATGTTTCAAAGACAGCTATGAGTGCGCTTATGTGGCAAAATCACCTTTGAGATCTGCTAAAAAATAACAGCTAAAATCGAAAGGCAAATTTGTATCATGCCAATGCCTCTTTGTGGGGTTTCCAGGAAACACAATAATGAAAAAAAGTTGTAATTGCAAGTTTGAAAAAGGCATCAAACTGCTCTGCCTTTCAACCTCAGTTTCAGTTTTAATAATTTAACGAAATGATTCTTCTCCAATATTATGCGAACTGGTACCCTCTGCAATTGCAGACGTGGAACTTCAATTCAAACACAGCTCCATACTCGCATTTTACACTTGAGTTATTTGTTTGCAGTAGCATCCAATGCAACATGGGCAACACGAAAATGCTGCAGTTTGGGAATTAACGTATTGTTTTTCGAGTCATAAATACAAAAGCCTTTTAGTGTCATCGCTACTTCATTTTCGAGAGCAATTATATTGCTTTTCGAGAGCAGCTAGTGTTATTTTCAAGAGTAGCCTAAGTGTTCGATTACCAGTGAGTCCCAAGGGGACCCTTGCCCCGTTGGGGCTTACTGATTATCGATCACCTGAGTTACTCATGAAAATAAAAAAAGCTGCTCTTGAAAATACAATTAACTGCTCTCGAAGAATGAAAAATAACTAACTGCGCTTGAACATATAAACAATTGCTGCTGAAACTAAATATTAACTGCTTTTGAAAATAAAATTAACTCTTCTTGAAAGTGCAAAATCTGCTCTTTGAAATAAAATAGCAATGGCATTTACCGACTTTCGTATAGAAAAGTGATGGATAGCAGTAATTGTTGGTTTTTGTTTTTGTTTTTTAGGCCATATTATACAACCATGACGCATCATGTATCACCAATTCAACCACATATGTACTCGAATCATTATTGGTTTAAATGCTTGAAGCTGCTGACAAATGACCATTACTAGATCATTACTGATTGCTATACTAAAAAGTGAGATAGAAAAGGAGTGGCTGACGAATCATTTTACCGGAACTCCAGACATATAATACATAGGTTCAGGGGGAAAATAAAGATTTTTAATTTTAAGAGCTCCTAATAAAGGCTTTCCCAAAAATTCACTCTCTTATTTCAAGTTTTTTTTTAAATATTTTTATCATGAACCCTGACAACTTTACACCATTTATCTGCACTTTCGCAAGACTATAATTACCTTCTTTGTTCAAATTATTTCAACCTGATTGTACGATTGTTTGTATTGGAAGAACTGAAGGGAAAAAATCAATACACTTCTCTTAGTAATTAAAAGTACTGTTTGGTCTTTGACTGAACAATAGTGTCAAGTGTGGAATCGTCATACCACCGCCTTGGCTATCACTTCTCATGTTTGTATAATGCATGCTTTGCTCATTATTTATTTATTTTATTGGAGTATTATTTTTCAGCATGAAATTATGTAACTAAATATAATTGTTTTAAATTTGCTAATGTTGTTGTTTTTCTTCTTCTAAAGGCAATCTGCTTCTTTTCTTTTGCTTTTCATTCTTGAATTAACTATTTACTCCTTTTCTGACTTCTCGTTCACCATCGAAGTCGTGTCGACTAAAAAATGTACATTCAAATTTACTCCTTATAGTTTACAAGTTATAAACTGGGCCCAGTAACCGAGGATCCTGACTTTGAACGGGCCGTTTGAGTTATTGTAAGTTGAACTGTACCTCTGTCCCAACCAACCTAACCATATAGTAGTATACGTGGTCGTCAGTGTCCCTGTGATCAGGTACATACTGGAACAAGTAACAAAATTCACTCTAAATTGCCTGAAGTTTCATAACGCCAACTTGTAGTATATACTAAATCCATGTAGCGTGCATAAGTGGAAATAACCTACCATAGGTAAAGAACCTCTTGAAATCAAGAATAACAAGCGCTGGAAGCCGTGTCGGTAAATTCCAGACAATTTTTGAACATTCGAAAGCGAAAAAATTTCATATCGTACTTGAAATAAGTCATAAGATAGCTACGTTACTTCGTGTATAAAAAGAACCGGTCTCATTTTATTGCAGTTATCTCTAATAGGAAAACACCTACCAGGAAATCGTGTTTCTATTTATAAAAAGCTCAAATGTGGCGCTGCTTTTTTATTTTAACCACATTGCAAAGAGTTGTAGGTTTGAACAATATTTTCTGAATTATTTTTCCGCTAATTGTTTGCAGAGATGACAGTGAAGTAGTTCATACAGGTCAATCGACTCATTTTAAGTGTAATGATTTCGACGGGCAAATGATACATTCTTGTAAACGTTGATTTTGTGTGCTTGACGACGTTTTTGCTTCAGTTGAGAAATTGATGAAAATGTTTTACTTTTGAAGTCATTCTTTGTTCCAGTGTGTACCATCACCCGTTCTCCCCGATTATTATGTACAATAGACTTACTGCACGGTCGAATGGGAACGATTGCAGTCACCAAGATTGATACATGGATTCAGTTCACTAACAAAGTACATCAAATCTTGTTATACCACGGTAATAGATTGTGAAGTTTTATAGGTCGAGAATCAATCACAAGATGTTACAAAGACGCGTGTAACATGGCTAAGGCCAGAAATTTGGTGTCTATAGTGCGTAGTGCTCAATGCATAAAATACGTATTGTTTATTGGATTGAGTGATGTGTCCCTAGGGATGCATTACCTTGATCGTGCCCACCGTTAGTTGTTTCAAGAGCTTTGTACAATTAGAAATAGCCTCGGGTTCGAGGTAACAGTAAAGAAATGTTTTTATTTCAACGACCGTTCCGCCATTGTTGTTTACAATTGTTCGCCACTATTCGTCTGCTTATTAAACTGTGCCAATTTCGTTGTAACAATGTTTGAAGATGACAACAGTTTGCCTCCAAAGAAGAGGAATTATTACCGTGGTATAACAAAACAATTGTTGCACACTGTGACGGGGTCCATGGGTTTTGTACACCCTCAGAGAAATTGGCACCCTCGGCCTCGCCTCTGGTGCCATTTGTCCCCTTGGGTGTACAAAACACCATGGACCCCATCACAGCGTGTATCAGTTGTATGATGTACAAAAAAAATTACGTAAATTACTAAAATAATTACGTCTACAATAATCACGAACTGCGCGTTTATTTTCTGACCCACGTGAAGCATTTTTGCTTACACATATTGGGCTACAAAGGCCAACCAATGCTGTGTGAATCGAATTCTACATAATTGGTTGCAGAGGTGTGAATGAAATAGTTCATACTGATTGACTTCAGTCAATGTAGCTTAAAGTCTGGCTTCCATCTGCTTGAAAAAAATGCAACTTTCTACTTTTGCTGGCAAACGTTTGCTACGTGGGGCTAGTGATCAATACGCAAAAAAATGTGACATTCACCGAGCGCTGTGTGTAAATGGTCTATTGTACATTGTGATGCAATAGTTTATTAAATAATGTCGAATAGTGTAACTAACATTTTAAAACATTATTTAATGTAGGCTACTTCCTGTTTTGTGTGTGTTCTAAATTTAATAAAGTTAACCGTTTCAAACAATAATGTGTTTCAGTTACAGGTTATATCTACTGTCACGTAAGGGTAAACTATGACAATCTTAAAAGTATGATGCATGATCAATGCGTGGATAAGATTCCCTCCACTCTACTCATTCAACCCTATGCAACATTGTAAAAAATCTCACCAGACTACGTAATCACGTTATCGAGAGAGAGTAATTTTTTTTTTTTTTTTTTTTTAGAGCAACGAATAATAGTTTATGTATTTCAAGAAATTTGTATTAGTTCATCATTGGCTTTTATTCGCCAAAAAAAAGCATCAAACTATGTTGTGTTTTTATGAAAAAAGTCTCTTGGCACTTAACAGTATTTCCGTTACAAATGGAAAAGGTAATTCGTCATATTCAAAGACGAATATTAAATATGCATTACCTTTATCTTCGTCAACTGATCTTTGAATAAACACACTGCTCATGTATTATTACCTTCGAGATTGGAGGTGTGGGGTAGAAACCATGTCATGATTCCCTTTAGATTAGAATGTATTGGATCTGAAAATATTATTAACTAATGAAAAGCTTTCCACTGACTCTTAGACCACCACAATCTTAACAATCAAGTTCTGTGAAGGTTATTCAAAACACCCGATTGACATAGTATAGTTAACATAAGTTAGTCACATAGTTCACAAAATTGCTACAGGTGTACTTGTCCGCTCTAGTAGATTGGTTGAAATTACTTCTAGTCTAGATTGTTTTAACTATTTTAAATAATGTCTTAGTATCATTCATCAAATTCATGTCATTATTGTTTGAGCCTGCAAGGGACCAATGATGACTTAATCTTTCAAAGCGAAATGCTCCACTTTCGTTTAAAACGTTGATAATCACAGTTAATGAATTACAAAGTAAAACAAACAAACAAACGAACAACAACAATGGGAGGATACGAAAGAAATATGTATGGTGATATTTGCACTTATAGATTTTGTGCTAGATTATGTTTGACTGCACAGTTGATATTTCAGTGCATCACTTTTCTTTTAACTTGAAACTGACCATCCACTGCACTCAATACTCATGCTTTACTCGCCAATTTCTTGCATACGTGAGATATTAACCACTACTAACAGTGAAATCACTTCATATACGTAAATCAGACTCATTAAACTATGACTTATTAACACACGTGAACCTCGCTGAGCTGATGTACACACATACGCGGGTCTGTACTGTATTTGATGTGGTCCTTCCTTTGAAGTTTTCGGAGTAGCCTACTAACAAGTCACAACTGAATTGGCCATAACTCTTGGTGGCGTAATTTATTGAAGATTAATACACATGGTTCCAAAAGCAAACAGACTGTAAGTAAATTGAGCTCTTTATTGTACAGATTCCCTAACAGTACAGGTAAAACAATTGAAAAAAGAAAAGAAAATAATTTGTCGCCTCGAATTTGTTTCATTCCCGCAAATTAATATTTTGTTATGTTTGTTTAAAGGATGTGTACAATATTGGTAAGATTGAAAAATATAAATGTGCACAGATTTTCACTTACATGGTATAAATATGGTCATGGTGGAAAACTTCCCTGGAACTAGTTTCGCTTGAGATGCTATAGTTTTTAGGACATGAATAAAACAGTCTTTATCTCGAGTTTCCAAAACCCGATGTTTGAAACCAGTGAAAACATATAATGGGGTTTTTCACTGTTTTCTCGTGACTCCGAAGACCGATTGAGCTTAACACTTCACAGGTTTGTTATTTCATGTGTAAATTGGGTCACATAAAGTGCGGATACCAGTCTTTGAAAATTACCAATGTTGTACATGTGCTTTAACGAAAAATATAAAACATCTGAGATTTCTGACGTAACTGGGGAACTCCGCTCTTTGTTGAAAATGGGGTTTGACCCGATGCGACCAATTGGGGAATTATCAAGTTAATGAATAATCATTACTCATTGTGAACATCATTGAGCTATGAACAGGTCACAGCTGGTGCACACATACGTTTTATGTTTAAAAAATGGTGTACCGATCACGATCAAAAATTGAATAAGGGCCGCGTGCTTGGACTTGCACATTTGAAACCTAAGGGGGAATATCTCGTTTTATAATCATCAAGACAGATTAAAGGATTCACAAGTCAAACAATTATCACAAAATTCGGTCCAAAACTTCTCATGAACGGCGAAAAGGTCAAGCTACAGAAGCTGATGTCCGGAAACTGGACGACCTTTCGCCGAGAATCCTTTTGCACGGGTCAATTAAAAAAGTTGGTTTTAGTAAATTGTTAAGAGGGTCTACCAGATTAGAGTTATCATACTCCAATTACCATTGCGAACTTTCTAAAGAAACAGTTTAAATATCTGATTTGGTTTTTTTGTCTTTGATCAGGAGGGAGTAGTCGTAAATGCTGAAAATGGGTTGGAGACTAAACAAGGGAATGAGACCAACCCAGACACACAAGAACCTCCACCAGCATATCATTATACAACGGAAACAGAATACGACACCAAGTTGTAAACAACTAGTCCAACAGCTTGTAGATGAAAGATGTTTTGTGCATTGCACAAATTCAATAGTTTGGTGATGGGGCTTCTTCAGGGTAGGAAAAGCTGAAAGTTTTAACGATTAAGCTACTGTCTATTTTGTATTATGGGAAGAGGTGGTAGGTTGGCGTATTGCCGAAATAGACATGACAGTGTCACTTGTTTGTTATCAGGGTAAGCATATTTGGGGGAATTTTTAATTAAAATATTGGACTGAATTTTATAAAACGTCCTGCGAAGCTTATCTATCTCAACAATTTAGTAGCAACTTATTCCACTCTATATTTAAAGTGTGTCATTGTCTCGGGCCGAGTGTTATGTACCACTATCTTTCATTCATTAATGGTTGGGTGTGTTCACATACTAGCTGGCCTGGGCCGGCTCCCCGTGTCAATCGTGTTGCCCATGACGTCACGCTGGTCGAGTCAGACACTGCTACTCTGTTCGTGAAGTGGGGTACTAGAGACAGACCTGGGATAGTGACGCCACAAAACGATGGCGACGTGCTGCCACGCTATTTATAGTAAAATAATTACTTCAATCAGCTTATAAAAAACGAGGGGGAGATGAAAGGTAGTCGTAACTTACCTGGAAAACCATATTTTTGATATTATTTTTGGTGAATATTAAAAAAAAAAAGAGGGGGGAGAAAAAAACCGTTGACATTGACATTTTCCTTGGTTCAATACGTTTCAAACGAGAGGGGGCCTGGTTGATCGTTCAGTAGCCTTTGTCAGAGCTCAATCGTGTGTCTTTGACTGGGGCAATGTCAATGAAACTGTTTAAACGCTCCCTTTAATTACATTCAGTTTAAGCTAAAACAGTACTCAAAGTCAGTAGACTCGCTGCATTATGCAGTGGTCTCCATACTACAATTTTAAGCATTATATTATACGTTTCTTTAAATATGGAATTTTTGTACTCGATGTTTTTTTAACGATTAAAAGTATGAACCTTGTTTTTATTGTAAAGCTATTACAAATGTTGTTTGTTTGTTCAAATGTTCACTATATCTTAATCGAACTTATTTTTTTCGTGGTGTAAACTGTAGAATGCTATTGCCCTGCAGATTTGGCTCATATATCTTTTGATAAAGTTTTAAATGTTTAACTTTACTCGCCTAAATTTTACTTACTTCGCTTACTTTTTTCTTTCTCCTTCTAAATTCAGGAATCTTAATATTTCTTTTTAGTTTTTGTGTGTAGTTTTTATTGTTGATGTTTTTATTTGTGTGTATTTGGTCTGAACAAACTCACAATTATAATATAAAAGTGCTCTTATACATCACACACACACACAGATCCTTGTCATTTGATTGGTGGAACACGCGTCACATGTCGTCCTTTATTGTGTCTAGACTTACTGCAGCGACGCTCCAAAATTTAATGTAGGAGTCTTATAAAATAATTAAAGAACGGGGCTCCTGGGCGTCATTTCTAAACTAATTGTTCCCCGCCCGTTTGGCAAACGAAGCAAGGTCACGGCAGACACGGTTGGTGTTCACGCAGAGCCGTCCACGTTGTTTAGAAGGGGTCCCCCAATCCATACTTTATGTAGTATGGGCTGGATGAATTTCCATTTCTATTTTGAGTTTTGTTGTGAAAAAAAATTCAAAGTGCGAGAATCTGTGCGTGAGTTATGAAAAACAAGTGTTGAATGCATTTCCTTCGTGTGTTGTCGCAGTCATAATCAGTCGGTGAAATATGAAATGAATCAGTCCAGATTTCATCCCATGGCTATATTATATTGTGACTCATGCACTCACATGCATCCAATATTTGTGTAATAGTTATTTAGCGTGTTATAATATGCGGCTTTGCTGTGATTTTTAGTATTAGACTTGAGAAGGTAGTTTTAACAATGTAGCAGACAATTAGAGAAAAGTACATTCTTTGAAAATTAAGGAGATTACTCTTAGAATTAACAACTGCGATATATCAACAATAGAGGCCACTATATATTCCGAGTCTCCCAACCATGGTCAAGGTCATGCAAAGGTCAAAGTGCGACGCTTAATTTACAAGACCACTTAATAACCCTTTTTGTTATAACGTGTTATTTTGTGCACAGAAATGTTTCAGCTTAGCTGAAGAACCCTGGTTTTACAATAATGTAAGAAGCCTATAATAGTAACATGCAACAATGGGAACAATTTATAAATGAACTCCTACCAAAAGAATAAATGAGGTTCTTTCTTTTCAGCCTTAAGTGAAGACTGTTTCGTTTAATTTAACTCAACGTGTCCTGATATTAGAGTTCGTTACAAGAAAGTAAGAGAAAATCCCCCCGTTCAATTCGTGAAACCTTTCCAAGTTAAAGGAACATTACAGATTGGTTTTTGCTGACAAAACAGTTGCTGGCAGTGTAAGCACTTTATGTAATCCACCATATACATAAACTGACAAACCTGTAGAAGTTTGAGATCGATCGGCCATCTGGGTCACGAGAAAATAGTGAAAAACTTATTAAACATTATTTTGCATGAAATCATATAGATTCAACAAATGAATAAAATGCTTACTAAGCGATAAACTCCAATCGGAAAATTAGTTTGTTCATTTCTCATCAAATATGGCATTTCAGACAGAAATATTTCAAGGGATGTTTTCTACTATCATCATCATTAGACCGTGTAAGTTTTATGTAAATCTGTGATCAAAAAGTATTTTTACAAGTTTTGTTCTTACCAATTCTGTCATGTTCCTTTTGCAATTTGCAACAGTTTGCAATTATTACATGCAAATAAATTTGAATTTTTAGTGATAAACAATTTTTTATTTGTTTGTTTAAATCGTTTTAAGAAAAGGGGTTGTTGACAACTTTGATGTTGAAAGGTGCTATGCCCGATAGAGGTATAACTAAACAAGTAGTACATGTACCACCATAGCATTGATGCAGATTAGGTCCATTTGTTGCCTTCTTGGGATTGATTGGCATTATGATGAAAAACTAATTTAAATAATTGATTGTTCTCACGCCTTATAACATTGAGTATATTAAAAGTTGCAGTTAGTTCATTGTAATTTTGACAGATGTCGTATATTATATATTTTTTTGACTTTGAGTTGTTTTATGTGTTATTTCTCGCCCGTGTTGTTAGCGTTGAAATTGATCTGATGTTTGAAGAATATGATGATTAGAACTAGTTATTAATTTTTATGAGTGGAGGAAGTGAGGAAGTGAAGGGTGAAAAGTGACAACAATGGGAACTTTCTCCTTCGAACCCTGTTGTTGCTTGGGTCCTTTGGAGAGTACAGACTCCCTTAGAACGAGCCTTGACTCTCTGGATCGCTTGATGGACTGCTAGAGAGCCATGACCCCGGGAAACAAGGTGTTTCTTTAGTTGCTGTGAGTGATGGATTTTGTATTTTTCTTATTAGAACGGCTTCGACGGAGTCTGAGGGCCTGACTGCAGTCAGGCATGTAGGCTATGTTGGTTTTGATGTAACTTATCTGTGGGTTTAACAAAGAGATCTGTGTTCAAGCCATCATCCGTCTTTAGAACCTCAACATCCAGAAAGTGAGTGTCCTTGGTGTATGTAGAAGAGTTACATTGTCTGGTATGGCTGATGAATTTTCAGGGGTGTAGCCGGTGAAACAAAAGTTATTTCGGGGAGTGGCGCTTAGCCAAATGTTGCACTCAAAAACCTGAGGCTAATTTTATAAGGCTTTCTGTGATTCAACGATCGGAGTGAACAAACTAACTTGAACTTTGCCTTATTGATTTTAAGATGACCCTTGATATTTTATACCTTTTTCACCGCCCAGGTTGTTCCCTTCCAGTCTGCACAGATATGTTTGAACTTAGCTGAATACAGCGCTAGATATATTTACATATAGTCACCTGTAAGAGCTGCATCTATTTTACACAAAATCATCAAGTCCCTGGATGTTTATTTAAACAGTGATAATGGTGCACGATTTGTTGACTTTCAGGGCATGCACAAAAAATGCATACAAAAAAACCTATAACAGAAAGCAGAACTTGGTAGTTCATGTCAGAAAAACATTGTGATTTCTGCCAATGCATTTAGTATTATTTATTCAGCTACGCGATCAATGTTTGTCATGAACTTGTATTCTTATTTTGTTGAAGATGAAATATTTGGCAACTGGGAGACTGTTTTGAGTTGTTAGTCATTTCTTTGTGCAGTCATTTGGGCATCAGTGTGGTGATTTTTCAACAAGTTGAACACCGTAGCGGTACATACTAACACCAGTAAGGGGACAACAAGTCTGCCAGACAAATCAAGTCAAGCCTAGCCATGGTTGACGCAGTTATTGTTTTTAGTGTGTGGGATTATGTTATATTCAGCTTCATGCTTGCTGTATCTGTTTTCATTGGGCTGTACTATGGATGCACTGGGGGAAAGCAGAAGACCACGGCGGAGTTCTTGATGGCAGACCGAAACATGCACCCCATCCCAGTGGCTATGTCTCTGGTAGCAAGCTTTATCTCTGCAATCACGGTGTTAGGAACACCAGCTGAGGTTTACATCTATGGGTCCATGTTCTGGTTGTTTGGTGTAGCCTACATACTTACTGGGATTGCTGTGACTAGGTTGTTCCTCCCCGTGTTCTTCCGATTGGAGGTTACTAGCGCAAACGAGGTACGGTATTTTAGATCTATTTGAATGTGAACACCCCAGTTAGTTTCTGTAAAGGTCAGCCAGGGGAACAAGGTTTAATATCGCCAAGCACGGGAACGATATACACGAAAACCTCTGCCTAAGTGGGCCCCTATGTTTTAATTTATTTACAGTGAGCATGCACATTAATTAAGCGGGAAATTAAGTAGCATATTGTAAGAAATTATTTTGTTATACAAGAGAGTCGAAATGATAAAAATCAGGTGGGATAACCTGATAATATCCGGGTTTCTGACGATTACCTGCAACGGGCTATCCTTCTCTCGTGTAACAATTGCTGGTAAATGAGAGAGAAAAACAAAAACATTACTTTAACTTATATGCCTGATATTTTGAGCAGTTTCTGGGTTTTTTCTTCTTTTTTTTTCTTCTTTTTTTTGTATTTCATTGTTTGTAATTTCTTCTTTTGTCGTTGTTATGCAGTATCTTGAGAAACGCTTTAATAAGGTCGTCCGGGTGGCAGGCACGTTGACTTACTTCGTTCAAATGGTGAGAGTATTGAAATGACAGGTCGCTTGCAGATTATATCTTTACTTAAGGCTATTTTTTTAATCATTCGTGTTCGATTTCAAAGAGCAGACTTTGTTCTGTTTTTTTGTGTGAGAAAGTGACCTTCATGTTTTACATTTCCGTTAATAAGATTGTTTTGTTTTTGAGTCAATTTACCAACTATGCAAAGCTCATGAATACAACATATTTACAGCTCTTCGTGGAGGATTTTTCTTTCGACGTAGTCATTTCTGCCATCTCATGATAAAAATCCAGATAATTTTGTTATCTGTATTCTGCGTGCATCTTTGTAATAGTAAGGATGCACTTCTCGTAAAATAGATGGACACGTTTAGAAATACTGTTAAAGGAACATTACAGAATTGGTTTTTGCTAACAAAACAGTTGCTGGCAGTGTAAGCACTTTATGTAATCCACCATATACATAAACTGACAAACCTGTAGAAGTTTGAGATCGATCGGCCATCTGGGTCACGAGAAAATAGTGAAAAACCGATTACACATTTGCAAGAAATCAGAGGTTCAACAGATGAATAAAACGCTCACTGAGCGATAAACTCCAAACGGAAAATTAGTTTATTTATTTCTCATCAAATATGGCATTTCAGACAGAAATATTTCAAGGGATGTTTTCTACTATCATCATCATTAGACCATGTAAGTTTTATGTAAATCTGTGATCAAAAGTATATTTTACAATTACCAATTCTGTAATGTTCCTTTAAGCCTTACAAGCATAGCAAGTAAAATTCAAAAACAACAACAACTAAAACAACAACAACAACAACAACAACAGCAACAGCAACAGCAACAACAATAGTAATAATATTTTGAGGCATTTTTTGTGGCTGGGTATCGCGAAAATCATAGCAAAATGACGATTGTGTCATGAGAGTGAGAAGTTTCCTGGGGCGCTAGTACAACTGAAGAAGTCAACATTAAAAAAAAAAAAAAAGTAGGTACAGCGCCCCAGTTACTGTGTCTAATCTATCTTTCAATTTTCTCACAAGGTGCTGTACATGGGAATTGTAATCTATGCGCCGGCATTGGCATTCAATGCAGGTAATGTGTCAATATTTCTTACTTTATTTTATGTTTACATTCCTATACAGTTCAGAGGTTGAAAGTAGTTTGTTAAAACCAACCAATTACCTTTGATTAAGACCAGGGACCAATTTCATAGAGCTGCTTTAACACAACAACATTATGCTAACCAGAATGGTTACCAGCTGATTATTTCTTTGACTAGTATCCTGCTGAATTTTGGTAAGCACAAAGTTGTTAAGCAAAGTCTTGTGCTTGAGCAGCTCTATGAAATTGGTTCCTGGTCTCAATTTTACAAAGCACTTAGATTCGTCGATGCCTTACGATGCGTTGTCACTATCGCCATAGTGATCTTTATTGTGACGTCACACTTTGTTAAGTAACTAATATTGCTACACATCTTATAAGCTCAATATTAGCTCTTTGTGAACTCCACCATGGTTCATTTACCAAGAATGTTTCTTGGTGGAGCAACTTCGAGAATCGGGCTGGCCAGTTTCAACTAGATGAAATATGAATGAATTGCAGGTTTCGCGTTGGAAATGCTATTTCATATTTGTTTTCAATACAAAATAAACATACACAGCTACAGGGCTTGCATTTTTCGAGATCTATAAGTATGTTTGTAAATTTGTGTTACAGTGACCAATCTGAATCTATGGGGAGTTGTTGTAGTTATAGGACTGGCTTGTACATTCTACACTACAGTGGTAAGATTTCTTCTTTGCTAAGTTTGACATTATTAGTTTTGTATCGGATGTAGTAAAGAATATTGGAGGGGCAACCTCTTATAAAGTCACATTTTCATCTTAAACAAAGGAGGATATTTTGATACAAACGTTATTATTAAAGAGAACTCACTATTAGAATCTTCATGTTCCGTGATGTACTGCCACAGTTGATACTAGGGCCAGAATTGCTGGGACGTGTTCATATTTCCCCCAACAACAAAGCCGACCATTTCGAAACATGATGAAGAATACAGAGAGAGAACAACAGACATTTATTGTTCTATACTTCGTCTGTTAAAAAGCTGCCTTTTATTTGCATAAATGTTTGAATTTTTGATGATGTTGATGATGATGTATTGTTTTAGGGTGGAATGAAGGCAGTCTTATGGACGGATGTTTTCCAGATGTGTGTGATGATGGCTGGATTTCTAGCTGTTATTATACAGGGATCAATTCGACTTGGAGGTTTCCAGAAAACCTGGGACATTGCAGAGGATGGCGGGCGCATTGACTTCCTAAAGTAGGTTCATCAAAAATGTTTATATCAACACATTTCTCTTTATCTGAGTGGCTTTTCTAATTGTTTTGTATAATGAAAGAGAAAACTGTAACGTTGATCCCTAAAGGTAACTTTAACTGTGGCAGTTCAATTGACAACACGCTTTTCAATGCAGTTTTTCCCCAGATCCGACTATAAGGCACACGTTTTGGTCAGTGTGCATTGGAGGCTGCTTTACATGGACCGCAACTTATGGAGTCAATCAGTCACAAGTTCAACGCTATCTGACTGTTGGAAACGTGAAGAAGGCCAAGATGTGAGTTCAGAATGCTACTTGACATTGTTGTGTCACAATGAAACAGTGAATAAAAAGCCGCCTTGTCAAAAGATCTATCTAAGCTTAGATGATATCTCGTTGCTTTTCCATTTTTAAATAAAAATTATGCATTCAGTTCGTAAGTAACTCTGGATCCATAGCGACATGTCTTAATCACGTGTTCTCAACATAAATACGTGCGAAGACGATGATACAAAGTAGTTAAAGAGTTATTAGATTTTCCTCAAAATAAGCAGTCTTTCTCTGCCGGTATGTATTCTAAACGTCTCAGGTCGAGACTATTACGTCATTGTGCTGGTATAGGTTTCTAATGTGAATCATATTATAAAATGCTTGTTGCTGTTCCTTCCTATACAGGTCGCTTTATATAGCTACTATTGGAATGGTGATCGTAGTATCATGTGCTTGCTATGCGGGATTGGTGATGTATTCATACTACTTCAATAAAGGATGTGATCCATTTAAATCGGGGCAAATAGGACAAACCGATCAGGTATAGTTTTTAGATAAATAAAGCACTGTGGTTGCATGGGCCAATATCAATATTTCTGTAATGTTTCCCTTGGTATAATCGGTTAAATTTGAAAATTTGAATCTTACTGAAGGCTTCTGCAAATCTGACCTATCAGAGTGCTCCGTCCAATTTTGGACTCCAACCAGAAAATTAGTTTATTCATTTTTCATCAAATATGGGATTTCATACAGAAATATTTCAAGGGATGTTTTCTACTATCATCATCATTAGACCATGTAAGTTTTATGTAAATCTGTGATAAAAAGTATATTTTACAAGTTTTTTTCTTACCAATTCTGTAATGTTCCTTTAAGGAGACCGGGAGCAAAATAAAAAAGGGAAAAGAAGAGGTTTCCATAGGAGAATTCTAAAGACTGGGGTGCTCCACAAAGAATTGTGTGTACAAAATGAGAGGAAGTTAAGTACAGGACAAAGAAAAGAACGAAAGATATATCCACAGGGATGTAAACAATTGAATGGGTATTCTAGCTTACAGTACTTTACCCCAAATGCCTTTTTTTCAAATCCCTAAAGGTCATAAATTGTAAATAAATATATATATAATTTTAAAAGAAGAAGAAGAACAAGAAGAACAAGAAAGCAGAACAAATAATATTCATTAATAAAATAAATAGAAATAGAACAAAACAATTCTGGAAAGGTTGATGGCCCATATAAACAATTAATACATGTGAACCTTTTCTATGGAGTTTTTCTTTTTAATTAATGTTTCCGTTTCTCGCTTTTTTCCTTGACATGACTGTTGCTGACTGATTTGTAGCTGATTCCATTTTTCATAATGGAACTCTTTGGATCTTATCCTGGTCTACCAGGTCTGTTCACGTCATCCGTATTTAGTGCTGCACTAAGGTGAGTAGCTGAAATTAGTTATGGTCACAAAATTGTCTCTTACATTCGAACAGCAAGGTAATGCCCGCCAAGGCCGTGGTCTCCTGCTACTCATGCAAGACCCCTATGAGGGGCTGCTGACTGGTGCTACCCTGATGAAGGGATGCTGACTGGTGCTACCCCGATGAAGGGATGCTGACTGGTGCTACCCCGATGAAGGAATGCTGAACGGTGCTACCCTGATGAAGGGATGCTGACTGGTGCTACCCTGATGAAGGGATGCTGACTGGTGCTACCCCGATGAAGGGATGCTGACTGGTGCTACCCTGATGAAGGGATGCTGACTGGTGCTACCCTGATGAAGGGATGCTGACTGGTGCTACCCTGATGAAGGGATGCTGACTGGTGCTACCTCGATGAAGGGATGCTGACTGGTGCTACCCCGATGAAGGGATGCTGACTGGTGCTACCCTGATGAAGGGATGCTGACTGGTGCTACCCTGATGAAGGGATGCTGACTGGTGCTACCCTGATAAAGGGATGCTGACTGGTGCTACCCTGATGAAGGGATGCTGAATGGTGCTACCCTGATGAAGGGATGCTGAATGGTGCTACCCCGATGAAGGGATGCTGACTGGTGCTACCCCGATGAAGGGATGCTGACTGGTGCTACCCCGATGAAGGGATGCTGACTGGTGCTACCCCGATGAAGGGATGCTGACTGGTGCTACCCTGATGAAGGGATGCTGACTGGTGCTACCCCGATGAAGGGATGCTGACTGGTGCTACCCAGATGAAGGGATGCTGACTGGTGCTACCCCGATGAAGGGATGCTGACTGGTGCTACCCCGATGAAGGGATGCTGACTGGTGCTACCCTGATGAAGGGATGCTGACTGGTGCTACCCTGATGAAGGGATGCTGACTGGTGCTACCCCGATGAAGGGATGCTGACTGGTGCTACCCGATGAAGGGATGCTGACTGGTTCTACCCTGATGAAGGGATGCTGAATGGTGCTACCCTGATGAAGGGATGCTGACTGGTGCTACCCTGATGAAGGGATGCTGACTGGTGCTACCCTGATGAAGGGATGCTGACTGGTGCTACCCTGATGAAGGGATGCTGACTGGTGCTACCCTGATGAAGGGATGCTGACTGGTGCTACCCTGATGAAGGGATGCTGAATGGTGCTACCCTGATGAAGGGATGCTGAATGGTGCTACCCCGATGAAGGGATGCTGACTGGTGCTACCCCGATGAAGGGATGCTGACTGGTGCTACCCCGAGGGAAGGGATGCTGACTGGTGCTACCCTGATGAAGGGATGCTGACTGGTGCTACCCTGATGAAGGGATGCTGACTGGTGCTACCCTGATGAAGGGATGCTGACTCGTGCTACCCTGATGAAGGGATGCTGAATGGGGCTACCCCGATGAAGGGATGCTGACTGGTGCTACCCTGATGAAGGGATGCTGACTGGTGCTGCCCTGATGAAGGGATGCTGAATGGTGCTGTATATGGCGATATATCGCCATTTATTTGACGTCAAATTCGGGACTTGGTGAAAATTCGTGATATTTTCCATGAAATTTGACCTCAATTTTTAGGTTGTGTCTGTCCATCCAGAGCCACCATAGGTAACAGGTCCCAGTCATTTCCTTCATTAAACTGTTTATATTTAATATTTGTTTGTATAATGAAAATATTCCCTTTGATGTAGAATGCATGAATCTTCTCTTCTTAATCTGTTGGTAACCATAAGGAGAATACCACCAGCCGACTGTTATACAAAGACAGAGGTAGGTAGCTTACGTAATGATATCAACTTCTCATTTGGCAACGTATTCCATTTTTGTTGCTTTAGTACTGTATCGTCTGGACTCAATTCTCTGGCAGCCGTGACGGCCGAAGACTTGGTCAGGCCGTGCTTTAAGAAAATGAGTGAAGAAACGTACACCAGGATTACGAAAGGAATAGGTGAGCCTTAAATCCATTAAACAAACTAAAGTTCGCCGTCTTTGCGATATTGGTTATACATATCGGACATAGATTAATCTATAAATAACATGACAGTTGATTAGTAACATCCAGATCTAATAAATGATATAAAGATTTAATTGTTTTCATGTCGAAGATGTACGGAGCTCTTGGAGTGTCATCCAACTAGTTGAAATCTTTAGAATATTTCGGATACCTCGGGATTGCGACATCCTATCGACAAGGTGAAGACTTTGCAAGATCAATTATTTTATCATGACGTCATGCTACTTTCAAGATGTCACCATCCTGAGATTATTACCTTGAAAAGTCTACTACTACGTTACCATCCTACGTTTAAGATCTCGATCTACAAGGTGGATGGAAACTTTCAGAGCTCATGTGATATGAAAATCGATTGTAAATCTGTTTTTGTTTAAATAGCAATGGCATTTGGTTTGCTGAGTATCTTTGTTGCATATCTCGTGTCCCTCGTCAACCAAGGCATCTTACAGGTAAGAACCAATTAAATTAATTAAAACTGATATCCTTTCTTTACGGTCAAACACTAAACGCGTCAATGCTTATATTATGCCACAAAGCTTGACCTTACATGGCTGACGGCTGCCTACTGGCATGTTTTGTGTAAGTGTTTGGGGAGGGGTGTCTTTTTTGTCTTTTGGGGGGAGGGGTGTTACTGATGTTAAGGCCAAGTCCTCATGCGTTGTCACTGATTTAACTTACTGTCAAGCAATTTAAGCTCTGGTGTTGCAAGCCTGCATGGTCAATCGCAACAGCGAAGTGTGTACGTCCCTTACACGGTTTACCTAGAACTAGATACTGCAGCTATTTGCTATTCGTACACAGCACCTCGAGTTATTGAACATTTCGTAAATATTTTCACAAATGCCCGAATTTGTTTTTGAAAGAGTTAAACCTTTAAAAAAAAAAAATTAGTCAAACATGCCGTCTCTTCGTGAAAACGCAAAATCACGATAACCTAGTTTTACGCAAATCTACAGTGAATGTTTTTACATAGTGAAGGGTGGCCATGTCTCTTTGTTAAGAAAGAGGAAAGGGAAAGGGCATTTCGAACGTCATTTGTTTTCTGTGCTTCAAGGTATGGTCACAGATTGGTTATTGCCAATGTGATGCTGATTTAAAGGCTAATTTATCAATAAAGATACACTAAAAGTCACATGAAAGTTTTAGCTGAATACAGTGTCTACTTGTTGAGAAAAAAGCAACAAAACTATCAACGGCGTTTTCATTAAGAACGTCGGTATCAACCGCATCTCATGGCCGCAGCATTTACAAACGGACACCACGGAAATTGTAACCTCCCAAAGTCGCCTGAGGGCGATCTTTGGAGATTCGAAACTTTGTCAACATACTTGTATTGACTTCAAATCAACGGGGGCGCTTCATACGAAATCAATTCGTAGGATGCTTATTATCATTACCATCAATATATCAAGTAGGCTTTTAGATAAAAAGTACACCATTTTTTAAGGTAATTTCCAAAGTATGACCCTACCTATAAACTTTATTACTATAAAATTTTTGCTTTGCTTCTTGTTCTTGGTTGTGTGGATATTTTGCAGTTGGCGCTGAGTCTCTTTGGTATGACTGGTGGTCCTTTGATGGGTATCTTTAGTCTCGGAATGTTTTTCCCGTACTCCAACTCAAAGGTGCGTGTAAACACTTGACTTGAATGAAAAATCCCATTTTGATCCAAACATTTAAATGTGTTGAAAGGGCACCTCTCTGTCTTACATGGACGTCTTAAGAAAAACAAACTGATTTTAATAATATTAAGTACGAAACACAAACAAACAAACCACATTTTTTATACCACAGTTGTGCTGCCACTAGATGGTTTTAAAACCAATTGTGTATCATTATGATTGTACATTATGATATCAGTTCATGTATGTAATGACATCGGTGCTTTCTGGTTGGACGAACGGGCCAATATTTAACTATGGTGATCATTTGGCCCTATGGAAATATACTAAATTTAAACTTGATTTACCAACTCGATCAAGAGTTAGCTAGGATCAAGGATGCTTAATTCATTCCTTGCATACTTAATCAAAGGGGCCTAAAAAGACGCTTTTAAGTGATAAGTCAATGACAAACTGTATGAAAATGGTGAATAGTAGTTTGTTATAAACAAGAACATTTTAGTGTTCGTAAGCAACTGGCTGAATACCACCAAATTGTTGCTTTATAAACCAAACAAGGGAGCTCTGGTTGGTTTGTTGTGCGGGCTTGGATGTGCATTCTGGATAGGAATTGGATCTCAGCTTTACCCTCCTGAGGTCTACAAACCACCAGACCTCATCACAGATAATTGTTTCTGCAACGTCACGTGTTCCTGGAACATTACTGTGACGTCATCACCTGAGGAAACAAGGCGAGTAGATTTTTTTTAATTTAGAATATAAGCGTTTAACAGGAATTACTACAGACATCAGTATACTTTAATTTAGAGTTTTAAGTTGACAAACAATTATGTATAGATTTTGTCTCTTGTCAGTTGTTCCTGGAATGGCATCGTGATGTAGCCAAACGAGGAGTCAACGTTCCTCCATTATTTCTTTGTAAATACAGTCCACAGTGTCACATATAGATCCATAACTTACACACCTAATAAGCAATTATGGGAAGTTTCTTGGGTAATTAATACCAAGTTATGTTGTTTCTAATATATCTCCTCCAGACCAAAAATTGCTGGGCTCTACAGTCTGTCATATGCATGGTACAGCTGCACCTATTGGTTGATTACCGTGGTTGTTGGTCTTCTTGTCAGCTTTATAACTGGTAAGGAGTTTTGACGAACATGTTTTCTTAAATGTTTTCCAGTTTTCTCTTACACCTTCCAATTAAAAATAAAAGCTAAATAAATACAAATTAAATTTTAGCGATGGTACCCCGAAATGGTGCCTTTGTTGGATGTACTGAATGAAGTATAGTATCACAATTCATACTATAGTGCCGTTTCTACCCTTTGACACCATTGACGTTTGTATTAAAAATGGGATCTGGGTGGCTTGACATGGTTTTTTTGGTGAGCTGACTAAAGGTTCAAATTGAATGACTCATTATTTACAGGTGCAGATAAGCGCCGTGACATCGACCCAGCGCTAAGGCAGCACATTGCCGATGCATGCTGCTGCTGTCTACCCGAGTCGATCAAGAAACCAATGCGATGTGGCGACGACAAATTGGTAAAAGATGTAAAGATCTATTATAGAACAGAAACATTAATGAATACTAATTCAAAGAACCTGAATTGAATCCGCTTAACTTACACATTCGTAATATTATCAATACATCCATCTTCAACAAATTCAATTCATAGAGAAATAATTATGTTCCAAGTGCGCAGTTTATCCTCTCAGGACAAAATCGACCCATTTGGGGTAATCGTGATAACATGAATGTGCTGTCGGATTAAACTGGTTTATAACATACATTATTGTGGTGAATCTGGTTCAGTTTGGTATGAAAGACAAGTCAGTCTGACCCAGATGGGGTCTGACCTTGATCCAAGTTGATTCTTTTGTTACATGGATGCTGGAAATTAATATTACCACCTAGTTTAATATGTGTTTGTTTGTTTGTTTGTTTGTTTGTTTGTTTGTTTGTTTGTTTGTTTGTCTTTAGGAAGAGGATGACTACAAGGATCCAGACAACAAAGACGCATACTGTGTTAAAGAGAATGAGATCAAAATGGCAAACGATTTCAATAATGATACACAGGAAGTGAGTACACAGATGACGGTTGGTGTATACAACAACGATTCATATGAGCAAAATGAAAATATAACGACTGAACTGTAGTTTGCTCTGTAAGGAGTTTGCTTGTAAGGGTTTCCCATGTAGTGATCTACCTAAATATTGCTTAACTTTGGTCGAGCGTGCACTGATGCATGATGTGAGCTAAATATTGACTTGTGAATTGAATTGGTTTTAAACCTTTGATCGTAACTGTTGGGATCGACTGGTACTTTAACCGAGCTTGATGCACTAAATGTTGTTAACAATTTAACCGATCAACCTGTTTGAGCGTTTAAGTTTAGAATGAGAGTTTAGTCTTTACAACTGGAAATATTCTTAGTAGCTTTGCAGGTTTGTATCCCAATGACAGTAAATAAGTTGCACGAAAGGTCAACATGATGTAAGACTACAAACAAACAAGTCATATTGAGTTTTATTTTCTCTGTTAAAGGACAACAAGTTTTATTTGTCACTTATAATATTAAATAATTATAACAATTTAACACTTTCCACTTTCAATGCAACGTTAAATTGAATTGAGGCTTCTGTGATTAGTTAACACGTGAAAACGGGATTGCCACATTCACCCGAAATGAAAAAGAGTAACCAAGAAGGCTGCGAATGTGAAAAAACTGCACCAATTTTATTGTTTTAGATAGGATATATAGTACATAACGTTTATTGTTTTAGCCAGGACATAGTACATAAAGTTTCCATTCACCCACCAATTTAACAATTATACCGAAATATAGAAGCAAGCATGAGGAAAACTTGAAGCAAAACCTATACACCTTGTCTTGAAATAGCCTCCCTCCTAACACATCTCTAAACAAAGCCCACTTCATTAAAAAAAAAACGTTAAAACCTACTGACCCACTGCACCTGACCACATCACCACAATAGACTGTGTAAGTTGACCTCGGAAAACATACGAGTTTTCGCGTGAAACGTTACTTCCGGGCTTACAGCGTGTTTTGCAACAACTGTTTTTAAATATACAAGCTCGATTTACAAGCTGCAAGTTGTAAACAATTTTACGAATCTTGGAAAAAAAAATATTAAAAGCTGACCCTCTGTCCGTTTCATGTTTGAAACCTTAAAGCAAATGCAATGAAAGATGTTTTTCGTGATCCTTGTGCTACATTTAGTAGTAGTACGGTAACCAAACCGCATCAATTTAGGACGTCATTGTCCCGTTGCGCCCGCACATGGTGTACCGTCACGCAACATCCAAGATACACAATTTTAATAATATCATTGTATGTTTTAAACGTAGTCATTCCATCAATAAGCTTGAGGGTGAAAAAAGTGATTGGACAAAATTTCAAAAATCTTACAAAATTGCACCCACGTTAATCTCCCATAGCTGCTGGCTCAGATGTGCCCGGAAGCTCAATGGTGACCTTATTTTGTCTCGAAACTTACACGGTCTATAAATCTTGGTTGTGCCTTGTTGAGAGTCATTGTCCCTGGGGTCAATATAATCGATATACACTACACGCACAAATTACTACTAAATCCTGCTGATATAATACTATGTAAATAGTTCATAATACTTAAATGCTGGTTACTGTGTTTAAAAAAAAAAATAGTTATCGATTAGTTTTAAAATAATCATGTATTTTTTCTTCCATAATAACACTTTATTTTTAAAAAGATTACGTAAAGGGGTTATCCCCCCGTCTTCTTACTACTTTTAAATTGAAATTGGTGTACATGATTGACATAATTACCAAAATAAATTAATTTCTTTGAAAGTTGAACACGCACCAAAACGAGGTAAACCTGTTTCTTCAGCTTTTGTGAGGCGCCTCTCAGGTAGCGCCGAATTAGACCCAATATCCCATTGGCTCTGGCCGTATCTTTATTGGTGTGTTTAGAACAGGAATATTATAGAATGTCAGTCTAAGCTAATATGGGTCGTCTGAAACTGAATTTAGTAAATTGTTACCGAGTTGGTAGTTTGTCTCTGCGGTGTTGCGAAACAGGAAAAAGCTAAAGAAAAGGGCTCGTTCCTCCACAAGATCATATAACACTATAAGTACCAACCCATTGTGGCGCGCATCCAGCTCTACAAATACTATTTCTTTTCTCTTACAATAGCTTCCTGAAAAACTCTTTCTGGAAGCATCATATTATCCTCACCATCTTATGAGGTGCCTGTCGTGACACCATAAGAATAAACTCACACGGTTACACCATTGTACTGTTTCCAGAAGTATCTTTATAATTAGCATGTATTTCTTTAGGGTGAACGTGATGCCTTTCAAGTTAGTGATCTGAAATACCAGATAAGAGCTTTTAAACTCATTCCAATCTGTCAAACCATCTGAGAGCCAGATGGCTAGATAGCGAAGACATGGTTGACTACAGCCAGGAGTTGCTATTAGCCAGGTGAGGTCATTGGTGTAGTGATAAAAGAATCAACCGAGGGTGATTTCCTTTTTACATTCTACTTGGCTAGATATCAAGAGGGAACTTGGAATGTTTGGGGAAAAAAATACGATTTTGGGGTAGTACAAAAGTTGTTCACAAACAGACTGTTAAAAATAGTACCATGGCATCCTCAAGTGCTTTAAGAAAGTTGTTGTAGCAGTAACCTAATGTAGCATATACTTTATGGATCCCCTTTTTACTTGCACCTTGTATATACATGTAATTGACACTGTATGGAATGGCGCCAACGCTGCGCATGCTCATTAAAAGCCTTTTTATTGGAGTTTTATCCGAACTAACGAACATTGCCTAGTAGTAGTACAACAATGGAGGAAGGCCATGGTATAACGTAGTACAAGTAGAAGTCGTTTCCACCTGACCTCTTTAAAGGATCGTGCGTTTGCAATGCGTTTGGGAAGGGTAATCTCATGAAACCAACCTGGGTATATTTCATCAAAGCTATTAGTGTTTCGTAAAGGGCGTCTGTGCAGATTGAATTAAGAAACGGTATGGTGTCTTCCATTGTTGTTTTCTCACTTTTGTTTAAGGACTATATCATTATTTATACTGGTATGGACTTTATATTAAATTAGTTAGTTGTCAGATTGAATTAAACTCTCCAGTGATTACTAACCTTGTTGTACATACTTTCGTCTTTAAAGTTCGAATTTTTATTTAATTTAATCTATGTGGTAGTATCAAATTCTTGTGTGTCATTTCCATCTAGCTATAGAGTTTCTCAAAATGTACTATTTAAGAAGTCGTTTTCGTTGTTACAGTTTTCCTCCATTCTCAGTCATTGCAATCTCGCCATTATCGACAACAAAGGCATCGTGGTCGTCTTCATCGTAGTGAACCTGCGGAAATATGATAACAAGGTGATGGTGGAAATTTGTTCCATTTTATTCGGAACACTTAGTGTTTTTCCCAAACAGGATAAAATGACAATGAAGTAAATCATTGGCCTTTGAATTAATACACTGATTTTGAAGCTGTATGTAAACAGAAACATACAATAATTCAAAATGTTTAGTTTACAGTCAACATTTTCAAAATACACGGTAATCACTTTTTATATTCGTCTGGTTCTGTCATTTTGCATTGTTGTACTCTCCTAAAAGCATTGGAGAGGGTGGGTTGCAATTCCATGTGTGGTCTAAGTTTGTGTTGTTAGGGTGCTTATCAGGTGGTATTGTCAATTTGTCCTGAGAGAGATTGGAAGACCCATCCCTCTTATAGCTGACAGTGCTTCTCTCTGGAACCCTTTCAGATTGGTTGCAGTGACCGCAGTCACTGGTAGCCTTTTCCCAATCCGAACAGCTCTTGGGAAAGGGCTATAGCAGTGGAGGAGTAGTTTATTGGACCATGAAGAATTTTGAGGAGTTCAACCGTAAGGAGACCTCTGTATTTGCAGGGAGTCCCATCGCAGTAATGGCAGCATGTCAGACGCACGTGATTCCCGTTGGTAGACCTTCATGACAAAACGTGCCGCTTGGCATTGGACACTCTCAAAATGTTTCATGTTGCAGCTTGTGTTTGGGCTCCACGCACTTGAGGCAAATTCGATCTGTGGTCTTACTAGAGTGATGTATGCTGTCTCCTAAACTTTTCCTTGTTGACAGAACACCCTCATTGATGTCATTGATGTACAGAAGGAAAAGGACTGGACCAAGTACAGAGCCTTGGGGGACTCCAGATATGACTTCAAAAGGTGCAGACAGGGTGCCATTGACTGCAACTTGCTGGGTCCTGTCACTCAATAAAACCCTGGATCCATGCTTTGTTTCTTCCTCTGATGCCATAGTATTGTAGCTTGTGCTATACTGTCAAAGTCTGAGAACAAGACGTCTGTCTGGTGTCTGTTGTTGATGTTAAAGGCTCAGTCATCAATGGCTGTCTCACAGAAACCATGTTGGCTGTAGATGATGATGTAATTTGCAGCAAGGTACTTAGCCATGTGAATCAGATGTGCTCCATGATTTCACAACATGCATGTCAAGGAAACAGGGCGACGATTTTCTGGATCACTGATGCTGCCCTTCTTGTAGATACCTACAACGCGAAAGTAAGACTGGTTGAAGATGTGTAAAAAGGTGAAGTTTCATGAGCGTATAGTCATGGAGCAAGCGAGCCAGGATCTCATCAGGGCTACGAGCCTTGTTTGGGTTTTAGCTGTTTCAACACTCCATTTAGCCCTACTGTCAGATCTTATGTTGGTATATATGGGGAGGGATATTTGTCTGGGAGATCATCAGAGTTACTCTCATGGGTGAAGACAGAGGCGAACTGGTCATTATAAAGGCATTCAGTTTTCTCCTTGTCTGTAGCATAGGTCTTATCGGCCACTCTGAGAGTGGATATCCCAAATGGCTCTCTCTTTTGTGACCGTACAGAACGTTTTTCCAAGCTGCTTCTTGTGTTGTTCATTAGATATCATGTACGTTTGTCTGCATCATGTGTACTTTATTTCGTTTGGATTTGTACCTGTCTCATGTTTTGCGGGTTCATGTTTTTTCTTGCTAACTTGCATAACCTGTCTCGTTTATTCATTTGCTTGATGATCATCAGTTACTTAGGTAACTTGAACTTCACCTTGATAGGCAGATTGAGATGATAAGCACCATGTAGACAGCACCAACTTGAGCATTTTAGGGAGCAAGTGAGGCAGCAGCGAATCAGCGCTCTTCTTGCTTTATCAAAACTACAGGCAAAATACTGATAAATTAAACTTAATCACAATGGAACGTGATCAAACGTGTAACAGGTGAAGACAGATGTAATATGTTTGTTTTCTTCCGAATCAGATTTTGTTCCCTGTTATCTGGTACGGAGCCTTTGACATGGCAATTTACGGAGCCCCTAATGGGTCAGGTAAAAATATATATAAAAAAGGTAAAAAGAAATAAACACCTTTTTTATTTCATCGAAATATTATTTATTTCCCTCGAAATACTTTTTCATTCCCCCAAAATTCTTTCGTTACCTCAAAATATTATTTCGTTACCTCAAAATATGATTTTGTTTCCTCGAAAGTTTATTTCAAGGGAACCAAAAATTATTGTGAGGGAACGAAATAATTTTGTTTTCTGTCTTACCTATAGTCATATTTAAGTGTGTTTTTTTCTTGACCTGAGTGTCCCGTTAGGAGCCCCGTATTAATACATCTAACCTCCATTTACTCACCAATTTGTCATCGCCACACCGCAATGGTTTCTTGATTACCTCAGGCAGGAAACAGTACAAGCCATCCGCACAATGTTGCGTCAAATTTGAATCTCTATTCGACCTCTTCCCTCGACCTATTAAAAATCACATTATTGTGTACTGGGTTCTTTTACGTGCATTACACAACACACGGAATGTATGGCTTTACGTCCCATCTGAAGGACGAAAAAATATTGGTTAAATGCCTTGCTGAAGGACAAAAGTGTCCAAGACTCTGCTCCTCACAGACACAAACACCAAAGTTGAGTACAGTATGCTAGACCGCTCGGCCATGACACGCCAAAAGTATAGGCTTTCGGACTAAAATATTATTACACAATTTCTATTTGTTTCTGGCTGTGGCTGCTGAATGCATCGCAGCTACTTATGAACCCTCATAAGGTGCTACAATAAAAACAAACTTCAAAAACCCGTCTTAAAAATGTTCCTCTTTGTTCAAGCGTTTTGAGTACCGCTATATAAGATTCCGGTATTTCCCCACATGTAAAATATTTGAAGACATTATCATGAAAAAATACCCTCCTTTCTTCCTCATTTTATCGTGAAAGCCAGGATTCTACAAACTCTACACAGTTTAGTTTTACAAACTTCTATACATATTATGTTCTTGACAGCTGTCATTATATTTTAAAAGCGTTTTTTCGAATTATGAATTTTAATAAATACATCTTAATCTAAATTTATTATTTTCTGCAAACAATACAAATTAAAACAAACTGCAAAGGTAGCTTACCTGTTATGAGACTTACAACAAGCCCAACGACGACAGTTACCAACCAGTAAACGCAGGTATACCAGGTGTAGGAAAGAGAATATAATCCTGCAATTGCTGGTCTAAATCATGTGAAAAGAATACAAACAAATCAGCAAAGTTTTTTCATGCAAGTGTGAGGTATTACAGTTTTGCACTAAAAAACCTAATAAATTGTCAAAGAACAATCCATGAAAAAAGTTACTCTAGTCCACGGGTAACCAAACATCCCAGATGATAACACCGGTCTGTATGGAGCCAATGAAAGAGACATGTGAAGAAAAATTGAACACTGGATTTACCTTTGTATAGTTGTATGGACACTGGATTACCTTTGCACATTTAGACTTCATCTGTGATAGTTGTATGGACACTGGATTACCTTTGTGCATTTAGACTTCATCTGTGATAGTTGTATGGACACTGGATTACCTTTATACATTTAGACTTCATCTGTGATAGTTGTATAAGCACTGGATTACCTTTGTGCATTTAGACTTCATCTGTGATAGTTGCATGGACACTGGATTACCTTTGTACATTTAGACTTCATCTGTGATAGTTGTATAAGCACTGGATTACCTTTGTGCATTTAGACTTCATCTGTGATAGTTGTATGGACACTGGATTACCTTTGTACATTTAGACTTCATCTGTGATAGTTGTATAAGCACTGGATTACCTTTGTGCATTTAGACTTCATCTGTGATAGTTGCATGGACACTGGATTACCTTTGTGCATTTAGACTTCATCTGTGATAGTTGTATGGACACTGGATTACCTTTGTACATTTAGACTTCATCTGTGATAGTTGCATGGACACTGGATTACCTTTGTGCATTTAGACTTCATCTGTGATAGTTGTATATGCACTGGATTACCTTTGTACATTTAGACTTCATCTGTGATAGTTGCATATGCACTGGATTACCTTTGTACATTTAGACTTCATCTGTGATAGTTGTATGGACACTGGATTACCTTTCCTCTAGAATCGCTGGCATCTCTGTAATGTTTGACATCATCAGACTGATTGGTGAGGTAGTTGCCATGGTAATATTACAACCAGAGATGTCCAGTAGTGGCTTGTAAGAGCTTGGTGGGTAAATAAAGATGGCGCCTATTCCAACCCAAAGTCCAAAAGCCAATCCACTGAGTAACCCAACCAATGCACCCTAAAAGAAAAAATAATAATTTCAAATGACTGCGTGCTTAAGTGCAAATATTGTGAGTCAACTGAATCGTTTTCAGCGAAGAAAAATGTTCCCTCTGGATAACCAGCTACATTGTACTTGTATACATGTATACTCGAGGCGTGTCGTGGCTGAGCGGGAAAAAACAGCAGAGGGTTCGGTTCCAGGTCAAGGCACTTGTGTCCTTGAGCAAGACGCTTAACCATTATTGCTGCGTCCTTCGGATGGGACATAAAGCCGTAAAAAGAACCCAGTGCACTTATCATAAAGATAAGGGGTTCGCCCCGGTGTTCATGGTTTGATTGGCTGCATTTTGCGCCAGAGCACATTGTAAACCATTTTATGGTGCTGTGTAAAAGGAAAAAGGTCCCATACTTCAAAACACAGCTCTGCGTACCTTGCAGGATAAATTTTATAATAACGTTGCAACGCCACGAGCGTCACTGAGTGACGGGTTTGAGCGCTATATAAGAAGTCATTGTCATAATATTCTGATGCGTTTGGTTCCCTGCTTATATTTTACAAGCAGTAGTATTCTGTGTAGATTCCCCGGACTTTTGCTCTAGAATTACACTTTGTGTTTGCGTGTGTGTGTGTGTGTGCTCTCATATTCACTACCTTATGGAGACCGAGAAAAAAAAACAGAAAAGGAAAACAAAAGGTCTCCATAGGGAAATTCTAAAGACTGGGTTGCTCCACCAGGAATTTTGTGTACAAAGTCTATGGGAGGTTCTTAACTACATGGACAAAGGAAAGAACAAAAGATGTCTCCACAGGGATGCAGAAATGTGAATGTGTGTGCGTGTGTGTGTGTCGTTCACGTCCATGTGATATGTACATTGTACCATGGAGATAGCTAGTTGTACATTGCGACAGGCCGTTCTTGGAGGTGGGCCTTTGAAAAGTCAGGAAAATATCGCTGTATTAATCCTCAAGACGGATAAAAAGGGTCCACTACCGTCAAACCATTATCACAGAATGTCAACAACAAAAATTTGAGCAGCATCTGATGCTGCTCATAAAAATGTGCAATCTTTCGCCAAGAATCTGTTTGGACTGTATTACAGAACATTCCAATTAGTATTTCGAGGGAAACAAAATATTGTCCCGAGGAAATGAAATATTATTTTGAAGTAATGAAATATTATTTCGAGAGCACGAAATACTTTTTCGAGGGGGTGAATACTGTTTTGAGAAAATGAAATATAATTTCGAAGGCACAAAATATTATTTCTAGGAGGCAAAGTATAATTTTGAGAGCACGAAATATAACATCGAAAGCACGAAATAATTTTAATATTTTCCTTTTATTATTTTGTTTTTAATTAACTGCCACGATTTTTTTCGTTCAAGGTATAAAATAGAAGCATATATAAAATTTTCCACCCTCGTAAAATGAGCCATTTAGAATTTAAATTCACATTTGACGTTAACAACCCTATGTCGTCAACTTGTCCAAATAATATTTAGGTATAGGCCTACGCGTATGAAAATATGTAAACATAATATTGTATCAAATCAATCGGATTTGGGACTTTCAGAAAGAATTATCTGGTCAACAGTTTTTACGGTTTTCAGGGTTGAAAATATATATCTAAGACAATCATCGGCTTGTTGTCTACTATTAAGAAATGCAGGCTTCGCGGTAGTCAAACTCGTTGGTGTACAGCAATTGTTATTTGCTATCGCAGAATGTTGCTTTACCGTTCCATCTCGCTTCTCTTTCCCTCTCGTTCACTCTTTTATTGTCTTTCTTTTTTGTCTTCGTTATTTTACGTGGGCCCATGAATTACATGTTTGATGATTAACCATTTCCATTTGCCTATTTTTAGTTTGTTGTTTCATTTAAAAAAATTAATATAAATTCTGAAATGTTCACATTTTTTTTCTGGCTGCAAACCTATTGGGTAAGTTTCTGTTGTATGCATGCATTTGTGTCGAGCTGTTTCTCCAATCCACGAAATCCTCAACAACTGTCACCATTTGACAAACTAGTTTCTGGCAGTCACGTACAATAAAAACTGATTTACAAAAGTCAGTTTGCTTATAACAAGCTCTTCCAAAAGGTTTCTGCACTGACCTTTGAATTGCTCCATGGAAAGAACATTCCAAGACTGAACACACCCATAAGAGGACCTCCAGCAATGCCAAACAGGCTGATCACCAACTGTCGTTATTGAAATAAAGATAAAACAAATAATGGTTTATAAATTATCAGTCAGTAAACCAAGGTAAGATTTACACACCATTCACATGTCATGTTAGAATAACCATTTACAATATTATTGAAGAATTTATTTCACGATCTATTCAGAACAGACATTATTGATGATTTGCTGTCGTTGCTAGGGGATGGGGGTACACAACAATACAATGGTTTTTTTAAAAGATCACCGACAATAGTATAAAAGAGGTACAATGCATCAAATTATTTAACTAAAAGACTCAGATTTTCATTCTGTCATTCTGTTATGCATTGTTAAAATCCTCAACCCCTTCTTTCCGTTTTCAAGAGTTGTTCGGAAATTGTTGAAGACAATTATACGCAAACAATGGGCACAATATTCGGCTTAACCCAAAGACTACAAATTGATACGTGGTTGAGACTCTACTTATGGATGCAATTGCGCATCAGACAAATTCACTTCAAAGGTGTTCCACACAACTTAGAACACATTTCAATGAAGCAAAGCTTTTCAATTCAGAGCAAATTTCACTGAGCTACTTTTGGCACACGATTTTAAAGCACTGGAGAAATGTCGCGTGACAATCTTTTTACGTAAGAGAGGGATTTCGATTCAATTTCGCAGGGAGGATTATGGAAAGCTTTGAAATTCTTCGGCTACTCCAATAAAAAAGTCTTATTTTGCACACAATCTTCAAGTGCCTTTAGCAATCCTATCACCCCGGTCAACTGTACAACTACCAACTCGAAAAACAACCGCTGCTACAGACACGAGTCATGGCAGGAGGACAGCAATGACGCTGTTTCAGCAGCCCACGTATCTGATAACCTTAATAATATTGAGGGATGGCTCCCACATACTAAAAGAATCAATGCCGCACTGGAGGATGGCTTTGTATTTGCTGATGGCAACGGTCTGAAGCAGACTCTATCTTAGGCCCAACTCTGTTTCTTGCTAATACATAAATGATATCGTGAGTGAAGGCGGTGCATCAGTGTCAGGTTCTGATATACGATGGTATGACAAAACACTTTTCCCAGCTGATTCCATCGTCTCAGGGGAGAGCACAAAAAGCAGCAGAAATGATAGAAGATCTGGATCGGTTGGCTTTATTGGCTCAGCGCTGGCAAGTCTCATTCAGTGCACACAAAACGAAGTATATGAAAGTCTCTCGCAAACATGACTTGGACATTCATCCACATCCCCGACTTCACTTCTTGAATGAAGTTCTCCAAGAGAGCAGCCAAGTGGTTTTCCTTGGAGTTACCCTTACATCACAGTTGTCTTGGGTACACATCACAGAAAATGCCAAATCATTAGGCTACAAGGCATGCTTTCCGCAGGCTTTGGAACGTTTTACCCCGTCTTGCATCGCCCGAGTGTACAAGGCCGTGTGAGAAGCATTGTGGCGTATACGTCCTCTGTACGTTCTTCGGTCCCTCGATACTCTGCAGAGGAACTGTCACAGAATGTTCCATCACATCCCCCTAGCATCTGTGCAACTCCGTCGTGACGTTGCTGGCATGTACGTCATACATCAGGCTGCTCATGGAAGATGTCAAATGTTTTGCGAGCAACACCATCCTCAAACAGGACCTCCACCAACCCACAAGATCAATGCGTAGCTCTGTACATTATCATCCCATGAAAATCAGACAGGTGGTATCCAAAACTGCAACCCACCAGCGATCCTTCACACCATGCAACTCAAGACTTTGGGAATTCTCTCCATGCAACTGTCGTGGGGATTAAGAGGCATGAGAAATTCAGACAATCTTTGACCAACTGTCTTTGGAATAAACATATTTGACCAATGGGAAGACCTGTCGATCAAGAAAAGGATGGAATGTGTGAAGGCAGACTGCTCAAGATCTCTATCTTATGCTATACCAGACTATCACAAGATAGGAAGACCAGCACGCAGCCATGAAACAGAAGCCATCGCACATCTCCTGATGGTGTGAAGGGCTTTCTGCACATCCTCTCTGTGAATTAAGGGACACAGTATACACATCTTACGAGACTAAGACATACGATTAGAGTCAACATGTATTTGAGATAATAATTATGATTTCCAAAAAGGATATGTCTAGGGCGGATTGACATTAGGCACTGTGGGCATACCTGGAGAATACCTTGCTTAAGCAGAGACGTGATGTACGCTACTAAGATACAGAGCAGACCAAATCCAAGACCTGTTGAACAAAGGCACAAAGGAATTTGTTCTTACAAAATTCACTCTACATTTGGGAAGATATAGTGAAAAATGGTAGCACATGCAGGCTGTTGTTACAAGATAGAGATCTACACTACGTGCATAACGCTTAACTGTTTCACGACGACCTTTTTACTGATTCAAACTTCGTCAAAAGAAATCAATGTTATTTAAAAAGTGCAATAGCCCGTTTATAGTGCCAGTTTAAAACAAAATTCAAGAGCAGCTATTTTATTTACAAGAGCTGCTTAGGTGACCCAAAGGCGACCCTTATCTGGTCGGTGTGAGTGCTTGACATGGCCATGTTTTTTAAAGTTCGTGTCTATTTTTAGTAACTTTCGAAAGAAAAGGTATTCTTATTTTCAAGAAGAGCTTTACAATTAAAAATAGCCGTTCTTGGGAATAAAAACAAATACTCTCGAGAAAAAAAACTGCCCTCGGAAATAAAAATAATTGCTCTCAAAAATTAAAAATAACTGCAGCTGCTCTCGGATGGCACAAACGGGCTTGCGTAGATATTTCAGATGTGATAGTCTTTGTTCAGAAAGTCAAATTATTATAACTGTCCAGTATCACGCACAAATGGTATAAAGTATCTTGCTTGTAGCCCCAACCGAACCCTGTATAAATAATCACCAGATTATTATTTTTCTGTGGAAATGTGCTTTCAGGGGCAAATGTTAGTATATGAACAAAATTAACACAATGCCTCACTATCACCGGTACTCACCGATTCCTTTGGTAACCATTGCATATTTTTCTTGACTCATTCGTGGAAAGCAAGGCTTGACTAGATCTTCAGCCGTCACTGCAGCCAGTGCGTTCAATCCAGATGATACAGTGCTAAATAGTGAAATAATAAATTGTACAAAAAACGAAACTACCAATGCCCTATAGGCTAGGGTTGAATTGTACCATATTCATTTATTGTTCACAATCTTCAGGGTGGATTGTATCGGTAGTTTTTTTTTACCCTGAGCGATAGTATCTACGGATGAATACTCAAAACATTACTGAGAAGGCACCTTTGGATTCACAAATTTGTATGCATAAGGTAATCTATATTGGGTACAATTTCCAATAGTCTTGTTATAATTTCTTATATAAGCGGCTCTGATAGTGGGTGTCGGTCTTTGGTCGGTGTTTTCCCGATGTTTCAATAAATTTGTGATGAAAAATTACAGACAAACTTCAATTTAATCTTCGAACACTTATTTGTAGAGGGCGCTGATCACGAGCTGCTGCACGTTAACAAAAATCTTCTTTTTTACCGTTTCTTATGTTGTTTTCCTTCGATTTTAACCATTCCACACTACCACAGTTGTACCAACAATAATGTTGTCTCCAAGCTGTAATATCATAATGGACAATTTTTTCACTGTAAATTGTCTTTTGCTCTGTGTGATTTTGTGATAAGCAACGATCTTGACATTTTAGCCATCACTGAAACCTGGCTTTCTGGTGACAGCCGTGACAACTTTTTACCCTCTAGCATTGTCATCGCCCTCACGGAAAAGTAGGAGGTGTTGCCGTAGTTGTTCGTGGAGGTGTACAATCCCAACTCAACAGCTGTGGTTAGTTCAGTTCATTTGAGTACATGGACTCGAGTGTTTCATCCAGATCAAACTCTTTTTCGTTTATCCATTAGGGGCCTATTATTATCATTTGTCCATTAGTGATGTGCCTAAACTCTAAAATGCTAGACCATGGTATTGGCTTGTGACACTTCTGCAAGTTCGAGACTACCTTGGCAACATTGAGTATAGTAGTAACCAACTAACCTGAGAGCAGCAGAGAATATGGCAGAGGTAAAGAGACCAGGCAAACCCGGGATAGAGCCGAATAGCTCCAACATGAAGTAAGGCACGAGCTGCAAAAGAACATTTACATTTCATTCAATTGGCTGACTAACTGAGGGTAGCACAATCAGATACATCTCAAGCATGTGCAGAAAAACACTGAAGTCAGGGGAGACATCGTAGTGTTTGTTGCTTATTGTTGAACAATGTCATGTCGTTACAACAACATGGTTAATTTTTCTATTTTAAAAAGATAGTTGTAAACTCAGATGTTACCCATTATAGTTTTTAAAAAAATATAAAATTCTTACACGGAACTTCTCGCAGTTAACCCATGCTCGTCTGCATTGGCGTAACCAGACGGGGAGTGGGAGGCAGCCACCAACCCCCGCCCCCATTGCCCCTCCCCCTCCCTCTTGGCCCCTCCCCAATGAGATTGAAAAATACACAAATGAATGGTTCGGTAGATTAAATATAAAGTAGCCCCTACCAACTTATGTCTTTGCCCCTGCTCCCCTGCCCCCCCCCCCCACTAAAAACAAAGACTGATTACGCCACTGCTCGTTTGAAATAACTTTACCTGATCTTTTTGAGAAATTTTCTTACTGCTGTATGGATCGCATTTTTTATCATCGTAAAATGCGAACATTACAACTCCAGATAAGCAAGCACAAGACACAACCACCATCATACCTCCAGCAGCCAAAAATAAGGCACTGTTTAAAAACAGAAAACATGATCGAATGTTATTTTTTAACTATGAGATCTTGCCTATCATGATTTGTTTACTCCAGTCATTGGTTTGACGAACGAAGGATGGTGCTTACCGATTTGTTTACTTACATGTTCGCCCTGGTGACTGTCCTGGTAGTCATACAACGTTGTATCTGAGCCTGATTGGCTCCATAAGTTGTTATCCAGGTGAAAGATCCACCAATCAGGATTGACCAAAATGTATGACGAATGGTTGGGTCGAAGTTGAAGCTAGGGTGAGATTGGATTTTAAAAATATACATAATGAAGATAGTGTTAATATTTGTCGGCTTTTACATGGGTTAGTATGTGTAGTGTTGCATTTCAATTATGGTAAGAATAAAAGCATGTTCGAGTAAATTCTTACTTCCAAAAATCAATCCTTCCCCCTTCTTCTGCGATTTTCCAGACGTTTCCAAGACCACCGAGTCTGGAGGAACCCTCTATGATGATTGCCAGAAACCCTGCCATCATGATGCAGGTTTGGAAGACGTCTGTCCATAGCACGGCCTTCATACCACCCTGGGAATTGAAACAATGTTTTTATGGAAACAGTAACAATAAGCAAATACGTGCTTTTTACTCTTAACAACTGGTTGACCCTTTATTCACATTTTTGTCAAGGAAAGTGGTAGTGGTGTTTCGCGTGATAGTTTTAAATGGATTGTGGTGATTCAAAATGGCTGCCGTATCTGCCGGCCGTCTAGGATTTTGTGTTTAAGTTTTGTATCAATGGAGTAATTTCCAACTTTTCAAACCAAGATACACGATACACGATACAGAATCATCAATCAGACATCATCGGTGGCAATACCAGTTTTTCCCCAATAAATTATATAGTGCCCTCAATGGTGACCCCAATAAGACAAAATAATGTCATGCTGTTGCTTATGACAACAATATCAAAACTTTTATCGCATTTGGACAAAACATAATAAAAAATATGAGGAAAATATGATTTATGACCTGAAATGGGTGAAAACTAAAAATCCAAAATAGCCCCAAAAGTTGGGGTTTTTTTGTTTGTTTTTTTGTTACTTCATCATGACCAACTCGGTACAAATCTGTTGAGAACTTTGGAAAATACGGAAGGGTGCACTACTTGCACCCCCAAATAATGATGTTTTAATCAACATGTGTATTGCCACCAGGCGTCTCTTTAATTGTGACAAGTGCGACAATGATCCTAATTTCCCGACGTTGTTTACTACAATGACATTTTGTGTTACGAAGAAATAACTTCTTTTTAATGCAGTTGTGGGCATGTGTTGGCAGTTCTTGGCCATTGTGGGCCGTTGGTGGCAGGGTTATATACTATCTAAGATTCGTCCCGAATACATTTGAAGTATACTTACAACTGTAGTATAAGCTGTGCAAACCAGTCCAGTTGCTAACACAGAACCCCACAGACTGATGTTAGTTACTAAAAGAAAAATTTAACAAAAATATAAGACATTATGGCCAGTTTTAATCAGAGCGTGAACAAGGAGTGATAATGTGATAACGATTTATCGACGTCTACAATGATCTAAATGCTCATTGACGAACAATGTTCAATTTAAAGCTTCACAGTCGCCTAATAGCCATGTATGGTGTGAACGCAAAATTTAAGGGTTTTTTATTTTAATTTTTTGTATAACGTTGATTCGCAATTTCCAGTTCATCGGTTTTTAATGTATTGTTTGTTTTAAGCAACATCATCTTATAAAACTTGTTCAGGTAAAACTTTGCTCGGCAGAGATTCCAGGCAATAGTTAGATATCCAGGACTAATTATTGTCTTCAATACATTCCCAATGTCTTAGCAAGAAAACACCATTTGATTAAAATCACATGGCCTTTTTATTGTTTAGGGAATGTATTGAAGACAATAAATAGTCCTGGATATCTAACTATTGCCTGGAATCTCTGCCGAGAGAAGTTTTACCTGAACAAGTTTCAGAAAACCGATGAACTGGAAACTGCGAATTGTTATTGTCGTACATACTTTGTTCATAGGTTGCTTTGCTCATTGTTAACCTCTTCAAATAGATTCGACTGTCAACCACGATGCAAGGATAATGTCAAGGTTGGACTAAAAAACCTTGGCCTTTTGTGAATTGACCTTAATTAGAACTTGACGGTTACCAGTGCAAAATGCCGCAAAGCATCTTCTACCCCCCTTCTTCTTCTTTTTTTAGTTTTTATTTCTTTCTTTCTTCTCTTTCTTTCTTTCTTTCTTTCTTTTGTTCTTCATTTCTTTCAGCTCTGTGGTCAAAGCTACTCATGCAGTGCCAGCCTTCCATCAAGGATTTTGTCTCGGGTGGGGGGGGGGGGCTCAAAGAATTGTAACAGTGGGGTGTACTGTTCCTGGTGGGGTAAAGGCGCGAAGGCCCGGTGGGGGTCGAATGGGCCGAGCCCCCTGAAGCTCTGAGCTTCTGAGAGAACCATTTAAGAACCATTTAACAAAAAAATTGCTCACAAAAGCCAAGATCTCACATTTTTCGTTGACATGGTATCGTTTAAGGCATAATTTTTGACGTTAAGCCCATCTCAAAATTAAAGTCTCTTCACCATTGTCCCACAATTTTAGGCAAGGACTTGGAAACATGTAAACAAAATCATGTATGAAGACAATCATATATTACAAGTGAGATATCATAAAAGAGTAATTTGGGCAGAAAGAAAATAATGCAAATGGCATAAGTGAAGAAAAAAATCCATCCTGCCGCTGGAAAAAAAACTACACACACACACTTGCGACTTGTCTCCTCCCCCCCCCCCACGTTATCGTACGTCTTTTTCATGAGTGCCTCTTGCTTTCTGTACTTTACATGAATACAATATCTGGAACAACTGGGGTTGTATACAATGGTTGTTGTACACCTATAATCACCATCCGTTCGTGACCCAGATAGAATATTAAACGTTCAGAATAACAAAAAGAAATACGAAATCGATTTGCCTTCACTGGAGTTTTGTCTTTTTTTGCAGTAAACAACTTTTCAAAGAGATCGAGACACAATGGATGTACTTCCTTCTTTACTTTGTTGGCCTCGCAGTGTAAGGTCAACAGGGTGCCGAACTGTTATATGACTAAACGGTATACGTATCTAGGCCTAAACATATTACTAAGAAATAATTTTAGGAATTCGATGTACCAACAGTGTAAATAGAATATGAACTGGATACAGGTACCGAGTGCCTGGGAAGATTTTCGATTGAAATACTGTCAAGAGCGTGAAATGTATCCACATATGACACTCTAGTGATGTTTCGATTTGGCCAATGAAATAAGCTTAAAACGAACATGCACACAATCTTTAAAAAGGTTATCCAATGCTTTATGAAAAATATAAAACATCCTGAATGTACTAGTCCAATTCACAAGAAGTTTGTTGTGATACAGGCTTGTATATACAAACACGTTCACATGCAGTGTTTATTCAAACGGTAACAGCCCGGTCCACAGTTGGTTATTCTTAGCCAGGCTTGTACAAAACAAGTTTAACCTTTCGAGTGATAAAATATATTTCAAATGATGTATACTTATGATAGATTTAAATGTTATGAATTGATGAAATGTACGGTGAACAAACCTGCATTGAGTGCCAAGGCAGGGGCATAGATGACAATTCCCAAATACATCACCTGCAAAAACATTATCAAATATACTATATATATATTTAAATTGTTAAATAGGTATTACACTGCACTATTAAGAACAATATATCGCAAAAACTTTGAAGATTTAAAAATCGTTGTGAACCATTTTGACCTACAAATCTACTTTTACTTTGTAAAACCACCGTTAAATATTCTCCTGTCAGAATATATACTTAATTTGTGTTGTTATCCAAACTTTGAGAAATATTTACTGCCTACTTATCCATGTTGATGAATCAATTGAAAAAAACAGAAAGTAACAAGAACATTCAACATGTTATGTTAAGAGCACTAAAATAAATATGTTATTTTTAGTTAACATTTAGCTACTTTTGCCATTTTGTATTCCAGCTGTTGATATGGTGTACTTGGAAGAAACTAAAACCCACAGACCCAAGCAAGTTGCCATGCCTTAAAATTGAATGGTATGATGCATGATCAGTATGACCGACAAAACTTATGAACACTTTTTATACAGCTTAAAGGGACACGTTGCCTTGATTGGGCGCTTTGGGCTATAAAAAGCGTTTGAAAGCGTTTGTTGTGAAATGAATATGGATGAAAATATGTTTCAAAAGTAGAATATAATGGTCCACACAAATATGCCTCTAAATTTTGTGGTTTTCTTTTTATTTCGTGAACTAACACGGTTCGCCATTTTGTAGAACCACATTTTTGACTCCACAAAATGGCGGACCGTGTTAGTTTACAAAGTAAAAGGAAAACCACGCAATTTCGACGCATATTTGTGTGGATCATTATATTCTACTTTTAAAATCTCTTTCCAACCATGTTCATTTCATAACAAACGCTTTCAAACGCTTTTTATAGTCAAAAGCGCCCAACTCTCAACCTTAATAAGCACAAATATAGTAATTCATAAAACATGAAATTGGTCTTCTTTTTCCTCGTTTAATGAATTGTTCACGAGTTGAGTGTAATATCTTCTCATCATGCACTTGATCTCCAGACAGACAGAGCCAGCTAGTGAGAATTGTGCTATTGTCAGTTTACGCATAACTTACATCCAGTATGTCTCATTCATTAATCTCTTCTTTCAATATGTATTAAACAACTGTTTAAATGTTTCCCTTTCACCTTATCACTCACCATGTTCAGAAAGAGAGTGAGCGTGCCTGCGATACGTACCACTCTATTGAAACGCCTCTCAAGGTACTACAAGTAGAATCAGACTAAACTTTAGAAATACAGTATAAATATTTGTTTCATAGCTGCTTAATACAAAACGAGAGTCATAACCATGTGTATTTACGTGTTCACTTTTTGCACTTAATACAGGAAAACAAAAGACAACTTTTGTGTAAGGTCTTTGTTATTTGTGCGCCAGAAGAGATTCTTTGGAAATATTATACGAAAGTTTAAAAGACTATACATTGCTTATTTAACGCACTTCGGTGAAAGGGCAAAAACCAAAACATTTTCTTTATCCGGATGCAGATTTAAAACATTATTATCAGTGCCTGCACTCACATAACATCGTTCAAGTTTAAAGCATATTATTTCGTTGTATATCCATAATTCTAAACAACATGTACCTCGTTCGCACTTGTTACTCTGAGCCTGAAGAACACGGGAATGAAGAGCCTAGATACCACGATGGCCATTATGGGGTATACAAGAGCAAAGAGCCAGAACATGGTCCCGTTGATGTACACCTCAGCTGGAGTCCCTAGCACCGTCACAGCAGAGATGAAGCTTGCTACTAAAGACACAGCTACCGGGATGGGGTTCATGTTCCGGTTTGCCAACAGGAACTCTCTGTTGGTCTTCTGCTTTCCCCCTGTACATCCATAATACAATCCAATCGCAAGAGATATCCCTAGCATCCCACCGAAAACTGCATAGTCCCACACCCCGAAATTGCCAACCCTATCGGTGTCGTCCATGATAACTTTGGACTATTTTTGTTAAGCCGTGTACTTCTATACTGTAAGTTAAGTTGCAGTGATCGACTATACCGTTTGATTACCTGGGTAACCTTAACCTCACCTAGGCATGTGTGTAAATGAATAAAGGCGGTGTGCCTTTATGTAGTTTGGGCTTCACAATGGTTTATGGTTTCGTCTCCAACTTTTCAGTTTTCAATAGCATTTCTTATTCCCAGAGGTCACTGATATGAAGTACGAATGGGTGTAGTAAAAACGTTACTGGACCTGTGCTCTATACGCTCTGCTGAATACGTTCTGTTGCAAAATCAAAAAATGTCGTTATGTCGGGTGGTGTAACCCCCACCCCACCCCATCTATTGTGTCCTCACTGTGTTCCAAGGGGGTAGGGGTTTCTGTACAAGAGGAAAAGAGTGTGTTAAAGTATATATTTAGGTGTTCGGGCACTCTGCCCGGAACAGCTCTTGTTTTTGTTCCGGTTTTTTTTTAGGTGTTCGGGAACTCCGCCCGGAACACCTCTTTTTTTTGTTCGGGTTTTTTTTTAGGTGTTCGGGCACTCCGCCCGAAACACCTCTTGTTTTTGTTCCGGTTTTTTTTAGGTGTTCGGAAACTCCGCCCGGAACACCTCTTTTTTTGTTCGGGTTTTTGTTTAGGTGTTCGGGCACTCCGCCCGGAACACCTCTTGTTTTTGTTTCGGTTTTTTTTTAGGTGTTCGGGCACTCCGCCCGGAATACCCCTTGTTTTTGTTCGGGTTTTTTTTTTTTTTTTTTAGGTGTTCGGAGCGTAGCTCGGAACACCTCTTGTTTTTGTTCGGCTTTTTTTTTTTTTTTTTTTGTAGGTGTTCGGGCCAACAGCCCGGAACACCTCTTATTTTTGTTCGTTTTTTTTCTTTTTCTTCATACTTCTTCTTCTTCTTCTTCTTCTTCTGTCCGTCCCTTGTTCGCTAACAAAAAACCTTTCCAAAACTTGTATAAACTTGAAACTTCACACATAGTTAGATATTCATTAGGAGAAGAAACCGTTGAAGTTACGTCATGATGACGTCATCCGTTCTTGAGTTCAAAATTGAAAATTCAAAGTTTATTATTTTAAAAAATCATAACTTTTGATCTACACAAGGGATTCTTACAATCGATACATCATCGGAAACGTCGTTGAAAACTCCGTAAACGCCTCGCAGACATGACTCTATTTCTTGTCTTCTGGTTAAAATCGGAATTTTTGTGTTCCCCATTGGTCGTGCATAAAGATTTTACACGTACAACAAGTGTAGTATGCAGTGCAGAGTCACGCTCCAGTGATTGCAACATGTGCGCTTGGTGTATAGTCTTTGTTCGAGGCGTTTTCAACATACATTTTCCTTTCGGTTAGTTAGTCTCTTCTACAGTCGTCAATATTTCACAAGTTCATATTTCCTCAACCACATAAGCTATTTGGACAATCTATACATGATATGACAGGGCTTTACGTACTTCACAAAAATAGATATGTGGGCGACCTTTCCTTGACCTTTTGATCTTTCTAAACCAAAAGTGACTGTGAAATGTTTGGAAAAGGCGTTATTTAATGGCTTTAAGGTTGAAAGGTACACCTTTTGGTGCTTAACATCACAGAATACAAGTCTGGCAAAGGTCTGGCAAGGGTCTGGTTAAAAAAATTAATACCGATGACGTCAACAAATATAAGTGCGCCCTCTAGCGGCATTAAAAACATCTAAAAATACATCTTTACTGATGTCTGTGTCAGAGTTTATGATAATTATTTCAAAATTGGTATACATAATTTCCTTCATAATAGAAACATATCTGTGGACTCTTAGCTTGATGACGTCAGCATGTGTCACGTGGTATGCTTTAAAGGTGCACTTTTCAAAAATGTGTCTGCCAAACCAAAAAGTTCGACTGAGGTGAAACTTTGTGTATTGTTAGTCAAGGACCTACTTGAATACCTGCTTGAATTTGTAGTGACGTCATGATGACGTCATCATGGTCTTTTTTGACAATTTTTGCAATTTCAACCATTTGTTACATATCTTGAAAACAAAGCAACTGCAATACTAACTATTGTTACTTTTTCACCATGCTTGTACTCCCGGAAGCCGAACACCTGGTTTTTGTAGTTGACAAAAACTCAATATCTATTTTTTTTTCAATTCTTTATCTTCTTCTTCTCCGTGGCGATTGTCTGCTAACAAAGACACACTTCCCATACTTACATAAACTTGAAACTTCATACATAGTTAGATATTTATTATGAGATGAAACCATTTTTGGTTTCGTCATGATGACGTCATCAGGTGTCAAATTACAACGTTTTTAAGGTTTAAAAGGGACCATTTGCTTTTTGATACAACTTCGGCAATTTATAAGCTTTGAAGTTCATATCTGGGCATCTGATAGTTCAAGACTGAGGCAGTATTTAAAAAGTTAACGTCAAAATCGTATGATCTTTACTTCCGGTCGTACCGGAAGGTCAAAGTCTGCCTTTGTGTTTTTTCGTGAAACATTTCAATTTTGGGGCATAACTAAAGATTCAAACTGAATTAAACATTGAAACTCGTAGGACAATTGAACCTTAATATCAAGACGATACAAACTTGATGATGTCATGATGACGTCATCGGGTTTTAAATTACAATAAATCAAAGTTTAATATTTGTAAAAAATCATAACTCGTGAACCACATGTTGGATTTTTACAATCTACACATCATCGGACAGGTCGTTTAAGATGTAACAAACGCTACACAAAACTTGACCCCATTTGACTTTGACTTCCGGTTCAAACCGGAAGTTAAAAACTTCAAAAATTCATATCTTAAATACTAGTAAGCTTTTCTGCATAATTTTTGTATCGGGTTGTAGAACGTTTAGTCTGCCCAAACTTTTGCACAGCAATGCCAATATTTTGATCTTTACATCTGGTCGAAAAAGCGCCCGCTTAAGTTGACCCACATTGACGACGCACGATAGTGAAAGAACACATGTACAAAATACGCTGTACCTGTACAGCCACATGTACATTGCACGTTTAGTTAAGTTTACGTGTGCATTGCACTGAACAGCTACATGTTGGAATACATCGTCGCTGTTGTTTCATCGATATTGCATACCCAAAGATAGTCCGTCTAATATTTGAAAAATTCATAACTCTAGTTTTTATACAATACTTCTTATTAGGTGTTCGGAGCGAAGCTCGGAACAACTCTTTGTTTTTGTTCGGTTTTTTGAGGTGTTCGTGCCACAGCGCGAACAACTCATTGTTTTTGTTCGTTTTTTTTTTTTTTTTTGAGGTGTTCGTGCCACAGCGCGAACAACTCATTGTTTTTGTTCGTTTTTTTTTCTTTTTTAGGTGTTCGGAGCGAAGCTCGGAACAACTCTTTGTTTTTGTTCGTTTTTTTTTTTTAGGTGTTCGGAGCGAAGCTCGGAACAACTCTTTGTTTTTGTTCGTTTTTTTTTTTTTTTTTTAGATGTTCGTGCAACAGCACGAACAACTCATTGTTTTTGTTCGGTTTTTTTTTTTTTTAGTTTTACTTATTCTTCTCAGTGGGCTTTGTCCGCAAGCAAACGCTTGCTTGTAAACCTTTGATCAACTTGAAACTTCATGTGAAGTTAGAACATAACTAGCAGAAGCCGAGTAAGTTGTGACGTCATGATTACGTCATCAGGTGTCAAATTACAAGCCATTTAAGGTCAAAAAGTGACCTCATGCCTATGCCTGTATGTCTCTGAATAATAAAGTTACACAATTCAACTTTGGGCATATGATACACAAAGACATGGGCAAATTTGAAAAGTTAACGCAAAATTCACATGACCTTTACCTACGGTCGTACCGGAAGGTCAAAGTTTGCCTTTGTGTAATTCTTTTAAAAAAAACACTTTCTCGGTAAAATTATTAACTTCAGTATATCTGATCAACTTCAAATTAATACCACATTAGGACATGGATAAAACCTCCACCAGGTAGTTGTGACGTTATGATGACGTCATCAGGTGTCAAAATACACTGAAACAAAGTTTAATACTTCACAAATTCATAACTCGAGAAGTACGTTAGCTATTATTTCAATCTATACATCATCGGGGAGGTCTTGAAAAATGTAGCAATTACAACACAAAGTGTTACACCATTTGACCTTGACTTCCTGTTTAAACCGGAAGTTGAAAATTTCAAATTCATACTTTAAGAAATATTCATACTTTTTACACACACACTATTCACAGATTTTACATCATGTTATAGGTCCAAAGGCGTTCTCAAACTTTGCTACAGAGATGTTACCTATTTGACCTTCACTTCCGGTTGAAATCGGGTATGCATTGACACGCTGTTAAACCGCGGGAAAATAACCGCACTGAAAACACACACAATCCGTGATCTATACCAGTTGCAATGTGAGCGGCTTTTCGTTCTATTGACCGCAAGGGGGCGAAGTCCAAATATGCTTGTACTCTAGTCTCTGTTCAAGGTTCACGCATCCTGATTTCGGCAAAGCTTAAATTGTTAGTCTCTTAAACAGCCGTCTATGCAAACCTCGCTAACAATCAAAAGCTTGTTTAGACTTTTGCTAAATTGTGCAGCTTGTAATGCTTTTACGAAGAGTTATTCTTGGCCACTAGAAATAACCATATTACAATGTATTTTCATGATAATTAACGATTCGCAAAGAAATAATTATGTTATTGCTCAGTTTTTTAAGTGTTTGGCCAACATCCGAACAACTATTGTTATTGCTCTGTTTTTTTTTCTTTCTGAGTTTTCTTCTTCGCAAAAAGAAAAGCTTGTATGAACTTGAAACTTACCGTGTACAAAGATCTTAGAGACTAGATGAATCCGCAACTTGTTTGGAATGATGACGTAATTGATAACGTCATTACGTTAAATAAACGTTAAATAATTTGAAAAATTCATATATTGAGAACCATATATGCTACATACAGGATCTTTGATGCATAGGAAAGGTCTTGTAATGTTCTACACATTGTATGCGAATTGTGACCTCATTTGACCTTTACCGGAAGTTAAACTATGTTTTGGGGGGCTCTAGAGCCAAGTGAATAAAAATATGAAAAAACTTTCAACGCATAATATTTTGTTTAGCTCATGAGCATTCTAGAAATATGATATATGACGTCATAGCTACGTCACAACGGCAATCGTTAACGAGGTCGAAATTGTTTTTATTTTGCTATCTCCAAAAATTAAAGATTGTACGGACTTGAAACTTACTATATACCTAGACAACAGTGTGTACATGACAAAATACATTTGTTTTTGAATTACGACGTCACCAATGACGTCATTACATTAAATTGAAGTTTTATATTAAAAATAATCATATCTCAAGAACCATGCTAAATACATAATATGTGCACCATATGAAAGCTCTTAGGTATTAAACAAATCTTACCAACATTGTGACCCCGTTTGACTTTTACTTTACTAAAGCACATTTTTTTCATCATGACGTCATCAGGTGTCAAGTTACAGTAGTTCAAAGCTTATTACTTTAAATATCATATCTCCTGAACTGCATGTCATAAAGTCGTAATATTTGTGCTGTCTTGTAGCTTACAACACTTGTGACATTTTGTTCAAATGCATGACCCAACGTTGACGTTTCCTTCTAGTCCAAACAGGAAGTTCAAATATTAGAAATCATATTTCCTGAACCACATGTCATGAAGTCTTAATCTTTGTGCTGCTTGCTAGCTTAATACACGTTTGACATTTTATTCCAGAAGCATGACCCACTTTGATCTTTCCTTCCAGTCCAAACAGGAAGTTCTAACTATACAAAACTCTATCCTCTGTTCAAGAGTCTCGTAACCTGATTTTGGCAATAGCTTTGTCAGTCTTTAAAACAGTCGTCCATGCAAACCTGACTAACAATCAAACGTCAGGCTTTTAATCATGTTCTTTTTTAGATTTTTGCTAAAGTGTGTAGGTTGTTAGGCACGCCACAAAACAGTAATGGCACCAAATTCCACTCAATACAATAGCTCTCGCGTTGACTACAACACTGACCCCATTGATAGCCGAACACCTCGTGTTTGTTTGGACAAACACTTGCGCTCTAGTTTTTTTTTAGTTTTTCTTATTCTTCCGAACGGGCTTTGTCCGCAGGCAAACGCATAGTTGCAAACTTTTGATCAACTTGAAACTTCTTGTGAAGTTAGAACATAACTATCAGAAGGTAAGTAAGTTGTGACGTCACGATTGCGTCATCAAGTGTCAAATTTCAAGCCATTTAAGGTCAAAAAGTGACGTCATGCCAATGCCTGTATGTCTCTGAATATTACAGCTACGGTATTCATGTTTGGGCATATGATAGACCAAGACATGGGCAACATTTGAAAAGTTAACGCCAAAATCGTATGACCTTTACTTCCGGGTCGTTACCCTGGGTCGAAGTTTGCCTTTGGGTTTTTTTCTTGAAAAACATCACTTTCGGGCTTATTTACGGCATAACTCAAGATTGAAATTGAATTGAACATTGAAACTCATCGGACATTTGAACCTCAATATCAAGACGACACAAACTTGATGATGTCATGATGACGTCATCAGGTTTGGAATTACAATAAATCAAAGTTTAATATTGTAAAAAATCATAACTCGTGAACCGCATGTTGGATTTTTACAATCGACACATCATCGGACAGGTCGTTAAAAGTTCAACAAACCCTACACAAAACTTGACCCCATTTGACCTTAACTTCCGGTTCAAATCGGAAGTTGAAAATTTCAAAAATTCATATCTCAAAAACTACCCATTATTTTAGTTTATTTTTTGTACCACAGTGTAGAACGTTAAGCCTGCTAAAACTTTTGCACTGAGATGACAATATTTTGACCGTTACATCAGGTCGAAAAAGGCGCACGTTTAAGTTGACCCACCGTGACAACGCACGATAGTGAAACTGGAAGAACACAGGTAGACATACGAATGTGCGCCTACACATTGCATGCATTGAAGGCTGTGCGTGTTTCTGTGCCCGTCGTTTGGACATTTTAACAATGGCGGCACAACACTGCAGAATGAGTTTCTCTCAACCTGTGCTATGTTTGGCGTCAAATTGTTCCCTCTTTGCCCTTCTGGTGGCTTGATGGTGATTATGGAATTGAAGACTTAGTTTCACTGAGATGTCCACCTGCTTCAGTGATTCGTATCACTTTTCTTATATGAGAAAATTCAAGCAGAAAAAGGATTAACATTTGTTATGTTTTGACCATACACCGAATGAAATGAACGGACGTGACATCAGCTTGTCAAGGGCGTTTCAGACCGGCACTCACGGCAGTGTTTATCGGCGCGACACGGTGAATACAACGGTAAGCTTGGTTTCAGCATAATCTCTTTTCAAAATGAATGTGTCAAGTAGTGACGTTTTTAAAACTAAGGGTCATTTAATGATCATGGAGGAGGAAGAATTGGGCAATGGGGGATTGGTATGATTGTTGGCTCTGTCAATAGTTTCAGAAAATGGTAAGATTTGATGAATGTGTTCCATCAACTATAGAATTAATATTATTATGCCATAGATAAGTTACAACCTTTCGATGAAGTTTCCCCAAAGGTTAAGATTTATAAGTTATTCATTTCCAAATCAGTATGGGCACTTTCCACGTAATAAATTATAATCTTGAAATGTTTTAAGTCTCGAATTTTGTTTATTTTACCAGTTAGTACAGTGTTCAAGGAACATATGGAACAGAGTCTGATGGCGGGAGAGAGGCTGATGACTGGGTCAGGACTGGTACACAGAAAGGAGTTGCAGCTGTTAACATGAGCCATCTTTAGTCTCCACTGCTCCTGTCAGTTGTCAACTATGGTTATACCTGGCCAAAACAATGATTATGGATGGTCTTTTCTTGAGAGGTAAATTTACAGTAGTTTATTGAAGGTTCAAAATGACACAAATTATGCAAGGTAAAACATGTCCAAAGGAATTGAAATAATACTTCTGGTTGAGCCCATTTACCTTGTAATTCATTGCATTTTTTGTTGGTATGGATAACATGACTTTGCGTAACTAATGCTGTGAGACTTTCTATTCAAAGAAGTTTACATATTTTTGAAACATTCTAAACATAAGTTATTGTAAATTTGTTCATGCATTTAAAATATTGTGCTATGATTTTTATTGTGTTATATGAATTTTTTTTTTGAGACTTGGTAGGTTATGAAAAAATGTCTGAAGATTATTCATGAAGTCATACTCTGTTCATTGTTTTTTCTTCATCAGAATGCAGCACATCCAGTACCGGAATGGTCTACAGTGAAAATTGTGACACTTGCTGTTATGTTCCATTCCTTATTTCCCTGCCAAATCACTGTATGATGCACCATGGAGGTAGAACTAGTATTTGACTCAGTTTTTTCAGTCTAACTTCAGTCTAAAAAACTTCACAAGAGGCTTAGACTTGCATCTTCATGATGTGCCTTTGTCTTGCATTCCAAACAAGTGTCTTCTACCGTTTAATTTTTCTCAAGTCAATTTTTTCTCAAGTAACAATATCTAAAAATCAAGCGAGCCATTTATAAATTGCAACTGAAAGCTTACACAATGCTTGACTTATTTGAAGGTTATCATCATCAAGTGTATGAACAATCATTTTTCATCCATCGATACTCAATGAGAATCCAAATTTATTTGAAATCCTTTGAACATTTCTAATAATTGTATTTTAGCTTAATAATGTCAACTTGAACAACATAGCTTGTGTGAACTTGTGATTTATAATGAATCAATAAAGAGTAAGTTTTCATGAAGCAATAAATTAGCTTTTAAGAGTGAATGGCATACTTGATATAGTTGGGTTGCTTGCTAGCTTATTACACGTTTGACATTTTATTCCTGAAGCATGACCCCACTTTGACCTTTCCTTCCAGTCCAAACAGGAAGTTTTAACTATACAAAACTCTAGTCTCTGTTCAAGAGTCTCGTAACCTGATTTTGGCACTGGCTTTGTCAGTCTTTAAAACAGTCGTCCATGCAAACCTCGCTAACAATCAAACGCCAGGCTTTTAATCATGTGCTTTTTTTAGATTTTTGCTAAAGTGTGTAGGTTGTTAGGCACGCCACAAAACAGTAATGGCACCAAATTCCACTCAATGCAATAGCTCTCGTTTTTTTACGTGTTCGGAGCGAAGCTCGGAACAACTCTTTGTTTTTGTTCGGGTTTTTTTTAGGTGTTCGGAGCGAAGCTCGGAACAACTCTTTGTTTTTGTTCGGTTTTTTTTTTAGGTGTTCGGAGCGAAGCTTGGAACAACTCTTTGTTTTTGTTCGGTTTTTTTTTTTTTTTTTTTTTTTTTAGTTTTTCTTATTCTTCCGAACGAGCCTTGTCCGCAGGCAAACGCATAGTTGCGAACTTTTGATCAACTTGAAACTTCATGTGAAGTTAGAACATAACTATCAGAAGGTAAGTAAGTTGTGACGTCACGTTTTGTCACTTGATCTTTCCCTTCGGTAAGATCTAGTCTCTTCTATAACAGTCGCCAGTAATTCATAAATTCATATCTCTTTAACTACACAAGCCATTTCGACCATCTACACCATATGCAAGGGCTCCACATACTTCACTAACTTAAATGAATATGTTCGTGACCTTGTCTTGACCTTTTGACCTGTCTAAACTTGAAGTTCTGTAAAACGCTCAGAAAAAAAATCCATACTTAGCTATTCATTTTGTTTTTACAATAACAAACAGCACAGCTCACGATCACTCCAGTCAGTTTTACTTAAAAACTAATGACTCGTTAATTCAGGCCAAAAACACGAACACCTCGAATTTGTTATCAAACAAATTCTTATGTCTAGTTCTTCTTCTTCTTCTTTTCTCTCGCGATTGTCCGCTAACAAATGCACACTTCCCACGCTCACACAACCTTCTCACTTTACACATAGTTAGATATTTACTAGGAGTCAAAACCGTTGCAGTGACGTCATTATGACGTCACCAGGTGTCGAGTTACAAGCCATTTAAGTAAAAAAGTGACCTCATGCCAATACATGTATGTTTTTGAATAATATAGCTACAGTATTCATATTTGGACATATGATAGATCAAGACATGTGCAACATTTAACAAGTTAACGTCAAATTCACATGATCTTTACCTCCGGTCGTACCGGAAGGTCAAAGTTTGCCTCTGTGTAATTCTTTAAAAAAACACTTTCCTTGTAAAAACATTAACTTCTGTATATCAGATCAACTTCAAATTAATACCATGTTAGGACCGTAATACAACCTCCCTCAGGTAGTTGTGACGTCATGATGACGTCATCATGTGTCAAAATACAGTAAATCAAACTTTAATACTATAAAAAATTCATAACTCGAGAAGTACTTTAGCTATTAATTCAATCTATACGTCATCGGAGAGGTCTTGAAAAATGTAGCAATTACTACACAAAGTGTTACACCATTTGACCTTGACTTCCTGTTCAAACCGGAAGTTAAAAATTTCAAATTTCATACTTTAGGAAATATTCATACTTTTTACACATACACTACTCACAAATGTTACACCATGTTGTAGGTTCATAAGCGGTCTCAAACTTTGCCACAGAGATGTTACCTATTTGACCTTCACTTCCGGTTGAAATCGGGTACGAATTAACCCGCTGTTAAACCGCGGGAAAATAACAGCACTGAAAACACACATAACGCGTGATCTATACCGGTTACATTGTGAGCGGCTTTCCTCTTTTGACCACAAGGATCAACGTCCAAATAATATGCTTGTACTCTAGTCTCTGTTCAAGGTTCACGCAACCTGATTTTGGCAATAGCTTTGTTAGTCTCTAAAACAGCCGTCCATGCGTCCATGGACCGAACACCATGTTTTTGTTTCAACCAAAATTTAAGTCTAGTTACATTTTGATCTTTACTTTCGGTTTATACCGGAAGGTAAATAATTTCAAAAATTCATATCTCAAGAACTACACATTTAATCAACATGTTTACATCATCCTTAATATTTTGAAAAATCTTATCTCCTGAACTAAATAAGCTATTTTGACAATCTTTACGCAATATCAAAAAAGGCTTAACCTACTCCACTAAAGTGGCACTGACGTGACCCAATTGACATTTGTTTTCCGGTCGAAACCGGAAGTTGAAGTGACATCATTGTTCATGGACCTCATTTTGAGCTCTGCAAACAGTATGATCTGGAATGTGGACATAGTCTTTCTGTATGAAATAATGTTTGACCCCCTAGGCCTTAATCATAGCTCCTAATTTCAAAAAATCAAATGTTTAGAACCATTACTTTTTTGGATATTCATATTTTCAACGAAGACATGTTTACCAAATGTTCTCATTACATTTCACCAACTCTGCTAATCTGTACAGATCTGCTCATTTGAACTAGGCATTGTGCCAACCTACAGGTCTGCTGGACACTTCAGCGTTTCTTCAGGTTCTCAAAATATTAGGCTACAATGTTTTTTTCTTTCTGAAGCACAATTCACGATGAAAATTCTTAGAGCGACTCATCAGCTCCCTGTTGACCCAATACATTGCCTTAATCGAAGTTGGATATCAATTAAACTGTTCGTACCACATAAGGGTCCCCTCTCTTATGGTTAAAATAATTTTCCCTCATGTTAAAATGCATCTCATACAATATGGTTATTAAGAGCAGTAATATGCTCATTCATATTAAAATCGTCGAAAAAAGGGCAACCGTTTTGGCATGTTCTCTGAGACACTTGTCAATCTCCAACTCAAAACAGTCAAGTTGACAATTTTATAAGTCACTCTTCCATTTTCACCAGCTAGTTTAATGTAAAGAACTTGATTCGACAACTCGTAAGTAATGTTACAGAATCTTACAGGGTGATGGGGAAGCCGGATGTTATAATAGTTCGTGCAATAGAGGTGCAGCTTTGCGTCCAATTTCACCTTAATTTCAATTTTTAAGGGTATTTTTGTGCCTTTTTGTATTGCATGCTTAATGCAAATTTCCATATTTATGAGCAAATGTGTGATGTTATAATCAGGCAGAAATCTCAATGTTGCAATTAGTTTAAGCAGAAAAAGTGGACAGAATTTAGGATATTTTGCCGTCGTAAACTTTTTTTTCTTTAGTGATGTGTTAGTGTGTCAGTTCATGGCAGGAAGCCAATGCGCAAACTTTTCTCACAAATTCTCTTATCAAGCAAATTTTGGGGTTCACAATATTATCTTACTGTTTTTAAACAAAAGTAAATAAAATGTCTCCCAGAAATGGCATCACTGCAACAGCGCCCTCAGTTGTCAAGATTAGAAAAGAAAAATTCATTTTCCAATGCAATTAAATCAATATGGATGTCAGTTAGTTTTCTTACACATAAGGGGACTAGGAAGTAGCTCAAAATATATATCTTAGAAATGTTTACTTCAGGGGCCCTTTAAAATTCTAAAAGGCAGCAATGGAGATGTTTTATGTGATCATGCAATAATGCTTTTTATTTCTCTGCACACAGTTTTTGGATAAGTCCAAAGGAGTCCATGAGTGAAAATTCGATTCAACTAAAGAAACGTTAACATCTGATAGAAATTTTATTGCCCAAAAGATGGGCTCGTGGTATTTTGAGCAATATTGGGTATAAGTTTGATAGTTTTTCCCCCAATGTTTTTACAGTGTACATTATAAAAGATCTCTTGTTTTTATTCATCAAAAAAATTAACATCGTAATGTCAAACTGAGGATAAAATTCTAAATTTGTGACTGGTTGTCTGCCTATTTTTCCATTAAAGAAATTTGTCAGGCAATATTTCCGGTTGAAAATATTAGCTAAATGGGTCTGAAAAGAGTGGATGAAACGGAGAACCCATACATTCGGTAAAAAGTGTACTTTGTTCTAAATCAGCTAATGAATTTGTCACCAACATTACACATACAAGTTCATAGAGAAGTAAATGTGAATGCTTGTATCAATCTTGTATCTGACACAAGTCATTTTCTTATGATTCAGTTAACACAGTTTTGGGTTTTCAATTCATACGAAGGCGTCAACACAAAATCAAAGAACATTATACGTCAACTTTACTCAATCAAATTTAATTCAAATCAAAGGTAGGGTCATACTTTGGTAACAACCTCGAAAGCATTTGTAAATTTGATTAGAAAGCCTACTTGTTATACAGATGGTATTGGTATATTTGGTAGTGACCATCCTGCCAAAATATTTCGTCTAAAGCGCCCCCCCCCCCCATCAGCTAGAAATCATTAAAAGTATGTTGACAAAATTGAATCTCCAAAGATTGCCTAGAGGCAACTTTTTAGAGATTCCAATTTCCTAGGTGTCTGTTTGTGATTGCTGCGGCCAGAGATGCGGTTGGAATCCGCTATCGCCTCGCTAAATGATGTGGATGTATTCGACGTTCTTGAAAAAAACGTGAAAGTTTATTTCTCGTTTTCCTAACAAGTATAGGCACTGTGTTCAATTGAACTTTCACAGGTGACAAAAAACAAACTATTCATATAATATACCGTTCCTTTAATTAATCTAAGCATCAAAGAATGGCACAACATGGCACTTCAAACGGACTTCGTCGGCTACACGATAGTGTAAACATCGGGCAACACTAATAGAAGTCAATAAAGATACAGCCAAACCAAGCGTGGAGAGAAAACTGCTATATAAGAGACGTCGAATAATAAAACTGTGACATCACGGTTACAAAATGGCCACCTAACCTGGAACTTCTGCATGCAGCCACAGTTTGTAGACTGATCAAATGAAGAAAACTTAAATCTTACGATTCGTGAAGATTGCATTTTATACGATTGTTATCAACGTTTTCATAATGACGAAAGGGGGCATGTTTAAAACTTATTCATCTGTTTAATGTTCTACTGTGTGATATAACTACAATATTTTAAAAAAATCTCATCTAACCATTGCAATATATTGCCCGTCATGAAATCCCCATGATTGCGTAGGTTTGCACTTCTTCTTTTCTAAACAAGGAGTTGACATGGTATATACTACTGCTTCTACGCCATTTTTGTACAGTTAATCTTAGAACTTAAGACCCTGCATTGTGTTCCGGTAGCTTTATAGCGAACAGTAGGTTTATGCTACTTTATTGAGTAATCCACTCATTAATTCCCCGAAAGCCTTTGCTTTTTCAGGTATTCCACCATAATATTATTCGATCATTCAAACATGCATCTATAGTTCATTCACCCTGAAAACTCATTACAAATCTATGCCTCAACTCCAGAGGGAGCTCTATAGTGTTTTAAAAGTCTCATGGGTCATGGTCTTGGCAGCCTGTTTTGATAATAGTCATTAATAATGCTTGTCAAGAGCTCCTTGCAGTCGCCACACAAAGAACTTGCAGGGCTGGGAGTTATAGTAGACTTGGTAATGGTTGTTTACGAAAATAAAATATTCAGCTTCTTTGTTTCTTTGTTGGGGTGTTGGGGTTGTTTGTTTGTTTGTTTGTTTGTTTGTTTGTTGGGTGTTTGTTTGTTTGTTTGTTTGTTTGTTTGTTTGTTTGTTTGTTTGTTTGTTTGTTTGTTTGTTTGTTTGTTTGTTTGTTTGTTTGTTGGGTGTTTGTTTGTTGGGTGTTTGTTTGTTTGTTTGCTGTTTGTTTGTTTGTTTGTTTGTTTGTTTGTTTGTTTGTTTGTTTGTTTGTTTGTTTGTTTGTTTGTTTGTTTGTTTGTTTGTTTGTTTGTTTGTTTGTTTGTTTGTTTGTTTGTTTGTTTGTTTGTTTGTTTGTTTGTTTGTTTGTTTGTTTGTTTGTTTGTTTGTTTGTTTGTTTGTTTGTTTGTTTGTTTGTTTTGTTTTGTTTTCGTTGTTTCGTTCGTTCGTTCGTTCGTTCGTTCGTTCGTTCGTTCGTTCGTTCGTTCGTTCGTTCGTTCGTTCGTTCGTTTGTTTGTTTGTTTGTTTGTTTGTTTGTTTGTTTGTTGGGGTGGGTGTTTGTTTGTTTGTTTGTTTGTTTGTTTTGTTTGTTTGTTTGTTTGTTTAATTGTTTGTTCGTTTGTTATTTGTCGTTTGTTCGTTTGTTCGTTTGTTCGTTTGTTCGTTTGTTCGTTTGTTCGTTGTTTGTTTGTTCGTTTGTTCGTTTGTTCGTTTGTTCGTTTGTTCGTTTGTTCGTTTGTTCGTTTGTTCGTTCGTTCGTTCGTTCGTTCGTTCGTTCGTTCGTTCGTTCGTTCGTTCGTTCGTTCGTTCGTTCGTTCGTTCGTTCGTTCGTTCGTTCGTTCGTTCGTTCGTTCGTTCGTTCGTTTGTTTGTTTGTTTGTTTGTTTGTTTGTTTGTTTGTTGGGGTGGGTGTTTGTTTGTTTGTTTGTTTGTTTGTTTGTTTTGTGTTTGTTTTTTTGTTTGTTTGTTTGTTTGTTTGTTTGTTTGTTTGTTTGTTTGTTTGTTTGTTTGTTTGTTTGTTTGTTTGTTTGTTTGTTTCTTTGTTTGTTTCTTTGTTTGTTTCTTTGTTTGTTTCTTTGTTTGTTTCTTTGTTTGTTTCTTTGTTTGTTTCTTTGTTTGTTTGCTTGCTTGCTTGGAGTGTTGTGTGTTTTTTCCTTTTTTGGCAATAAGCATCTCTAGCCCCTCTGAGGTTTCTTGATAATAATGAGATACAGTTTTATATTCTGCATGTATTACGATTTCCCACAATCTACTGAAGTTCACAGCTACTGTCAAATGACTGAATGCAAAATGACGCAAGCGGCGATATTTTCAAAAAGTGCCTTTTTCTAAGCTACTGGATTTACAGGCGTTGGGTTCTCGTAATTAGCAAGTTCCTCTTTGGTGTCCTTTGTGTCGTCACTGGACTCCTCCGTTGCCATGACGACTCCATCAGTTCCAACGATGTAATCGGTCTTCTCGTTCATTATCAGCGTTTCGTCTTGGTCTTCCTTCTCGTCAACCTAACAGCATAATAATAATATAAACAATTAATTTTCATTCATTTTCGCAGCACCATCAAACAAATAGATGAACGGGTTTCTCCCTCCCAAACAACACACTTTCTAACAATTTTGTGATGTTGATATTGAGTGCTATGAAGCATCAAGTCAATGGTGACAGCGTGACAAACTTAACCAAAGACCGAAGCTAAAACATGTATCTGTTCGGGGTCGCTCAAACGCGTCCATGGAACCAACTTAACCGGCTTGTGCGTTTGAATACCGTTTCCGAACCAATAGACCAATTTGCACGACCAATGTTGACATTTTATCACGTGACTTATAGTGGGTACTGCGTTATCTCAGCGAGCAAAGACTTCGCTCGTCCCCAGCGCCTTGCCTTAAAACCAAAGACGCTGGGATGGGCAAACGTATCAAGCACGCTCATTGGTTAATGCTCAGTCCCAGCATGCATCACACTCACACTGCAAGCACTGCACGCATGACGTACTTCCCGAACAAGAATCTGTGCAAGCTGATTAGCCCATCCCAGCGGTGCTGGATAGGCCGCTGGGCCGAGCGAAAGCAAAGACGTGCAAAGACTATGACAGGGCGGGTACACCGACAAGCGGCTTAATAGTTGTAGATAATAACACAGTTACTTACTGAGCCCTTTTAGTAAAGCTGTATGTTGTGACGTTGTTAAATAACATTACTGTTTATAAATTACAATTATTCAACTACAAATGAGATTTGTTTTTAGTTATGCACTACACCGGCGTTGGACGACGATGTAGCCACCCGAAAAGCCTTTTGAAAAGCCTTTTCTTTCTTTTGGATGATTTCAGCTTCAAAATTGCGACATTATTGTGTCGAAAAGTGTGTGATCGTGGCCGTCCGTGTGAGCACCATAGCGTGATCATAACATTCTTTGTAGAATAACCAAGACTTGCTGGAACTGTCCTTACTGGCTTTATTCAGCCACTCCGGTAAGGTACGTCTCTGGTATAAACGCTGAATATTCTTCACAGATGTCGAGAAAGAAAACCCATAATAAACAAATGCAACAATCATGATGTACTTTACAGCAACGGCACTTTCCTGTGGAGGATGCCTTGTTTGTTGATGTTTGACACCCACTATAGGTCACGTGACTTGGAGAGCGCAATCGGTCCAAATTTTGTTATTTTGGAACGAAATGCGCACTGTATGTTTTCCCACACACTGAACTGGCTGGGTACTTGCTGTTCGTTTGAAAAGAACCAACAAGATACTATTACACTGTATGTTCCAAAAGGCTTGTGACGTAACCAGATATTTTTATTACGGGAGGTAGGTTTATATTTATATATTTTTGGGGTTGGGTGGGGGTTGCTATTTGTGTATCATATCGATCTCATTTGGGGATGCAAGAGAGGCGAGGGTTCTGAGCGGTTACGCCACTCACTGTAAGACACTAAGCCAGCAAGGATCTACACTATGTCATCGAAAGGACGTTTTGTAGGATGGGCCCATAAGAAAGTTAAGTTGGCCGAAGAAACTTATTCGACCAAAGTTAAAGAAACTTGGTTTCAGTCACACCTGAATGTTTTTCCTTACATTGGTTGATTTCTTAAACACGAAAACGGTTGGAGTACATGTAAACATACCAACTTGTCATCTCCGCATCGTAAAGGCTTCTTGATTGACTCAGGCAGAAAGCAATATAGTCCGTCCACACAATGTGATCTCAATATAGGATCTGTGTCCTTACTCTTTGTTGCCCCTGTAAATACAATAAAAGTCACGACTCACTCAGTTGAAAGTATGACTTACATGTTGTAAAATATGTAGAAACGGAACTTTCATTCAGACTTAGATGGTGATACACAGTCTCTAACACCCTCTCCATCCTTTGATAGTAACTACCAATTGTAGTTTATTTCCCATTGTCTACTTCAGTTCATGACATAACGTTGGAATCAATTCAACAGTTTATGACGTAACAAATATAAATTTCAATTCACTGAATACAATTTTGAGCCTACTTACCTGTTAGAAAACTGACGAGCAGTCCAATAGATACGGTCACCAGCCAATAGACGCATGCATACCAGGAATAGGACAATGTGTACAGGTTGGCAATATTCGGACTGTGGATGGAATCAAATAAATTAAATATACATTTCTCCCAGGTAAGAAATCCCATCGATATAATTAAGTATAATGAACTAGAATTTAGATCATTATTACGTTAATTTTGGGAAATTACCTATACCTAACAAAAAATGTATATAGTACTGCTCTAGTTATAAGGCATACTATTGGTAAAATAATACAACAAGCATGTACAACACCATATTGCAAATATGTATTTGCAATATGTTGTTCCTGAACCTAGCAACATTTGTCTAAAAAAAATAAATAACATCGTCTGGTACGTACATTTCTTGCTCATTTGGTACCTCCGTGGTCATGAATGGAGAGCTTGTAGTCAATGTAAGATTACATCCACTGGTTATCAACGGCGGTTTGTAGGCATATGGTGGGTATATAATGGCCCCAATACCAATCCAGAATGCAAATGCAAGTCCGCAGATCAACCCAGTTATTGCACCCTACAAAAGTAACAGAAAGTGAAGAGTCTTTTAAAATGGCCTCTGATTTATTATGGTCTCGAAAGTTATAATGAAGAAAGAGGCGGCTTGCGGGAGATGACAAAAGACACTTGCAATGACGGCATATGACGGCATATGACAGCATATGACGGCATATAACGAGGACAAACGAAAACCACGACGTACAAGACAATGATGACGATTTCTCCAATGGTGTCCTTTTTTAATTCTACGGTTCCCATATTTTGTTTGATTCGTATGGGACAGCCTGAAAGTTCTCACATGTGAAAGATCGACTTATTAATTTAATTTAAAGTGATTGGGCGTGACTACGACTAGCCACTGTTTTTAATTAAAGTAAACATTTTCAAATCTTTGTAATAAATGTACGCATTGATGTACGCATTGTATGTCTGCACGAACGTAACGTCACTTACCCAGGTCTACCTCCACTTATATCCCACTTCAAGAGCCAACTTAGATGACGAGTCATCAGAGTGACGTCATGAGCTACTCGAAGGACACGGGGATACGTGGGACTGAGGAGTAGTTGATCGAATTCAACGTATATGCAGTGCTCATCAACACATTGACACAGCCTCAGCTTATGTAAGAAACTCACTTAACCATCCAGCACACTAGGAAACTCAACTTGTTCAAATCACAAATGTGCATATTTTTTCTGGCAATGGTTGAACAGAACATACCCGAAAACTATGTGATTTCACACGCTAAAAACTGAAACTAAAGCAAATAACTTGCAATGTGTGCCTTCATGTAGCTCTTTAAGCTTTTTCTTTGGTTGGAACTTGGGAAATTGGTTTGTCGAAAATGGGAACCATAGAAATAATAATGAATGCCCTAGATGATGTATACGCATTGTTCGCACGAAAAGCGCTCCATCAATGTTCAGTGATTACGCATTGTTCGCACGATGGGAGAGAATCTCGGATCGTAACAATTTGATAAAACTGTCACTAGTTTGTTGAATGGTATTTCATGAAACGCAGAGGTTAAGAATTTTCGAAAAAACACATTGATGTATCATAATGTGTGAAACCATGACCACTACTCTCAATGACTGCTTACCTACTCAATATTCATGATACAGACCTTTGAATTACTCCATGGGAAGAATAGCCCAAGACTGAACAGACCCAATAGAGGGCCTCCTGTTATGCCGAAAAGACTCAGTGCCAACTGCATCAAGAAAACAATTAGAAATAGGGAAGACATTTATGGACAAGTGTCGTGTGATTAGAAATACGCCTATATTTGTTTAGATAACTGGTTGTGATTCAATGTTCTAAATTGTGCGATCTAAACCTACACCTAAACTTTTATTGAAGACATTACAGTTATAAACGTTACTCTTTTGACAACAATACTCTATATGTTTTATAGATAAACACATTTTTATGATGGAAGTATCAAACCAAAAGAAAACATACAAAATGTGCCTTGGACATACCTGCAGAACACCTTGGTTGAGAAAAGAAGTAATAAAAGCCGTAAGGATACACAGCAAACCAAACCCCAAACCTAAGAATGACAGATGGTGAAGAAAATTTGTTAAACTTAACATAGTGATATCATAACCGTTTCATCTGTAAACTAGAAGAATATTACATGTATGCGAAAATCTAAAATGTTTTACCTTTAATGTATTTGTGAAAGTTTCAGAAAGAAATGAAGGGGAGGCTTTCATAGGCTGACATGCCCTTGATCAAAAGGCTAGTTAAAACTTCGCATAATACAAAAATTAAATGCTGGACATTTTCAAGAAGTTTTAATTTGGCATCGCGCTTTATTTTAAAGTAGGTTTGTGAAAGAAAGTGTTTTACTCCGTCATGTTTCAACGAGAGCCTGGTAATGTCTAGTTAGATGGGGTTCATTTATTGACCCATTGACACCCAAACAACAAGCTTTGTCAATTTCACTCAGGCTATTTTACAGCACTGCTGCTAAGGTCACAATGACAAGGTCTCCAGCTAGCTGCATGGATCACAGCTGTCACAGTAAGTGACCTGGTTATGGTTTGGCCATACAAATATGATCTATTGGCTCCTAAAGTTACAGAGGCTTTCAAGGTTTTACTGCACGCCACTAAAGCCTACCGTACTTGACTTTCGATTGTCTAACGGTGTTCGTAGTTTTATCATGCAATATCATTGTTCCTTGGGCATGTGTAAATTACTTTTTTTTTTTAGTTAAAGTGTTTCCTTGGGTCAAGAAGGCATCTATCCTCCTGTTTGACCATTTGAGAAGGAATTGTGTTCACCAAAACAAACATTGCACGCTTATTCAAACCTACTGTAATAAAGTACGATTGTTCAACGGTCGTCGTTGGAACATAGGGGTGTCAGAGAGCAGTCACCTAACGCGCAGTACCTAGAGTGATGCAACACAGACCGAGTGTGTATACACACAGTCTACCACCATAGACTATCACCCAATGCAAGAACCGCTATCACAGGAACGATAGCGGTTGGTGGAGTGATTGCGCCCTCTGATGGCGGAAATTTGTGGAAGTACCAAACAGGGACGTCTTGCACAAAGACTAATACACACACTGCATTTATGACATGCAATCAAGTGGGTCAAAGGTCAACTGGCAGGCAACCAGCAGGCCTAAAGATCGTATCTAGCGTTCACGCACCTCAAAGTGTGACGTCACATGTTAGAGCTATGTCTCGCCAACCAATAAATACCAGATTAAATCACTTTATTCATCCATTGAAAACCGATGTACTAACCGATGAGTTTCGTTACCAGTGTGTACTTATATTGCCCCATACGTGGAAAGCATGGCCTGACCATATCTTCAGCTGTTACTGCAGCAAGCGAATTAAGTCCAGATGATACGGTACTGAAATGGAATGAAACTGAAACTGTAAATCAAGGCACCATGAAAATGTTTTCATAGACTTAATATTGTACATCAGGTTTATCTTTATTTTAGCCTACAGAAAGAATAATTATGGCACAAAGGCGTGGTCAAAAAGTAACAATGTAGTGTTACATAATAATTGTTGCCGTATCAAAATCAGGTTAAAACGTATACATCTCAAATGATCCATTATGCGTTACAAAATAAACATGTTCAGTAAATCTCAGATATAATGTTTCACCCATGCACAACAAATTGTATTATTTGTCAGACAAAGTGGTCCTTCAAACATAATGGCTCAGACACATAGTATTCCACATACCTTAGAGCTGCACTGAAGACTGCGGAAGTGAAGAGACCAGGCAAGCCCGGGAAAGCTCCGAATAACTCCAACATGAAGTAGGGAATCAGCTTACAAGATTTAAATCAAAAGACACTTTTCCAGAAATCATTTAACCATAACAGAATCCAAAAAACAATAAAAGCATACTAATTGTAATCCACAGCAACACTATAATAATTTGACAGTCAGTGATCAGACCCCGGTCTCAAACTCCGCAAACTGTACACTTTACACCATAATTTACGTCCAAATGATAGCTCTTTTAAAAAAAAAGTTGTTTTCATAATTAATTGCTTCAAAACTGGTGGGTTTTTTAAAGGTAGACGGAACCAAATTCCAATATATTTTGTTTAACAATGAGGTTGTCAGAATGATGTGAATGTACTTCGTAACAGTGATATATCTAGGAAGGTGACATACCTCTGTAAAAAAAGTCAAATTTAGGCTATTTAATGAATCCATTTTAAAGGTCAAATTCAGTACACATTATCAGCTAGAAATCAGACAATGCCAATATTAAATTAGGACAGAAATAAACTACACATAGTGTTTTCTACCTCATTGTACGGTATAGTTCTTTTTAAACTACTCGCACTCGGAGATCCAAGTACTTGAACTTGGCTATTGGACTTAGTACTCGGATATCAGAATACCGATACCAGCATCTTGGTCTGGGCAGAAAAGTGAGTACTTGCCTACAACACACATTCTTTTTTATTTAGATTGTGCGTAGACTTCTAGATATATCTAGAGAACTTGAACCTAACACATGTAGGATGTACATGTGGTCAGTCTTAAGTTCAGGCTAGGTAGTGTTCGGCTCACGTTAAGATAAGTTAGCAATAGGTAGGTCGTATAATGGAGAAGTTGACTTTAACCTTAATGAGTTACCTGATCTGTTTGGGACACCTTGTTACTTGAGTAAGGATCGCATTGCTTATCAGCGTAGAAAGAGTACATGACTAATCCACAAAGGCAGGCTGCAGAAACAACAATTACCATTCCAAACGCCGCCAAGAACAAGGCTCTAGTAACACAAAATAAAATGATCCACACATATTTAGTGAAAAGTAAATTTCTTTTTTTACAACAAGTCGATGATTGGTTGGAGATTGAACTTCAAGAGGTACTACTTTGTTAGTTTGTCTTAAAAGAGAGTGTCATTTTGGAGACTAAAGGATTAAAGTGAATGTATGCTTCTACAACCAATGTCGTTCCATAATTTTATGACTTGTTTCTTCAAAACTACCTGTTGATGATCAAAATGAAAATATTTCTCCAGAGTGCTAAATGGTAAAAATTTACAAAATCTACTAAAACAAACATGGATGTCCGTTAATGACAAAGTCTTTGAAAATTACAGGAATTGAATGATATCAGATCATCTTTTTAACGTCAAAACTTCGTTTCCTCGAAATGATATTGTTTTCCCTTAAAAATTCTTTCGTTAGCTTAAAAATAATTATTTTGTTCCCTTGAAACACTATTTTGAGCGAACAAAATAGTATTTCGAGGGAAAGTCAAAGCAAACATATCGTTCCCTCGAAGTAATTTAGTTAGCTCCCTCAAAATATTTCCAGGTAACAAAACAAAACTTCAAAGGGAACGAAATAGTATTTCGAGGGAACAAAATAATCTTACTTTTTTGTAACTTTTTGAATTGAATGTTTACCTTTCGGGGCTCTGTAGCTCCGTACAAATCGACTTACAATAAATGCTTGCTTTGAGAGATTCTACTCACATCCTTGCTTTTGTGCTGGACCCTGTTGACATGTAGCGCTGAACTTGAGACTGGTTGACTGCGTACGTAGTAGACCATGTGAAGGATCCTCCAACCACAATGGACCAAAACGTATGACGAATAGTCGGGTCAAAATTAAAACTGCGAGGAACAAAAAATATACATTTCTGAGACACAAATCTTAGGTAAAAGGTTTCGAGGAGATAAATTATTGTTTACTGGAATGGAGCCCATGATAAGTCATTTGATGTTTCGGGATATGAAACTTTATAGTATCTTTTCCTAATTTTCTTACAACTGTAAATATAATCGACTTTTACATCACCAGCTCTCCTATTGAGCGCTACAAAATGATATAATGCCAAGCAGAATTATTGACAGCTCTTTTGTGAGCGGAAAACTTAAGAATATTATGGAATTCTACGGAGCCTTTAAAGGGACAGGTACAAAAGTTTAAAAGGTTAAAACAAAATACCTATTTCGTCCCCTCAAATTAATATTTATTCCCTCTGAATATTAATTCGCCCCTTAATATTAATCTTTAAAGAGCACAAAATAATTTTTTTAAGGGATTCTTTATCAAAAATGTAAGATACTTACTTCCAAAAGTCGATCCTTCCTCCTTCGTCTGCGATTTTCCAGACGTTTCCAAGACCACCGAGTCTGATTGAACCCTCTATGATGATAGCCAGAAACCCTGCCATCATAACGCAGGTTTGGAAGACGTCTGTCCATAGCACTGCCTTCATACCACCCTGGAAATTGAAGCATAGCCTAATAATTTCATACCAACACAAACAAAAATTATTGCAGAACATTGAAAAAAGTATTATTTTCTGCACGTAAAATGTTACCCTTATGATGTTGATTTAGATCGACGAAATACATGACGTAAGAGGACACGGCGTGTTGATTCTGAAGGCAGTCATAAAATAGTTTGGCTTCGTCTTTCAACCAGAATTTGAGTGACACAACTATTTACAAACATTACAAGGGTGCATGTAAATATCTTTGTTCGGGTGCCAGTCAGTAGCCATGCAACCGTTAACTGCCGTAGCCAGCTAGGGGTCACACCCAAGTTTACGATACAACCTGCCGCTTCCCAGGTTGTATTGTAAACTTGAGGGTGATTCTGGCTACATGGCAGTTAATGGTTGCACGGCTTCTGACTGGCACCCCCGAATAAAGACATTGACAAAATATGAAGACCGCCAACATTGGGCTAGATAGCTCAATTGGTGGAGCGCCGGCACGTTAATCCGGAGGTCGTTGGTTCAAATCCCGCTCTAGTCATTTTGTCTTTGTTCAAACTAAATTAAACTAGATTTATTAACAAGAAACAATCTGAGAAAGAGGTTGTTAGTTCTACGGTAATCCTGGAATGATACTTAGCTGCTCAGTTATTTCGAGTGTTTAACATAATTATTTCGTTACCTTCCAATATCATTTGCGTTCCTGAATGAAAATTTCAAAAAATCATATTTTTAATCTTTTCAACTTGTTTTACCGGTTTCTTTTCGTGGCTCAGCATTCCTCGTTCACGGTAGCTATATAGGCCTACTCTTACGGGGATAACGGTGAAGTGTCATAGGAAAGGAATTGTTGTAACGGGATTCTTTCCGTTATCGGAATCTATAAGCTGAAGCTAAGTGGTGGTGCATATTATTTCACTGCTCCTCGTGAGGGCAGTAAGCTTAAACACGTTTAGGTATTAAAGGTATTGTACACTTTTGGTAACAGCTCAAAATCAGTGTCCACATTTTGTGTGATTAAACTTATGCATGAACAAACAAACCTGTGAAAGATTGAGCTCAATTGGTCATCGGGGTCACGAGAAAATAGTGAAAAGAGATCTTATGTGTTTTCTGTTTTTTCAAATTATCGCGCGCGATAATTACTATTGTTTTACTCGTTTCTCAGAAACGATAGCATTTTAGGCAGAAATATTTTAAGGAACCCTTTCTACCATTACTTACTTTAAATCATGTAAGTTATGTGTGAATCTGTGAACATTGTGTTTTTCGATCTTACCAATAGTGTACAGGGCCTTTAAGGTAGGTCTTTAATAATACAGCAAATTAATTTTAAAAATTTTGAAACAATTGTTTCAAATTTATTTTATAAAATCCATAGAACCAGTTAGAAGTTCTAAGGTGCTTTTATTGATCTTAAGTTGGATAATTTTTCCCAAGGATATTTTGTGCAGTCACTCCAATAAAACGGCTTGGATAGGACATCGGCAGTGGGCAATTCATGGCAGAACAACCTTGACAAATCTAGCACAATCCGCGCTAAAGTTTGATCACTTCTTGATAGAAACTGTTTCCACGAAATACCAGTGTTTATATGCGACAGTCTATTATACACAAGTTATGTAATAGTAACGCAAATTATTTTTGCGAAAACTGATCTATACTTACCACCGTAGTGTATACCGTGCAAACCAATCCAGTTGCCAGAACCGAGCCCCACAAACTTAAACCAGTCACTAACAAATCAAATAAATTGCAATCAAACAGTAAATATAAGGTATACAGTGTAATTGAGTCCAAACAGAAAAACGAATATTAAGCTTATTTTGAAATCAAAATCCCCACACGAAATAGAATGTTCACAAATTACCATCAAAAGGTGAAGGTTTTACCACATGATTCTTAGAGTGCGGTGAAAAATATATAACGTGATCAACCTTAGCAAAGACTTTGTAAAACTCTCGACTTTATGTTTAAACCTAACAAACATCAGTTAAACACACCTGCGTTAAGAGCTAAGGCAGGGGCGTAGATGACAATTCCTAGGTACACTACCTGTAAGAAAACATACGAAAAACTCTAATATTATGTTCATACACTCCAACAACTTCTGAATAAAACATTACCCATTATCCATTCATCAATCAGCATCAAATCAGATCATACTGATCCGGTCTCAGGGTCTTTGCTGCCGTTGTTTGTCAAATACAAACACCTAAAAATGCTTTTGTTGATTGCTGAAATACAAATCGCAAAGTCAAACCTGTCTCTGCAAATCGCAAACAAAACAACTATAAATGAAAACCAATGAAGTAAAGTAAAACTCAAATAAATACTTACCATATATAGAAAGAAAGTTAATGTGCCACATATTCGTACAGTCTTGTTAAAGCGCTTCTCCAGATACTGAAAACAAATTAATATACACTTATACTAAGAATCTATATTTTACAATTCTTTGTAGTTACTTGCTTTACAATTATGCCATTTTGAGTGAGACTGGTGTTAAGTCTGTTATCCTGACGATTCATGCAATTTTCAAGCCCCTTTTATTGCAGATAGTAGCTTGCACTCCCTAAATAATTATTTAAAACATAGACAAACTGAATGATACGTAAATTATCTTATTTGTATTAACCAATTGTCTCAAAAAACAAAAGAGCTCTTAAAGGGACAACAACAAAAGGGACAAAAAATTATTGCAATCTGCCACCCCCCCCCTAAAAAAATAATAATAATTTGTTCCCTCCAAATATTAATTTGTTCTTAACCTGTCTCTATTTGGTCTCCCCTATATACTTGGTCTTCCCCTTCAAGTTCTTGCATACAATGGACAAGGACAAGGATAGCCACAGCAAAATACAAGTCAAAACAAAATAGAAGCTTGGCTAAGTAAGGAAACTAATTACGGTCAAAGACGTAATTGTCTTTTGTAATTTAATGTTCATCGACAGCATACTGCCACCTACCTCATTGGCACTTGTCACATTCAGTCTAAAAAACATAGGAATGAACAGCCTCGCTACGAAAATGGCCACAACGGGGTAAGTCAAACCAAACAACCAGAACATGGACCCAGAGATGTAAACCTCAGCTGGTGTTCCTAACACCGTGATTGCAGAGATGAAGCTTGCTACCAGAGACATGGCCACTGGGATGGGGTGCATGTTTCGGTCTGCTAACAGGAACTCCTCCGTAGTACTTTGCTTTTTACCAGTACATCCATGGTAAAACCCAATGGCGAGAGAAATACAAAGCATCCCGCCAAAAACTACGTAGTCCCAAACCCCAAAAGTGCCAAAATCTTCGTCATCCGCCATGTCTGCTCACTCAATATTCAGGTTGCAGAGCTTGAATAATGGTTAGATCTCGCCTGTAGTTGGTCTTCACTTATTATGGCAACGCGTAACGTGTCGCCCGGCATACTACGCACCCTCATTCAGACACACTATTTTCCATAAATCTACAGCTTAATATACGTCATAAATCGCTTAGATAAATGCGTGTTCACTAAAAAAGCTGAGAAAAAAAAGATATGAACTGGCACATGCGAGATTTTTTGATAACAATGTTGATTCATACCAGATTTATTGTCGGTAGATCGGTTGCATGGTAAACACTATTTTGTTTGGCTTCTTCTCGGAATTTTAGGGGTCGTTGCGCTTGCTATGGAAAATCCGTGTGCTCTGGCGCGTTGCCCGAGACGTTATATTTACATGTGTGACTTCTTGTCCTCGATAGTTCATGTTAAAAGTTTCATTGAGGTGTTCGTGCAACAGCGCGAACAACTCATTGTTATTGTTCGGTTTTTTTTGTGTTTTTTAGGTGTTCGGAGCGAAGCTCGGAACACACTCTTTGTTTTTGTTCGGTTTTTTGAGGTGTTCGTGCAACAGCGCAAACAACTCATTGTTTTTGTTCGGGTTTTTTTTGTTTTAGTTTGTTTTACTTCTGATAGTCGTTTGTCCGCAAAAAAAAGCATACTTGCAAACCTTTGATCAACTTGAAACTTAATGTTACGTTAGAACATAACAAGCAGAATGTGTGTGAACAATGACGTCGTGATGGCGTCATCGGGTGTCAAATTACAAGCCATTTTAGTTCAAAAAGTGCCCTCATGCCAATGCCTGTATGTCTCTGAATATTACAGCTATGGTATTCATGTTTGGGCATATGATAGATCAAGACACGGGCAGCATTTGTAAAGTTAACGCCAAATTCACTTGACCTTTACTTCCGGTCGTCCGGAAGGTCAAAGTTTGCCTTTCTGCAATTCTTAACAAAAAAATCATTAAAATCATTTCCTGGAAAAAATATTAACTTCTGTTTAACTGATTAACTTCAAATTTACACCATGTTAGAACCTTGATGACACCTCCATCAGGTAGTTGTGACGTCATGATGACGTCATCAGGTGTTGAAATACAGTAAATCAAAATTTAATATTACCGAAAATCATAACTCAATCACCTCTGAATGGATTGCTACCATCAATACATCATCGGATAGGTCTTTTAAAACCCAACAAATGTTACACAAAGAGTTACCCCGTTTGTAATTGACCTCCGGCTGAAAATGTAAGCTGAACATTTCGTTCAGCCCGCAGAATTAGAAGCGCAGAGCTGGTCGTTCCGCCTTTGACCACTTGTAATCTTACATGTACAGTATACTGTACACGCTGCGTCATTGATATTAAGGTTCAAAGTCCACGACGCCTGCATAATTATATACAGTTGACAGTCACGGTACTTACAACTTATCAATGGCGTACTGACAGTATAGATCTGAATTCCGCTCATATTCAGCGTCTAATTGTTCCCCTCTTCGCCCTTCTCGTGGCTTAATGATCAAAATGGAATTAAAGACGAAGTTTCGCTGAGATGGCCACCTACTTCAGTGATTCATATGACTATTAATTATGTGAGAAAATTCAAGCAGAAAAGGACAAACATTGGTTATGCTTTGATCACACTCCGAGAAGGAAGGATGTGTCATCGGACCATGAGGGGTGTTTCAGACCCTCCACACGGCATGTGTTTATCGTTGCTACACGGGTCTAACTTCGGTAAGTTTTCATGTGAACATCATTGCTTTTAAAAATGATTCTTTTATTTGATGCACAATTACGTTATAAAGTTTATCCTGTATCATCAAGTGGTGACGTTGGTGATTTTTTTTTAACTAAGGAACGTTTAGTACTATGAACGTCGAAGAGATAGAGATAGCAATGGGGATTGGTATGGTTGTTGGCTGTGTCACTGTAGTCAGAAATGGTCAGACTTATGACATACTTATTTGAAAACCCTTCGATAAAGTTTCCCCCTAATAAGGTTTCGTTTATAAGTTGTTCACATCAAAAACAGGAAGTGCACCTTCCACTAATTTTTTCTTGCGTAATTTTCTTACTCTGATATATTGTATTGTTATGCGCCCTCGAACAGGTTGGTCCTTGAGAGACGCAATATAAATTCAACAAATTGTTATTATTATTATAAAATTATGAAATGTTGTAAGTCTTGAATTTTATCTATTTGAGCAGTTTCAGCTTGACTTAATTTGCTTTGAGTCATACTTTGTTTATAATTGTTTTTTTCTTCTTCAGAATATACAACACATCCAGTACCCGAATGGTCTCCAGTGAAAGATTTCTTACTCGATGCTGTGTTCCATTCCTTAATTCCTTGTTGAGTGTATGATGCAACAAACAGGTGGAAATAGTTATTAACTCATTAAAAATATTTGATTAGTTAAAATTAACGAGAGGCTTAAACTTGCAGTCTTCATGACTTTATCTTGCATAATTTTTCCAAACAAGTGTCTTTTCTTTCAATATTATAAATTTAACAAACCGTTCTGTATGAAGACTAATTTCTAAAAATCAAGCAAGCTATTTTTTTAAATGCAGCCAATAGCTCACACTATGCTCCACTTATTTTAACGACATCATCATCAGTGCATGTATTGAACAATCAAAGTATCAGGCACCGATACATATAAATGAGAAGCCAAATTACAGTATTTGAAAACCTGCTAAAACTTCTAAGAATTGTAACTTAATAATGTAAACATGATTTGCATTGTCGGATTTACTAATCAATAAAGAATTATGATCCATAGAAAAATAAATATACTTCAGTGATTGACATACATGAAAGTTGTACTTGTGAGTAGTTCAACTTAGGCTCGTTTTAAAAAACCTAAGTCTTTCTTAAAATTAGACAACAGAAGGCAGATGAAATCACTCCAAAATTGTTTTATATTATGATAATATGCTTGTTTATTTAGTATTGTGTAGAAGCATATGCAATAATATTAGAAGTGCACAACAGATCAGTGGTTCACGATCACCACCCGTATACGGTAGACTTAACGTGAACTTGTGGGTTTATTCAAAAGAGGGCGCTATCAGAAGGAGTCAGGATAAAATTTATACGCCGGTATGCTCAGACAGAATCTCCTGCGTGCCCGACAGACTGAATCTCCCTTCACATCTGCTTTATCCTTCCATACACCGTTGCTGTATGCATAGACATCCCTTAGTATTTTTTAGTGCCTTTGCTTCAGAATGCTAGCATTTTGACACAGCTACTCATTTCTTGTAATCGGTGTTTACACACTTACGCCTAAATTGCATACAGTTTTTACTTGTTACAAGATCAAATTAAGGCTGCAGGCTAGCTACCATTCGAGACGGGGCGAGTAGCTTGGTGGCAAGCGGCTGTCAAATTGTTTGTTTGTGGCAAGCATGCCAAGTTGTTTGCATTTCCATACCAAGTTGTTTCTGGGCGACCGTGGCCCATATTTATGTGTCAAGCGTGCCAAGTCTTCTGGGCAAACATACATGCCTAGTATTAATAGCGTTTGGCAGCAAATGTTCCTTAACATTTTGTTGGCAAGGATCGCGCGCTGCCATAGAATGTTTTATTTATTTTTGCCAAAAGCTTTTGTTCACATATTTTTGAATGTTTGTTTCGATTATACAAGCTGTTGACCATGCGAGAACTGGCACAGTTTGCTAAAATACAATGCAGTGGTTTAACTTTGCAAGAAACTCACATTAATGTTTCTTTATTTTTTTTATTTATGACGTCTGGGAATAACTTTTTTTCCCCCGTAAGCAATGACTGACAAAGGGAATGGTTTGATTGGGGACGGTGGAAGAACCGTATATAAATGCACACTAGCGCACCATGAGCTCGTTAATGTGGGCGTAACTGATGACAAGACATCAAAAGCTGATTTTTCACAAAGTTTGCATCAGTTTGAAGATAGTTGAAGAACCATGGTTGAACCTGCTCAAAATTTTGCATCGACATCACCCCTGTTTGACCTTTGCTTCCGGTCGTGCGCACGTGCTTGTTGATAAACCCTCATTCTGGTGCAGCACAAAAACCGTCTGTACAACAACGTGTGTGCAGTGCACTTCGCTACAGCGCGCTATTATAAGTCATGAAGAGTCTCTACTAAAAGCGTTTTGTCACTTGATCTTTCCCTTCGGTTAGATCTAGTCTCTTCTATAACAGTCGCCATACTTAGCTATTCATTTTGTTTTTACAATTACAAACAGCACAGCTCACGATCACTCCAGTCAGTTTTACTTAAAAACTAATGACTCGTTAATTCAGGCCAAAAACGCGAACACCTCGAATTTGTTATCAAACAAATTCTTATGTCTAGTTTTTTTTTGAGGTGTTCGTGCAACAGTGCGAACAACTCATTGTTATTGTTCGGTTTTTTTTTTTTTTTCTTAGTTTTTATTCTTCTTCTCAGCTTCGTTTGTCCGCAAGCAAATGCATAGTTGTTAAACTTACATGAACTTGAAACTTTACATGTAGGTAGACAATAACTTGTAGATGATTCTAAAAGTTGTGCCGTCATGATGACGTCATCAGGTGTCAAATTACAAGCAAAATTTAGGTTAAAAAAGTGACGTCATGCCAATGCCTGTATGTCTCTGAATATTATAGCCACATTTTTTATATTTTGGCATATGATAGATCTAGACACGGGCAATCTTTAAAAAGTTAACACAAAATCGTATGACCTTTACTTCCGGGTTGTTACCCTGGGTCGAAGTTTGCCTTTGTTTTTTTTTTCTTGAAAAACATCACTTTTGGGCTTATTTACGGCATAACTCAAGATTGAAATTGAATTGAACATTGAAACTCATCAGACATTTGAACCTCAATATCAAGACGACACAAACTTGTTGATGTCATGATGACGTCATCAGGTTTTGAATTACAATAAATCAAAGTTTAATACTTGTAAAAAATCATAACTCGTGAACCGCATGTTGGATTTTTACAATCGACACATCATCGGACAGGTCGTTAAAAGTTCAACAAAACATACACAAAACTTGACCCCATTTGACCTTAACTTCCGGTTCAAATCGGAAGTTGAAAATTTCAAAAATTCATATCTCAAAAACTACCGATTATTTTATTTTATTTTTTGATCAAGGTGTAGAACGTTAAGCCTGCTCAAACTTTTGCACTCAGATGACAACATGTTTACCTTTACATCAGGTCGAAAAAGGCGCACGTTTAAGTTGACCCACAGTGACAACGAACGATAGTGAAAGAACACAGGTACATGTACATGTACATGTACGTGTACACATATACGCACACTGTAGGCTTTGCGTAGTGGCGTGAATTTGGACATGTTTGGACATGTCACAGTTCATCGTACTTTTAGCAATGGCGCTACGCAGCAGAAATGAGTTTCTCACAACTGTGCTATGTTTGGCGTCAAATTGTTTCCTTTTTCGCCCTTCTGGTGGCTTGATGGTGATTATGGAATTGAAGACCTAGTTTCACTGAAATGTCTACCTGCTTCAGTGATTTGTATCACTTTTATTATGTGAGAAAATGCAAGCAGAAAAGGATTGACATTGGTTATGTTTTGATCCTACACCGAAATGAACGGACGTGACATCGGTTTGTCGAGGGCAATTCAGACCGGCACTCACGGCAGTGTTTATCGGCGCGACACGGTGAATACAACGGTAAGCTTCGTTTCAACATAATCACTTTTCAAAATGAATGTGTCAAGTAGTGACGTTTTTAAAACTAAGGGTCGTTTAATGATCATGGAGGAGGAAGAATTGGGCAACGGGGGATTGGTATGATTGTTGGATTGGTCACTAGTGTCAGAAAATGGTCAGATTTGATGAATTTGTTCCATCAACTATTAATATTATTATGCCATAAATGTGTTACAACCTTTCGATGAAGTTTCCCCAAAGGTTAAGATTTATAAGTTATTCATTTCCAAATCAGTATGGGCACTTTCCACGTATTAAATTATAATCTTGAAATGTTTTAAGTCTCGAATTTTGTTTATTTTACAAGTTTCTACAGTGATCAAGGAACATATGGAACAGAGTCTGATGGCGGGATGAGTTGAGAGTCTGATGACTGGGTCAGGACTGGTACACAGAAAAAGAGTTGCAGCTGTCAATATGAGCCATCTTTAGTCTTTACTGCTCCTGTCAGTTGTCAACTATGGTTATACCTGGCCAAAACAATGATTATGGATGGTCTTTTCTTGAGAGGTAAATTTACAGTAGTTTATTGAAGGTTCAAAATGACACAAATTATGCAAGGTAAAACATGTCCAAAGGAATTGAAATAATACTTCTGGTTGAGCCCATTTTACTTGTAATTCATTGCATTTTTTGTTGGTATGGATAACATGACTTTGCGTAACTAATGCTGTGAGACTTTCTATTCAAAGAAGTTTACATATTTTTGAAACATTCTAAACATAAGTTATTGTAAATTTGTTCATGCATTTAAAATATTGTGCTATGATTTTTATTGTGTTATATGATTTTTTTTTTTTGAGACTTGGTAGGTTATGAAAAAATGTCTGAAGATTATTCATGAAGTCATACTCTGTTCATTGTTTTTTCTTCATCAGAATGCAGCACATCCAGTACCGGAACGGTCTACAGTGAAAATTGTGACACTTGCTGTTATGTTCCATTCCTTATTTCCCTGCCAAGTCACTGTATGATGCACCATGGAGGTAGAAATAGTATTTGACTCAGTTTTTCAGTCTAACTTCAGTCTAAAAAACTTCACAAGCGGCTTAGACTTGCATCTTCATGATGTGCCTTTGTCTTGCATTCCAAACAAGTGTCTTCTACCGTTTAATTTTTCTCAAGTCAATTTTTTCTCAAGTAACAATATCTAAAAATCAAGCAAGCCATTTATGAATTGCAACTGAAAGCTTACACAATGCTTGACTTATTTGAAGGTTATCATCATCAAGTGTATTATGAACAATCATTTTTCATCCATCGATACTCAATGAGAATCCAAATTTATTTGAAATCCTTTGAACATTTCTAATAATTATATTTTAGCTTAATAATGTCAACTTGAACAACATAGCTTGTGTGAACTTGTGATTTATAATGAATAAATAAAGAGTAAGTTTTCATAAAGCAAAAAATTAGCTTTTAAGAGTGAATGGCATACTTGATATAGTTGGGTTGCTTGCTAGCTTATTACACGTTTGACATTTTATTCCTGAAGCATGACCCCACTTTGACCTTTCCTTCCAGTCCAAACAGGAAGTTCTAACTATACAAAACTCTAGTCTCTATTCAAGAGTCTCGTAACCTGATTTTGGCAATAGCTTTGTCAGTCTTTAAAACAGTCGTTTATGCAAACCTCGCTAACAATCAAACGTCAGGCTTTTAATCATGTGCTTTTTTAGATTTTTGCTAAAGTTTGTAGGTTGTTAGGCACGCCACAAAACAGTAATGGCACCAAATTCCACTCAATGCAATAGCTCTCGCGTTGACTACAACACTGACCCCATTGATAGCCGAACACCTCGTGTTTGTTTGGACAAACACTTGCGCTCTAGTTGTTTTTGTTTTTTGTTTTTCTTATTCTTCCGAACGGGCTTTGTCCGCAGGCAAACGCATAGTTGCAAACTTTTGATCAACTTGAAACTTCTTGTGAAGTTAGAACATAACTATCAGAAGGTAAGCAAGTTGTGACGTCACGATTGCGTCAACAGGTGTCAAATTACAAGCCATTTAAGGTCAAAAAGTGACGTCATGCCAATGCCTGTATGTCTCTGAATATTACAGCTACGGTATTCATGTTTGGGCATATGATAGACCAAGACATGGGCAACATTTGAAAAGTTAACGCCAAAATCGTATGACCTTTACTTCCGGGTCGTTACCCTGGGTCGAAGTTTGCCTTTGGGTTTTTTTTCTTGAAAAACATCACTTTCGGGCTTATTTACGGCATAACTCAAGATTGAAATTGAATTGAACATTGAAACTCATCAGACATTTGAACCTCAATATCAAGACGACACAAACTTGATGATGTCATGATGACGTCATCAGGTTTGGAATTACAATAAATCAAAGTTTAATACTTGTAAAAAATCATAACTCGTGAACCGCATGTTGGATTTTTACAATCGACACATCATCGGACAGGTCGTTAAAAGTTCAACAAACCCTACACAAAACTTGACCCCATTTGACCTTAACTTCCGGTTGAAATCGGAAGTTGAAAATTTCAAAAATTCATATCTCAAAAACTACCCATTATTTTAGTTTATTTTTTGTACCACAGTGTAGAACGTTAAGCCTGCTAAAACTTTTGCACTGAGATGACAATATTTTGACCATTACATCACGTCGAAAAAGGCGCACGTTTAAGTTGACCCACCGTGACAACGCACGATAGTGAAACTGAAAGAACACAGGTAGCACATTGCATGCATTGAAGGCTGTGCGTGTTTCTGTGCCCGTCGTTTGGACATGTACAGTTCATCGTACTTTTAACAATGGCGGCACAACACTGCAGAAATGAGTTTCTCTCAACCTGTGCTATGTTTGGCGTCAAATTGTTCCCTCTTTGCCCTTCTGGTGGCTTGATGGTGATTATGGAATTGAAGACTTAGTTTCACTGAGATGTCCACCTGCTTCAGTGATTCGTATCACTTTTCTTATATGAGAAAATTCAAGCAGAAAAAGGATTAACATTTGTTATGTTTTGACCATACACCGAATGAAATGAACGGACGTGACATCAGCTTGTCAAGGGCGTTTCAGACCGGCACTCACGGCAGTGTTTATCGGCGCGACACGGTGAATACAACGGTAAGCTTGGTTTCAGCATAATCTCTTTTCAAAATGAATGTGTCAAGTAGTGACGTTTTTAAAACTAAGGGTCGTTTAATGATCATGGAGGAGGAAGAATTGGGCAATGGGGGATTGGTATGATTGTTGGCTCTGTCAATAGTGTCAGAAAATGATAAGATTTGATGAATGTGTTCCATCAACTATAGAATTAATATTATTATGCCATAGATAAGTTACAACCTTTCGATGAAGTTTCCCCAAAGGTTAAGATTTATAAGTTATTCATTTCCAAATCAGTATGGGCACTTTCCACGTATTAAATTATAATCTTGAAATGTTTTAAGTCTCGAATTTTGTTTATTTTACCAGTTAGTACAGTGTTCAAGGAACATATGGAACAGAGTCTGATGGCGGGATGAGAGGCTGATGACTGGGTCAGGACTGGTACACAGAAAGGAGTTGCAGCTGTTAACATGAGCCATCTTTAGTCTTCACTGCTCCTGTCAGTTGTCAACTATGGTTATACCTGGCCAAAACAATGATTATGGATGGTCTTTTCTTGAGAGGTAAATTTACAGTAGTTTATTGAAGGTTCAAAATGACACAAATTATGCAAGGTAAAACATGTCCAAAGGAATTGAAATAATAATTCTGGTTGAGCCCATTTTCCTTGTGATTCATTGCATTTTTTGTTGGTATGGATAACAGACTTTGCGTAACTAATGCTGTGAGACTTTCTATTCAAAGAAGTTTACATATTTTTGAAACATTCTAAACATAAGTTATTGTAAATTTGTTCATGCATTTAAAATATTGTGCTATGATTTTTATTGTGTTATATTTGTTCCATCAACTATTAATATTATTATGCCATAAATGTGTTACAACCTTTCGATGAAGTTTCCCCAAAGGTTAAGATTTATAAGTTATTCATTTCCAAATCAGTATGGGCACTTTCCACGTATTAAATTATAATCTTGAAATGTTTTAAGTCTCGAATTTTGTTTATTTTACAAGTTTCTACAGTGATCAAGGAACATATGGAACAGAGTCTGATGGCGGGATGAGTTGAGAGTCTGATGACTGGGTCAGGACTGGTACACAGAAAAAGAGTTGCAGCTGTCAATATGAGCCATCTTTAGTCTTCACTGCTCCTGTCAGTTGTCAACTATATACCTGGCCAAAATCATGATTATGGATGGTCTTTTCTTGAGAGGTAAATTTACAGTAGTTTATTGAAAGTTCAAAATGACACAAATTATTTTGCAAGGTAAAACATTTCCAAAGGAATTGAAATAAAACTTCTGGTTGAGCGGTTTTGAGCCCATTTTCTTTGTAATTCATTGCATTTTTTGTTGGTATGGATAACATCACTTTGCGTAACTAATGCTGTGAGACTTTCTATTCAAAGAAGTTTACATATTTTTGAAACATTCTAAACATAAGTTATTGTAAATTTGTTCATGCATTTAAAATATTGTGCTATGATTTTTATTGTGTTATATGAATTTTTTTTTTGAGACTTGGTAGGTTATGAAAAAATGTCTGAAGATTATTCATGAAGTCATACTCTGTTCATTGTTTTTTCTTCATCAGAATGCAGCACATCCAGTACCGGAATGGTCTACAGTGAAAATTGTGACACTTGCTGTTATGTTCCATTCCTTATTTCCCTGCCAAGTCACTGTATGATGCACCATGGAGGTAGAAATAGTATTTGACTCAGTTTTTTCAGTCTAACTTCAGTCTAAAAAACTTCACAAGAGGCTTAGACTTGCATCTTCATGATGTGCCTTTGTCTTGCATTCTAAACAAGTGTCTTCTACGGTTTAATTTTTCTCAAGTCAATTTTTCTCAAGTAGCAATATCTAAAAATCAAGCGAGCCATTTATAAATTGCAACTGAAAGCTTACACAATGCTTGACTTATTTGAAGGTTATCATCATCAAGTGTAATGAACAATCATTGTTCATCCACCGATACGTAATGAGAATCCAAATTTATTTGAAATCCTTTGAACATTTCTAATAATTATAGCTTAATAATGTCAACTTGAACAACATGGCTTGTGTGAACTTGTGATTTATGATGAATCAATAAAGAATAAGTTTTCATTAAACAATAAATTAGCTTTTAATAGTGAATGGCTTCATACTTAAAATAGTTGTGTGTATTTCAAAGCCTCTTATCGAGATCTGCATCCAAGATGAAAGGGAACTCACAAAATTTATGCCATTGTATTAAATGACAATATTAAACCTCTGCCCTTTCAAATATATGGTGACGTCGTCAATTTACACACCGCCCTCTTGTGACAAATATTGTTTCATAAAATCGTAACCCTTGTAATGGAAATAAACATGAAATCTTGCACTATTCTGGTTCAAACCGGCAGTTGAAGTTTTATATTGAATAAAACTCCTGAACCAGGTAATATAAAATTTGTTAGTAACAAAAACACGTTTTTTTCATCATGACGTCATCGGGGGTCAAGTTACAGTAATTCAAAGCTTAGTACTTAAAAAATCATATCTCCTGAACCGCACGTCATAAAGTTGTATTGTTTGTTTTGTCTTGTAGCTTACAGCACTTGTGACATTTTGTTCATACGGAAGACCCAACCCTGACCTTTACTTCCGATCCAAACAGAAAGCTCAAAAATTCAAATAATCATATCTCCTGAATCATATGTCATAAAGTCTTAATCTTTGTGCTGCTTGCTAGGTTAAAACACATTGTGACATTTTATTTGAAGCATGACCCCACTTTGACCTTCCCTTTCGGTCAAATTTATTTGAAATCCTTTGAACATTTATAATAATTATATTTTAGCTTAATAATGTCAACTTGAACAACATAGCTTGTGTGAACTTGTGATTTATAATGAATCAATAAAGAGTAAGTTTTCATGAAGCAATAAATTAGCTTTTAATAGTGAATGGCATACTTGATATAGTTGGGTTGCTTGCTAGCTTATTACACGTTTGACATTTTATTCCTGAAGCATGACCCCACTTTGACCTTTCCTTCCAGTCCAAACAGGAAGTTCTAACTATACAAAACTCTAGTCTCTGTTCAAGAGTCTCGTAACCTGATTTTGGCAATAGCTTTGTCAGTCTTTAAAACAGTCGTCCATGCAAACCTCGCTAACAATCAAACGTCAGGCTTTTAATCATGTGCTTTTTTAGAATTTTGCTAAAGTGTTTAGGTTGTTAGGCACGCCACAAAACAGTAATGGCACCAAATTCCACTCAATGCAATAGCTCTCGCGTTGACTACAACACTGACCCCATTGATAGCCGAACACCTCGTGTTTGTTTGGACAAACACTTGCGCTCTAGTTCAATTTGAATCTATCAAATAATAAACCACGAGGGAAACTGACTGGGTAAGTTTGAACTTTTGGGGTTTGAAAAAAGACAACTCGACTAGAGTGGGATTTGAACCAACGGCCTCTGGATTAACGTACCGGCGCTCTAAACTTGGGTGCTACACAACAGTTAACGGTTGTATGGCAAAGATATTGACAAAATAGGGCTAGATAGCCCAGTCGGTAGAGCACCGGCACGTTAATCCGGAGATCGTTGGTTCAAATCCCGCTCTAGTCAATTGTTCTTTGTTCAACTCAAATCAATTATAGTATGCTTGTGTTCCAACATCTATTGTTTTAACTGACTGGTTTCGCGGTCTGTGGGTGGGCTTTGGGATAGAGTTACCTTATCACCTCATCGCCTACACAACTCTCAACAGGTAAACACACTCATTCTAATCTTACTTTAAATCTCTGATTTTTATACTTATTATTCCATATTTATTTATTGCTTTAAAAGGTGCTCAAAGTAACCGCAATTGTCTCGTGGTTATTCTTGATGTAATTTTGATAAATATTGGTTTAATATAAAGAGAGATTTATGTTTTCGAAATTGTAGAGGTCCATCGGGGATTAACGTGTTTTCAATCCCGTAGAGATTATGTATTATGGGTAGCCACCATGAGATGGTGCCTTTCTACTGTACATATTGGTGCGACTGTATGCTGATGGTGGCTGTTACACCTGTTACACGTGAAGTAAAGAGATAAACTACGAAAGCTGAATCGTGCCACTGAAGTATATAATTATCAGCGGGAACTAATTTGTTATAACAAATTAATAATTCTTTATTACGAAATAGTAACCCGTTAAAACGAATTAGTAATCTGCTAAAACGAATTAGTAATCCGCTAAAACGAATTAAAATCCGTTAAAACGAATTAATAATTCTTTACAACGAGGTAATCATTCGTTATAACAATTAACAATTGGCCCACATCCATGGTGCGACGTACTGTCCGGCCAAGTGCGAATTGATGATTTCGGATGCAGCGTTCCTGCCATATAACCACTGCCGAAATCATCAATTCGAACTCGGCCGTGCAGTCGCACCAAGGAGGTGAGCCAATTGTTTTAATCCGTTATAACGAATTTGACTGTGCGGCCGTGCCCGACCGTCGTCCCGGCCATATCCACACAGCCACTGCCGAAGTCATCAATTCGGACACGGCCGTACAGTACGTCAAATCATGGAGATGGGCCAATTGTTAAATCGTTTTAACGGATTACTAATTCGCGTAACGAATTACTAAATTCGTTGTAACGAATTCGTTGTAACGAATTCGTTGTAACGAATTCGTTGTAACGAATTACTAATAACGAATTAGTTCCCGCTGATAATATATACTTTAGTGGCACAATTGCTTTCGTAATAAACTGTATGTACAATTGTTAGTTTAAATGGAATACATGGATGTGTGTTGACTTTGGTTTGACTGGTTGGATTGGACTTGGAGGAATGGGTTTGTGTGTTTATTGTGTTAATGATGATGGTTAGTTGGCCCCATGTGTTAGTAAACTTATGCCTTTTTGCCCAGTGTCATGCTGTATTCCATTTTTCTCTTGCATTCATGTATTTGCTTTATTTGAGACAATAATTTTTTGATAAGTAGAGACAGACTATTTAGGAGTTGCCTTCAATACAATTTTATTTACTTTTGAAAACACACTTGCAATGTATAAGATAATTAAATGTATATGTTATTGACCGCCTGCACAACTTTCAACAGAAAGAATAAATCCCGGACACCACCCCGAACACAAACAGAGAACCATTCATAGCCTTTGTGACTTGTTCGGCTGGTATGACTCAAGCCCCAAAAGATTTGCCCCTTATAGATTTTGAGTATACACACGCTCACATTTGTAGTTGTAAGTTAACATATTTAACGGTTCATATATGAAAGCCTCGTAAAATAATGTGATATAACAAATGCTAGATATCAAACAAATCAATAGCCGTTTTAAATTGAAAAGAAAAGTGATAAGTTATTGGTAGATTATTGGAAAAAAGGCTTTACCGTGCCACTAGTCAAATGCTGCCACTTTGCGGAATATTTCCACATTACGCCCCCAATTTAAACTTCAGTGATGGTGACTATGTCAAGATGACGGCAAGAATTAACCAGTCATTCTCATTTAACAAAAGCGAACACAAACGGTTACAATAAGTGTATCTACGAATGATAACTTCAACTGGTAGTTTTAGATTCCGCATTATTACTTGTTAGCTCTTTAGCAGAATCATTTAACTACAAGACAATGAAGTGGTCCGAGTGTTTCCTCAGAAAAAACTCCTTTGATGTCGTTGGTATAAACAATTACACTGCTCTATAACGAAAATGTTATAATGGTGAACATTTATCTCACACTTTTATACATTACTTTTTTTCTATCCGTCTTTAAAGCTCAGAAGGAAAATCACTTTTATGTCTTTGAGTGAATCTGTTCACAGTCTAGAATCGAGAAAAAAAAAATCCAGTTAGCGGAAGTCTGATTTATCTGAATTTGACAGGCTGTTGCTTCGAAGTTTCCATCTATGCTTTTACAATCCTTATTTTACAAGGCGGTACTTGTCATCATGTTCGTATCGTCGGTCTCTTCAACCATGTATTCATCTTCATCCTCATCTTCTTGCTGATAAACCTTGTAATATCAAATCAAAAAGGCAGAAGTGACATATGGAGCAAAGTATGTATATTACATCTAAATGTGTAGGCAATCCCGCGGAGTTTTCACTCGATTGTTCGAGTTCACGGGAAAATTTGAAAATGGGAAGAGGAATTTTGGACACTCTCTTCGGGTGATGTAAAATACATGAGAAACTTAAGTATTGGTTTTGAAAATTTTCTTTACAAATTGTTTTATTAAAGATTCAGCTGGGCAAAAATGTGTATCGTGCCGCGTTAAGCCGATGAAGTAAACAGACACTTTAATTGGGGAGGGGCATGCTGGGACCTTTTTTGTTTGGGTGGGGGGGGGCTATTCGTATTACAGAACCCCTAAAGGGACATTATGAGGAAAACAAGTTTATGTGTCAAGAAAGAATATGAGTTCTTTGGCAGTTGTTCAGGGGGGTCTTGTGTTTTCATCATATGTCCCTTTAGGGGCACACCATATAGGCCTAGCTATTGAACGTATTGAACTATTCATTCGTGCATTTTTAAAATGTCATTGGAAAGCAAGAGGGGGAAGGGTTCTGAGCGGCTCCCACCCCCACTCCCATGCCATGCCATGTGCCCATAATATTCATCCGTACTATTCACTAGCCACTAGCTAAAGAGCTGTGAGGGTTGAGGTGAGAAAAGGCGAGAGCAAGGAGAGACCGCTGACCCGGAGTAAAGGAGCAGGACCCTTTCATCCCTGCGCACCCCCATGAGGTCGATAAATGAACTAACGAACAGTTTAATACATACCATTTTTTCCCTCCCCCAAAAAAAGAAAAAGAAAGAAAAAAGAAAAAAACTAACAAAAAATCCAAACAAACACCCCCATCCAGCTTTGAGAGCTTTAACTAAGACAATAAAAAGTCAGAGTTAAATTTGAGATAGCGGGCAGTCTTCACAGCATTACCATATTAAAGATTACAACAAGCTCTACATACCAACTTGTCATCTCCACATCGTAAAGGCTTCTTGATGAATTCAGGCAGAAAGCAATATAGTCCGTCCACACAATGTGATCTCAATATAGGATCTGTATCTTTCTTCTTAGTAACACCTGGCAGGGACAGTTGTTGAAAGACAAGACAATACAACCTTTCTTTTAAAATGCCCCACTCTTTTTGAATTGTAATAATTGATTTGTATTCATCCTTTAAAATAACATGATAATGCTCAAGCTAACCACACAGTTTCATTTGTCTCATTGCCTTAATGTGGTAATATAATTATGCGATCTGTTGTGCAAAGATATTATTTTGGTCATTTCTTTGAAGAAGCAAAACGTATTTCAACTTACAATGTTACAGCGCAAACTATTATCTTAAAAATTATCTACCACAATGTAAAACTTAATGTTTAGTGACGATTTCCAGTGCATCATGAATACCAGAGAATATGTCTTTACAACACTGGGGTAAAAAACGCTACATATCGTTGTAAAAAAAATCGTATTTTTTAACTTTTACCTGTAATGAAACTGACGATTAGGCCGACTGTTACGGTGACCAACCAGAAGGTGCAGGCATACCACGTGTATGACAGCGAGTAAAGTTGACTAATTAATGGTCTGGAAAAATGAAAGGCAATCAGAGAATAATAAACAAAATTGCGGGACGTCATGTCATGATTTTGTCGTTGTTGTTGTTTGTTTTGTTTTTGTTTTACTTTTGATTTATTTAAGGGGGTTTTGTAGGGTCTTTGTACAGAGCCATTATAGGGACAGGTAAACAAAAAACATCAAAATAATTTCGTTACCTCAAAACACTATTTCGTTCTCTTTGTTCCTTCGAAATACTATTTTGTTCCCTCGAAAAATATTTCGAGGGAACGAAATATGTTTTTTCGATCGGACGAATTAATCTATTTTGTTCCCACGAAAAATTTCGTTCCCTCGAAATCAGCTCATTAACACTAATTAATATTTTGTTACCTCGAATTCATTTACCTGCTACGGAGCCCCTGATATGTCATTTCATTTATCGCAGTATGAAACTATTCAGAGGTGGCCTTATTAATGAGCTCTTATAAAGTGGCATTGAGGGGCTCCGTAGCAAATACATGGTTTTGTTCCCTCGAAATAACATTTTGAAGGAACGGAAACATTTTGAGGAAATGGAATAATATTTCTTGGCAGCGAAATGATTTCGAAGGAACAAATAGTACTTCGAGGAAACGAAATATTTCCGAGGGCACGAAATACTCTTACCTATATCTTAAGGGGTTCCGTAAAACCCGCATCTTTCTAAGACGTACCAAGAACTCTAACCGATTCTTTTAATCGACCCACATGCAACTGTTGAGGAAGCGTCTTTGACTTCCGTTAGCTAGCTAATGCTGAAAAAATCTTTTATCTCGGTCAAAAAGGTTATTTCTTTTCGGTTGAACTATTTCCCCACAATTTACCCATTTAGATAACACTAGCGGAAATAGTGCAGCACAGTTACCATAATTATTTGAATTTGTATTGTCACAAATGAAATGAACAGATACAGCGTCACTGGATTGGACTAAGTACCAACACTTCTTTTACATTTATTTTCCCATTTTTGTCAAATTTCGGGATAGGAAAACTAGTGTTTGTGAGTATCTTCCCCAGGTCGTCCTTAGCCAGTTTTTGCGTAGTTTGTTTAGGCCTTCACGGTCAAAAATACTTCGACTACTGAAAGAGTATAAGAGGCTATAATAATACTTCAGCAAATACAAAATGACGATATGCACCTACCTTTCTGTTGGAGCTGCCTCCGTTGTTGTCATAATAGGCGAGGTCATTGGTGTAGTCATGGTTATATTACATCCAGTTGTCAACAATGGGGGCTTGTATGAATATGGTGGGTATATAATAGCCCCAATGGCGACCCAGAAGCCGAAAGCAACCCCACAGATCAACCCAATGACTGCTCCCTGCATGTAGCAAAGAAATATGTGTAGTTTTATGACTTATTGCATGTATTAAGGTTCGTTTGATCTCACCGAATTACCATCATACGGATCCCTTTAAACAAGAAAAAACAAGTTCATTATTTCGTTCACTAAAATTGTTATTTTAATTCCTTAAAATTATATTTCATTCCCTCGACATAATATTTCTCTTGAATAAAGTAAGTTATTTCGCGGAAACAAAATATTATTTAGAGGGAACGCAATCCCCTTGCAATAATATTTCACTCTTTGAATTAACTTATTTCGTTCCCTGGAAATATTATTTCGAGGCAACGAACCTGGGTCAAACCAGAAGCTAAAGCAAAAAATTGTTAAAAGGTAATAATTTTGTAGTTTTATAAAATGGAATTTGGTAAGGGTTTCGATGCTTAAAATTTCATCTCGTCAAATTTTCAAACACAGAAGCGGTGCCGTCATCAAAAAATGCAGTGCCCTACAATGAAAAGTTACAAAATTACAAATTTTCTGTGTATAATATCTCTGAAATCCAATTATTATCACAAATTAACTTAAAGGAACATTACAGAATTCGTAAGAAAAAAAACTTGTACTTACACGGTCTAATGATGATGATAGTAGAAAACATCCCTTGAAATATTTCTGTCTGAAATGCCTTATTTGATGAGAAATGAATAAACTAATTTTCCGATTGGAGTTTATCGCTCAGTGAGCGTTTTACTCATTTGTTGAATCTATATGATTTCATGCAAATGTGTAATCGGTTTTTCACTATTTTCTTGTGACCCAGATGGCTGATCGATCTCAAACTTCTACATGTTTGTCAGTTTATGTATATGGTGGATTACATAAAGTGCTTACACTGCCAGCAACTGTTATGTTAGCAAAAACCAATTCTGTAATGTTCCTTTAACAAAAAAGTGCAAGACAAAGATTTTAAAGTATTTCGAGAATCCGCTAACGCGTTGTACGCAGCATGCCGAGTGCGTGTCGTGTACATAAGATCGATTATATGCAAAAATGCACATGAACTGCAGAATATCGAGTGTTGGTCTCAGTTGCAACCATGAACCATGCTGCAAAATACGGGTGCACCCCACCAAATAATCAAAATGCTAAAAATTCAAAAATACACGAAAAATACTTAGCCGTCTCACAGCTTCTAACAGTAAAGGGAAAATTATTAATTGACTCTTGAACTTTTAATCTCTGCTCAAATTTATATGGGGAGTCCCTGATGGGCCCGTCGAGTTATCTCCCTCCAAATAAAAACACCCCTACACAGGTGTAATTTTCAAAACGTCCGAGCATCAATCTTGACAAATGTCCCTACACCTCTCAGCAAATAGGTCCATTTATTTCAGGGCCTGTCATCTAAAATACCTCAAGTTGGAAGTCAACAACCCTCAGGTCACAATTGGGCAACATTTTTACACCGAATTACTTCCTGAGGGCCCTCAAATCTGTCTAATATAGAATATTTTGAAAAATTAATGAGCTCGACGCTCTGTATTCTCCTATTTGGTGGGGTTTGGTGGGGTGCACCCATACAGGCCAAATTTGGACGGGAGTTCGCGCCAGTCAACCAGAGCGGATTCGATGGTACCAAACTAGCCTTGACCAAGGCGTTTGGAGATTAATTTGGTCTTCAATTATTAATTTGATTTCTTTGCGCCGCACAACGGCCGCCAGAGCTAGCATGCCTTGTTTGCGTGTCACTGCACGTGTATGCTGTGTGTACTAACCTGACGGCTTCCGCATGCGGACAGTAATACGAGTGCGGATGACCTGCGCACAGTAGTAGTACGGGCGTCGTGCGATGATTGTGATACACACGTTACGCACAGTGATATGTATAGGCAACGGGTGGGTTTTACGGCGTCTTTTTCGGGTGAAAACTGCGACTGCCTTGAGCAAGGCTAGTACCAAACACTTGTTTTGAACTTGAGTATACCAGCCAAAAGACCCATTTGCATAGGCCGCCACCGTTGATGATGAAACGTGCACGCGTGAAAGTTTTGCACAGCACATACACGCGTTTGGTAATATTATACGAGGCATTAATTTACGTTACAGAAGAGAAAATGGCCAGTGCAATTTAAAACCCTCAAGCGAGGGACCTTTTTGGTGTAATGTGCCGTCAGTAAGTTGTCAGCATCAAGCTTTTTCCATAGGATATGAAGGTTTGTTTTGCTTTCTTTTTAATTTGTTTTATGATTTCATTTATCTAAGTGTCATGTCTAAATGACCAGTATTGCCTGAGTGGGTTGATTTAAAGTTATTTATTTGCTTGATTTACAAAGTTTTACATTTTGGTTTCAGCTACCATTGGCAACTGATGTACCAAATGTGTACACAAAGGAAGCAGGCAGATTTTTTTTCTGTCCCCTCTTGACAATTTTGTTTTTTCAATCAACAGGGGTAGCTGACCCCTGTTGGTTGACCCCCCCCCCCCCCCCACCAGGACGTGTGTCATGGTACATGCAGCTTAGGATATTATTCGTTGCATATGGGCAGACTGGTGTGTATTATGTTTTCAATACAATGGAAATAATAACGCCAGTATGTGCCGACAGCGGTACTCACTGCAGGGTTTTAAAGGTAAGGTTTGCGAATTATATTGGATTCAGTTGTGATTGTTAAGAAAAATAAGGGAGAACTGACCTTTGAATTGGTCCAGGGGAAGAAGAGACCCAGACTAAACAGACCCAATAGAGGGCCTCCTGTAACACTCGACAAGCCGATGGCTATCTACAAGAAAATATATGTACTTTTTATCTTTTCAAACAATATTCATAAATACCTGGGACAGTTTATCCATTCTGATTGGACGAGAGGACATCACGTGGGGGTGTTTAAACGGACGATATAACACCGTCTAGAAGTGTTTAAACATGGCCTGGCAACCTTTTGTCAAAGAGGGCGCCATCACGTTTGCGCGGAGCGCGCAAATTTGGTAAGCCGCATAGTTTATTTCGCGCAAGTTGGAAACTTGCGTGCGATAGCTTGAAACTTAAGCGCGCAAGTTCGAAAATTGCGCGATGCAGTTTTTCTACACGCATAGAAATTCAACGCCGAGTCGAGGTGAGCTAAGGCTAAACTGTCAGATTTGTTCTCAACTTTTACAGGGTTTTTGGATATTTTTAGGAGAAAGGTATTTATGAATGGGAATCAAACTGTTGAAGCGGTTAATTATGCTCAAACGTATACTAGCATGTAAACTAAAAACCTGAGCTTTACTCCCGAAGCCAAAGCAATAGGTTGAGAAAGGCCCATATCGGAAAGGCCCAAAGGCCCAAAGGCCCATAAGGCCGATGAGGATGCAGGATGGATGGGGTAAGATGGCATCAGCAATTCCTTCCGTTGCTTCCATTGGCATAAAACAAGAAGAAAGGGTTTTGGATACCTATGGCTGGGCAGTGAGAATGCGTCTACACGTTGTGGTACACTACGGACTACAATCACACATGGCGTTTAGTAGGCCTACCTTGGGTAGTGCAGTTTATGGACTCTATAGTACTCTCGTATATTTTGTTCTTACCTCTAAAACTCCTTGATTTAGAAATGAAGTGATGAAAGCAGCAAAGATGGCCAACACTCCAAACCCAAGAGCTGTTTATTAGAGGAAGGGACAGTGTTTCAAAATAAATTATACACCGTGGGTTTGGGGGGGGGCAAGCGTTTGACACCTCTTTTTGCTTCTAGTTGATTTGGTTATCAGTTTTGCATCATATATCCGACACAATGCAGGGAAAACTATGCCCACATTCTCTGACCAATACCATCAATTTTACAGGTACTCACCGATTCCTTTGGTAACCATTGTATATTTTTCTTGACTCATTCGTGGAAAGCAAGGCTTGACTAGATCTTCAGCCGTCACTGCAGCCAGTGCGTTCAATCCAGATGATACCGTGCTAAAGACCATGTTTGGAGTAATAACATGATATAAAAGGGAGTGCGCATAAACCATTAAGCTTCAATTTAAAAACCACATTATAATATGATGAAACTGGTCTTACCTGAGTGCAGCACTGAATACTGCTGAAGTGAACAGACCAGGCAGACCGGGGATGGAACCAAATAAATCCAACATGAAGAAAGGCACAAGCTGCGAGAGGTCATTAACCGAGAGATTAGGTTTAAATAATGCTGGACACGTTTTTATTAATTATTGAGAAAAAATCGGATAAAGTTTCACTCAAAATATGTTTTGGGGTTTGTTTGTTTTTCTATTAAATACCATTAATAAACACCTTGGAGAGTTTATGAACTGTGATTGGTCAAAGACTGGACACGTGGGGTGTATTAACAAGTGATATAAAGACCGGCTCAGTAAACTAGCGAATAAATGGCCCTTTACAAGCACATTGGTGTGTAAAATCCTATGCACTATGCGCCTGTTGCGCGGCAAACTACCGGTTTAAAATCAACTGATATCTTTGTGCGTATTTATTTTTTTATTTTTTGAGCAGGACCATAGATATAGAGCAGGACAGATGGTGCCGCGTGCGGAAACATTCCACGCGTAGGCGTGAACGCGCAGACAATGTATCAATTTAGGGTAGCTTGTACGCGCATAAAACTAACATAATGCAAAGTCATGGTCTGGTTCTTGAAAATATGTATAAACAGTTAATTATGTGGAAGAGATTAGGTACCACCACACAAAAGTTGAACAGCCAAAGGACTGGCCCTTGAACATGAGTAGAACATTTTTTTTAAAACGGCGAAAGAAAATCACAAATTCTGACGATTTTTACAGTTTTTTTGTCATAAAGCATTTATTAATGGGAATAACAGTGCGATGAGCCGGTTTTCACTGCGTGGTAATGACCTTGGTTGGTGGCTGGCCGCTGTTAATGGACCTCGCCTTCGGCTCGGTCCATTAACAGCGGCCAGGAATGGACCTCACCTTCGGCTCGGTCCATTAACAGCGGCCAGCCACCAGCCCAGTCATTACCACGCAGTGAAGACCAGGGCCCAATTTCATGGCTCTGCTTACCGTGGATTTCTGCGCTTACGTATCACAGAATTGTGTGTTACAAGGGCTCCGTAAGCGCAGAATTCCGCGGTAAGCAGAGCCATGAAATTGGGCCCGGCTCATCGCACTGTTATTCCCTAATTAATATACACAGTGTGGCTAATCCATGTTGTGTGAAGTTGGTTTTAATCAAAGGGATAATAAATCGTCGGTCTTCAGAGTGAAAAGTAGACCTAATCCTAATTGGCGTATCTATTTTGTTTAATTTAGCAGTTTACCTGGTCTGTTTCGGAAACCTTGTTACTTGTATAAGGATCGCATTGCTTTTCAGCGTAGTAAGAATACATCACCAATCCAGAGAAACAGGATGTGGAAACAACGACGATCATCCCAAAAGCAGCCAGAGCTATCGATCTGGAATTAAGTTTATTTTGTGGTGTATTGGAAGAGTTAACATGAAGGGACCAGTTGGTTTTTTCGGACACGTAGTTGCTGGATGACATTTTCGATCCAAATGTGCTGTCTAGTCTGGTACCTTGTTTATACGCACATGCGTATTACTTCAAATCGCAAGCTGTCGCAACTCTCGTGTGTTGGACTGCGTGTGCACCATCTATCTTGTCTTCGATAGCAAAAGGTCACAGTGGTGTTGTGGTATAACTCTAGTACATCTAAGTAATCGGCCCGTACTCGGGTACCAATACTTTTGACTTTGCCCATACTCAACTGTTTTACTCGTTTCTATTTATTTATTTATTTTTCTCCCAGCATTCTGGTATCGGTATTTGAGTCCAGTACTCGGGAGTAAAAAACATTACAACGCCCTCTTTATAGTAGTATATTGAGCATTGGACATGGTTGCCAGTCTGATATTCGCTCGTCCCCAGCGCCTTGCCTTAAAACCAAAGGCGCTGGGATGGGCAAACGTATCGTTAACGTTAATGCTCAGTCCCATGCTCAGTCCCATCATGCATCACACTCACACTGCAAGCACTGCACGCATGACGTACTTCCTGAACAAGTATCTGTGCAAGCTGATTAGCCCATCCCAGCGGTCCTGGATAGGCCGCTGGGGCCGAGCGAAAGTCTGACAAAGCTCCTAGCTTATTAGGAGTGAAACGTAACTAAAATAATATGTCAAATTTACCCGTCAGTTTACCTTGTGGTTTATGACTTGATATTTAAAATAATATGTAAGTAAGAACATCTACATTTAGAAAAAGACGAACCCCATAAGTCCATGATATATCAACAATCCAGATGAACTTAAATCGACCTTTTTAAAGTCTGACTGAAGGTATGCACTTAATTTTTTTTTGCATAAAATTTGCATAAGAAGTGACGTCAAATCCAACATAAGTTGCACCGACTAAGTTTCAACTATAGTTGAAACTTACTGTTTTGGGTGTTACCGTGACATCTGATGGCACCTAGTTTACACTTATCCCCTTCAAAATAACAATTTCGGTTTCTATCCAAAAATATTTTTGGCAATGATCTGATGTTTTGTAAGTATTTTACAATAATTTTATGATGGTAGATTTGAACGAAAAATTACATATTGTAAAATTATGTTGTGTTTGTTCTACTTATGTGTATAGTACACTACTCTGACTGACTCTGACTCAGGCTCGGCCTAGGTACACGGACCCGGTCTTGTATGTACTCGTATGCGGTACTTAAGACTCGTACTCGTCCACAGGGTACTTGGACCCGGTCTTGTATGTACTCGTATGTTGTACTTAAGACTCGTACTCGTCCACAGGGTACTTGGACCCGGTCTTGTATGTACTCGTATGTTGTACTTAAGACTCGTACTCGTCCACAGGGTACTTGGACCCGGTTTTGACCAGGCCGCTGAAGTATTCGAAAGCCTGAGGAAACCTGTAAACAAGGGTGCTTGAGATATGAACCAGAAACACTGGGGTTAACCCCTACTAGTACATGGGACCTACGGCTCAATATCCCATCCGAAGGACAAAGTAATTGTGGTAAAGTATCTTGCTCAAGGACACAAGTGCCACGACTCGAACCAACAATCTGCTGGTCAGAAACAGCCATGAGTCTGGTACTTTAACCGCTGGGCAACGACACGCCACAATGCACATCAGTCGAAAAAGAGTCAGCTTACTTTGCGAAGAGGACATTACGTAAGGGAAAAACTGAAATGAATTCGTTTGTTGGAGGGTGTTTTTCTGAGTGTGTATGTTTATCTGGCAAGCTTTTGGGGCATTACAGGCGGCCGTGTGCTTACATTCTTGCTCTTTTGACGGATCCTGTTGTTATGTAGCGTTGAACTTGAGACTGGTTGACCCCATAAGTTGTTAACCAACTGAAAGTCCCGCCAATGATAACCGACCAGAATGTATGACGAACACTTGGATTGAAATTGAAACTGCGAAAAGGGTTAAAACATGGATTTTTAGAGTCATAAATCACGGTAAATACAAAATATTATTCTATTCAATTGAAAAGGCAAAGAGGACGGTCATGTGGAATCAAGATGGGGTTAAGACACACATCAATTCAACAAAATGAGTTGCAAAAGAGCACTTGCAGCACAAAAGATTACTGGTCGAGTATTCCTCCCCGGTTAGCGTTGCATGTAAGTGATGTTATGTGCAATATTTGATTGTCTCAGCCTCCGAGTGAATAGAAGGATGTACAGGAAACCGTTTGATTAAAAAATAAACTTTTTTTAATACTTTGATTTGTTATCAGTGATTTTTTTGCATAGCATACACTTCACTATTTTGGCTAATAGTATCTAAAAAAAGATACCACCAAAAAAGCTTACTTCCAAAAGTCAATCCTTCCTCCTTCGTCTGCGATTTTCCAGACATTTCCAAGACCACCGAGTCTGATTGAACCCTCTATGATGATAGCCAGAAACCCTGCCATCATAACGCAGGTTTGGAAGACGTCTGTCCATAGCACGGCCTTCATACCACCCTGGAAATTTTAAAATAAGATATCCAGAAAAATTATGAAATAGAATTACTGCAAGAGTAGCGTAAACCTTTATTATGACAATTCCAAAAGACGTTTAATTCAATTTGTTTGTAAAGATCTAACTCAATTATCTGACCTGAATCAATGTGGTGGTTTTTACTGTTACGCTCACGATATTCTTTATATTTCGAAATGGGGCTTTTCAATGCAGTTGCCATAAAACTGTGAGCACTTTCTAAATCACATTACAGAAAATAAGGTTAATTTCAAATAATTGTACAAACCTCCCCCATTATCGATGTGTTCAGACTAACATGACGTACGGACTTGAATGTAACGCTAATCTAAGTTTATTCTCAATAGCCTAAACCTCATTGTTTCTCAAACATGTAACCCGTACCCAATGTAGCCCCAATCTCATTGCTTTCCAAACATGTAATCTGTACCAAATATATCCCCAACCTCAATGTTTCTCAAACATGTAACCCGTACCCAATGTAGCCCCAACCTCATTGTTTCTCAAACATGTAACCCGTACCCAATGTAGCCCCAACCTCAATGTTTCTCAAACGTGCAATCCGTACCCAATGTAGCCCCAATCTCATTGCTTTCCAAACATGTAATCTGTACCAAATATATCCCCAACCTCAATGTTTCTCAAACATGTAATCCGTACCAAATGTAGCCCAAACCTCAATGTTTCCCAAACATGACGTAGCCCCAACCTCAATGTTTCTCAGACATGTAACCTGTACCAATGTATGCCCAACCTCAATGTTTCCCAAACATGCAATCCGTACCCAAAGTAGCCCAAACCTAAATGTTTCTCAAGCATGTAATTGAGGTTCAATTGTTGGTGGTACTTTGAAGTCATTGGTTATCATCTATAGAGGTACAGAGCATGCGTTAATTGGTTCTGTTTTCAACCTTTACCATTGTGTGTTTTCTAGTTTGCCACTTCTCTAAATGTGGCATTGTATCAAATGATGATAAAATGTCATATTTCGAGCAGTTTGATGATCTCACCACAGTTGTGTAGATTGCGCATACAAGTCCTGTTGCTAGAACAGATCCCCATAAACTGATGTGGGTAACTAAAACAATACAAAAGAACAAAATGTCATTTTAAACCCTGTAGTGAGGGTCGCTGCAAGCACTTGCTGACATATAAAGTTTCAATTGTCTTAAGCACATTATATATTTTTTATTTTCTTTGCCGAAACGCCTTTATTTTCATCAAAATAAATTTCTTCTTCTTCTTCTTCATGTTATTATTGTCCAACTTCTTTACAGCTCAATTCTCATTGGTTCATCACATGAAACTTGTGAGTTTTCGATCTCAGGAACTACAGTCTTTAAAAATACAAACAAAAATATCAAATCAAAGCAAATGCTTTAACTGACATCATGATGTCATGACATCACCTCTGCATCAATGTGACCTGTTTTATAATGTTTGTTAAACTTGTGGCAAATTTCAATTTTGGCGAGTACGATTTGCTCCGTTGGTCATGCAACTCCGTTTGTTGAAAGGGAGAATGAAAACCGCAACTCGGAAATAAGCCTATCTTGCACTTTTTCTTATAAAACAGAAGTTTGATAAAGTGTTAAGCACCTTTTGTTGCAATAATCAACATATTTCAAACATTTGTGCGGTGCGGTGGCGGTATTTTTGCAGCGTTTTTAACTTGAGGATGTGTTCTCTGAGATTATTCAAAATTTATTATTTATCATTGTATATCTCTGGAACTACATGTCACAATTTTTCGTTCCGTTTTTGAGCTTAGTGTTTACCTTTCCTTCCGGTCTCAACAGTAAGCTGTACACTTTTAAGTGTTTAAAAATATCTCCTGAACAACATGCCATAGAGTCGTAAACTTTGTGCCGTCTTGTAGCTTCTGACACAATTGGATTTTGTTTCCCTCAAAATAATGACTGCGCTTTAACCTTTCCGTCCTGTCCAAACAGCAAGTTCAGACAATTCTTTTAGGGTTTACGATGTTGTTTATCACATGTAAGTCTCAGTATGATATTATGATATGTTTGTTATCTTTATATTCCGCGAAACCCCTCTGAGCTCGTTTTTACGGGCACAATTAACTTCTAGTTTGCTTGGGTTTTTTTTTGGGGGGGTGGGGGTTTGGTTTGGGGGTTTGGTGTTTTTGCATCTGGTTTGTGTGCTTTTTAACTCGAGGGTTTTACTTGTTATTGATTTTCGCGAGAGAGTTTTACTTGTTAATATTCTTGCGACATCATTACAGTTTTGTGAATCACTAAGCCAATGGCACTGCAAGGGGTGCTCATCAGATCATTGGCAGGTATAACGTTCTTTACATGCTTTTACCACAACCCCCACAGCCATAGTTTTATGACCCTAGGACGCCTCAGGTGACTATAGAGTGCTGACGGCGGTAATACTGGAGCTGTATCTATTGTTGGAAAGTGAAATACGCATGGGCTCCAAATGCAATTAGCAAACGTTTTTTTTATATATATAAATTGAAAATTTATAGCAATGGTATTGTTCGCACTGATCTATTGTTGAATCAAAATAATTGACTTGTTGAAATGGCGTCCGGTGCACATTTCAAATTTCAGCCCGAGTTTCCCATCTTGCGCCTTCGGTGCTCTATAATCTTTGGGACATAATTATATCAAATAATAACCAACAAGGGAAACTGACTGATCAATTTTAATTTATTTTTTGGTTGAACAAAGAAAAATTGACTAGAGTGGGACTTGAACCTCTGGCCTCCGTATTAATGGGCTGCGCTCAATCTTGGTATGTGCAGCACCTTCACCTGGAGGTCACAGGTTCAAGTTCCACTTTAGTCAATTTTGTTTTGTTTAACCCTAAATTATATAACAAATTGCTATGGCACAAACCTGCATTGAGGGCCAAGGCAGGGGTATAGATAACAATTCCCAAGTACAAAACCTGCAGTAGAAATAAAGAAAGAAATACTGACAAGCAAGTTTGTGTAAGACAATGTTTAAGGCCTGATTCCAGGGTATTTAATCTTGTGATCTCTTCCATTGAAGCCATTCAATAGCTGTAGCAGACTTTATAACACATTGTATACTTAAAGGAACATTACAGAATTGGTAAGAACAAACTTGTAAAATATACTTTTTGATCACAGATTTACATAAAACTTACACGGTCTAATGATGATGATAGTAGAAAACATCCCTTGAAATATTTCTACCTGAAATGCCAAGTTTTTTCTTACCAACTCTGTAATGTTCCTTTAAAGTCTGCCTTGTGAATTGTTAAAGGAACATTACAGAATTCGTAAGAAAAAAACTTGTAAAATATACTTTTTGATCACAGATTTACATAAAACTTACACGGTCTAATGATGATGATATTAGAAAACATCCCTTGAAATATTTCTGTCTGAAATGCCATATTTGATGAGAAATGAGTAAACAAATTTTCCGATTGGAGTTTTTCGCTCAGTGAGCGTTTTATTCATTTGTTGAATTTATATGATTTCATGCAAATGTGTAATCGGTTTTTCACTATTTTCTCGTGACCCAGATGGCCGATCGATCTCAAACTTCTACAGGTTTGTCAGTTTATGTATATGGTGGATTACATAAAGTACTTACACTGCCAGCAACTGTTTTGTTAGCAAAAACCAATTCTGTAATATTTCTTTAAAAGCGCGTCACGTTAAATGTTTTTTTATGAGAAAGCCTGGAGCTCGACACACTTTACCGGTAGCAACCGAGTTACTATACCCGTAGCAAGCATGTAATATATGTAGCAACCAAATGCTCTATACCTGTAGCAACGACAGCATGGGCAGAATCTATGTATGGAGTGTTATACAACAAACTGACTGCTTTTATTTGCGCTATCGCCTCGTGAAAATAGAACGGTCCGGGAATCACCAAGAGAGGAGTATTTTTAATCATCAATAAAAGCAGCCAACTTTAACGCCACGTAAAAAGCACTTAATAACAAACTTACCATATTTAAGAAAAATGTCATTGTACCCGATATCCTCGCAGCTTTATTGAAGCGTTTCTCCAGATACTGAAACAAGATCATATGACAACATCCATAACACATTTTTGACAGTCGTTTTTTGTTACTAATCATTTTAAAAACAGCACGGATCAAGGTGAAAGTTATTATCTATACTGGCATACACATTTCTACATCGAAAATCTATAGATAATATTACCTCATGACATAAAAAACGGCTTATCAGACTTATCATGCATTGTTGAACATGCTCAAGTTTCTGTGGAAACCGGAGTAGAACCTTCAGGAAGATTATGTCATTAGTGTTTAATTGTTCTGTGTCTGGAAACAAATGTCATTATCGGAAGCTCATCTACCTCACGGTTTAAACACACGTCTACCACAAGCACTTTGTTTGTCTCAAATTATTCTCTGAATAGGCAAATGACAGAATGGCATTATGTGTATTAACTATTATCAGTAATTTTATCCAGCATTGCGTCTGATGCGTCAAGGTCCAGATATTCTGCTCATAGATAAAATGAAACAAATATTGGGTTTTTCGATAAGAGCAGTTGAACCTCTGTCATGAATACAACTGTAACATTCAATGTCAGGTCGTCAAAGATAAATGCCAATAAGATTAGCACCACTTGATGTTATTCGATTCAAATATAATTCACATTTGAAACTGAGTATCACGAGTGGGTGTGTGTAGTGTGTATGTATGCATATTTCAATGTCAATTTGGGATAGCGAAAATGGGAGCTCGAGAGCAGGCTGTTGTTTTTTCCTGGAAAGCACAATACCATTAAAAAACAATAGAAAGTCCATCACCAAAGAAAACCATGGAAAGAAATAAAAGTGAGGATGTGTGATTGTATGACTAGGTTTGTATGGAAGGTGTGCTGGTAGTCATAAAACCTTTAAATAGTTGTGTTGCCCTCCAGTTTTGTTTTTGTTTATTTATATATGTCAAGTTCATCCTCCTTTCCTTTTGAGATTTAAATGCAAATGCATTGAACACGTTATACCACATCGTTGTTTAATGTAGCAATAAACATAAGGTACAAGATAACAGAGCATACAAAATACCGGGCAATAATATATTTCTTTCGAGAAGTAACAAACATACACTTGGAGGGTGTCCATCTCCAAAATGAGCCAAACAAGAATAGAAAAAAATCATCATAACTGAGTTAAACTAGATGAGATGTAGTGTGTTTCTCAAATATTGTTCAAAGGTAGAAAAAGGCCTACAAATACTCCGGGCGTAGGCAAAAACACTGGTTCCTAAATTTATTTCCAGGGAACGCCAGGGTGAGAAATTAATATTTAAATAATCATCATTCAAATCTTACCTCATTTGCACTTGTTACATTTAGCCTGAAAAAGACAGGAATAAAGAGTCTGGACACCAAAAATGCCACTATAGGGTAGGAAAAGGCGTACAACCAGAACATTGTCCCATTGATGTAAACCTCAGCTGGTGTTCCTAACACCGTGATTGCAGAGATAAAGCTTGCTACAAGAGACATAGCAACCGGGATGGGGTGCATGTTTCGGTCTGCTAACAGGAACTCTCGGGTCGTCTTTTGTTTTCCTCCGGTACAACCATGATAAAACCCTATGGCAAGAGACACACTAAGCATTCCACCAAAGACTACGTAGTCCCATACCTCAAAATTGCCAACATCGCCAGGGTAGTGATCCATTGTAGCAACGGTATGTTAATAATACGCGCGAAGATTGAACGACAGAATGAGTTGTTGCATTGACCAAATCGTTTTATGATATCCTTTTTGTCATGTACACAACTGAATGATTACTCACTACTTTTGTGCACTGATTTCAGTGTTGAGGTCAATGTTCAGGTGACAATTGAACATCACGCACGAAACAGATAATAATTGCCCCCTTTCAATGGTTCATTTTAAAATAATGTTTTGTTTTTAAAAACACATTTAAGCTTTCGACATTGCCCTCAACGAAACAAGTGATAAAAGTTGACCTGCAAAATGTTTCGATTTGATGCTAAGTGAGCCGAAACGAATGTTTGGTCTTACTATTATAGTTTTTGGTGGGATGCTATGGATATCTCTTGCGATTGGATTGTATTATGGATGTACCGGGGAAAGCAGAAGACTAACAGAGAGTTCCTGTTGGCAAACCGGAACATGAACCCCATCCCGGTAGCTGTGTCTTTAGTAGCAAGCTTCATCTCTGCTGTGATTAGACCACTTTGTTGGGCTGTTATGGTTCTCTTTTAAAGGGACACGCCGGCTTACTGTTTACCTATTTAGTGATTTGGAATCACAGACAATAATTTTTAGATGGTTGTTGTAAAAAACAATCATCAAAATATCACATAATTAACGAAAAATGTGAAGAAAAAAACGCGGTCAAACGTCAGCGTATACGCTTTTCCAGCCGCTGCAACTGTCAAGTTTACGTGACATTGTTGTAAGTAGACTGGTGCTCTGTTTTTGGATTAATTATAACAATGCATTGTTAGGGTTAGGGTTAGGGTAATGGCGAGGCACGAGGATTCAGTCTTCATATCCATCAAGCACAAATTCACTTGAAATTGAAAAACCGACATAAACACAGTCCGATCCACACCAACTTGTATTCTGTGGACATCGTGCAGCTAGTCGTCGTCGTCCCGCCGCGTGTGTAGCGCAGACATCACGTAACGTGACAATAGTTAGGGGATAATAGTTAGGGCTATAGACTAAAACCCTCGTAAAACAAAACTTAATTATTGCCCCCATGGTTTGTTGCTCTGGCCCCACGAGACACGGCACCGGCTGTACGGGACATGCCCCAAGGTAAAACGCGCTTCCGTTGCACGGACTCTCTGAATGCGAATCTTACGTTCGGTTTTTCATCGTTATTTACAACTTGTATCCATAATCTGAATACATAGTCTTTTTTGTCAAATACTCATAATTAATTTTTAAAAAGAACATTTTAACTTTGGTTCAGTTATTTACTTTTATACGGCTGGAGGTAAAACTAACTCCGAAGACTTCGTGACTTATCCGAACCACATCTTGGTTCGAATAAATCACGTGACTTTCGTTTTTAGAAAAATGCTTTAAAACGGCAAAATTTGATGGTTTCTTTACGAACCGTTCTTCTCCATTCCGGAAAGACCTTTGAAGACAGGTTTTAGTCTATTTTGTAGCCCAAATAGCCCAACGAAGCCGGTCTGTCCCTTCAACATTGGTCGTCTAAAGTACGCGCAATTTGTACCACTTTGACTGTAAAAATTGCCCTCTTATAAACATCGCATATTCCTCTTCGGTTTATAGACCGATTGCGCAACCAATGTTTACATGTCATCACGTGACGTATAGTGCGTACGTGTCATCTCAGCCGATGAGAAAGACGTGCAAATACTATGACAGGGCGAGTACACCGAAAGCCAGCTTAATTTTTGTAAATAACAACACGTTGTGACGTTGCATTACTGTTTCCTAAACTATTTTCCTTATATATAAAAGTATTCTACTGCAAAAGAGGTGTATTATAAGTAATGCACTACCGACGTTGGACGATGATTTAACCACCCAGTCTTTTGCTGGTAATGTAAATCATTGTAAAAATAAAAAAAATTAAAAAAAAAATAAAAAAAAAAAAAAAGTAAAGAGCATTGGAAAGACGAGCATTTACGGCCACATTTAGCCTTGAGGAATTTCAATTAGACAAAATAATCACACATTTTCTGAAAGCCCTTTCTTTTGGATCGAGCTTCAAAGTTGCTACAATCTTGTGTTGAAAAGTGTGTGATCGCGACCGTCCTTGTGAGCACCATATCGTGAACATACCGTCCCATGTGAAATTTCCATGACATACTAGAACTGTCCTTACTGGCTTTACTCAGCCACTCGGGTAAGGTCTCTGGACATGCTCTGGTAATCTTCACAATTTTTTTGAAAGAAAACCCTCGATCTAATAAACGAACGAACCATCATCATGTACTCAAAAGATGGGTCGTTGCCTCTTGAGTGGTCGAGTGTTGTGCCCCGACTTCTAGCCTGTATGGGGCATGTCGGGTATATAGTTCCTGGAAGAAGAAAAATCATTTTTAGCACTAAACATCAAACAGCATACTAAGGCCCTTGATCTGTGATCATGCCATGAATTCCATGTATAATACCTGTAAGATCAAATTACTTACTCCCGACCCCATCTCAACCTAGTCGCTTATTGGTTTTTACACGTTATCAATAATATGTGATTTTTTTTTTTTTTAACTTTATTCCTGATGCAATTGTTACATCGGTCAAACTTACCCACATTATAGGTTTTTAGGTTTATTCGAAATATTCTGGGAGAAATCACAACATTTTCCACAAAAGAATCCATCCTTGTCCCACTTCCACTCAGACACGCTTCGTTTCCACTGCACAATAGCGTGTCCATAAAGTGAAAGGATGGCTGGGCCCTTTCAGTAACTGTTAAGTCTCTACTAGCTTTATTTGACAATAGCGTTCACGGAAGTCAACAGATTAGAACCGACGAGTTGACTAGAGGTTGTTTGTTGTAAATAAACGCCTGTCTTCCTGCAGCTTCTGCAGTACCATAACTCTACCACTCTAGTAGCGGAACTACCCCAACCTACACTGAACACAACGAGGTACCGGGTAGTACTTTACAGTCATAAAGTTGATGTCATAAAGGATCAATCGTAAACAACAAGTCTAGCAACTTCAGCAATACAGGCGGTTTACACATGTGTTGTGAAAACCACAGGTCAGTTTGACGGACATACGCATGTACTCCTCTTGTTGTACATGTATATGCACATGTGTGTTGTACACATGTATGAAACAGTTTCCGGATAAGCAATGGATGACCAAACAGTATAGATATCCACGACCTCATTGAATTGCATCTACATCACTTTTTGGAAAACCGCGAGGACTTTGCCGTGTGTCTGATGATTGATCCTATATCTCTGTATACAGCATGGTCACACCCCTATGTTCCGACATCCTGGAGTTCGACATACTTGTATATATTTTCCTAACCCTGACCATAAAGCGTGTAAATCACGCGGAGGTTTTCGGAACATAGGGTTGTCGGAACATTGAGTAGTCGCCCAGCATAACACCCACCAACAGAAAAGGAAGTAAATGCGGCAATTGGAGACTGTATACAAAACGGAATGATGTCAGTCTACGTTGTAGCTATTGTGCATTGCTTGCTGGCGTTTGGATTGGCACAGGAACGTGAAGGTGAGAGTTTGTCTTTCAAGATATGAAACTGAAACTTAAAAAATGTTTATGAAGAAACAAAGGGGGCACACCATGCCCCATATCGACGAGCAGCAAATGTTTGGCAGTGCAAGGGTTTGTACACAAAGACTTAACAAAATCGTTGTCGCTGCCTTGCTCAACGATTTACGCAATTTCCATGACATGGGACAGCATGACATTACGATGTAGAACAGTTCAACACTGACCTTTTTGAGAAAGAAACTGAATCCTAAGAACGGCGAGGGATAATGATACAGAAACGGAAACTACATGGTCGGGTTTAAAATGCGTTTACATCAGCAAGGGTTTTGTTTGTTTGTGGGGGGAGGGGTTGGGGAAGTACTTCCAAATTTCAGTGTTCACTTTTTGTTTAGTTGAAAATATTTTATAAGCATGTTGTACATCATTATGTTATGCTGTACTGTCAGGAACATTGTTTGAATCGAGGAAGATGTTAAACAGACAATGATTTGTCCATGTCTTTGTGTTTAAAACATTCCGCTGCCAACACCCTGGCAATATGGCTGCGCGGCGTGCAGCACTTGCATGTATTGATTTGGTCTATTTCTTATATGATCAAAAAGCTTGGTAAAATCAGACCTCAAACCAAATCATCTCCTCCCGAGTTGTTGCATGGGTTTAGTTTGAATAGTTTCTACCGTTATGGGTGTTGTGGTCCTGGAAAAAGGTACAGCTGTGCGGCCCCTAAATGTAGCCCGAACCCTAACTGCGCCCCGAAGTTTTCTGACACCCGCACTTATTTATTCAAAGTGCTGTAATTGATTTGCTTGCTTGACTGGACAAAACAGCGAGTCCGGTGACAATTTTTCATTCAGCTTTCACTTGTTGCACAGTTTGGATATATTTAGTCAAATAATGGGGTTATCCAAATAATGAATTGTCTTTCTTCCGGAACTTCGGTTTGTTCTTCGTTTGGGTAAAATTCCCAGATGGTCGTTTTTTATTCGACACCATCCTTTTCTCACTTGGGCTGTTGTTTTGTGTCTTATAATGTTCAAATTGATCACATACAGAGTTGTTTCAAACGTATAGTCCACCTGTACGGGTATATTTTAAAAGTAACATAATATGAACCAAGTCACCACTAAATAAATAAATCAATCAAAAAACAGTTAATCAATCGATCAGTCAATAGATCAATTGATGAAACAATCAACCAATCAGTCGATCAATCCATCAATCAATCAATTGGTCAATCAATTGGTCAATCAGTCGCTCACAAGCAAAAAGCTTTCTTATGTTAACTTTGTTCCTTTTTGTAAGTTACTTTGCTGTGTAAGTCACTTCTCTATTATAAAATAAAATATTTTGAAATCTTTTAATTCAGATAAGTACAAAAGTGTTTATTTAAAATTTGCACTCTACTATGGGTAAAGTCGCAAACAATAGATCCGGTCATCAAAACAACTTAAAAGGAAATGTGGGTTGGCATTTCAATCTTCAATCGCTCAACTTAAAAGCCGGGGCGACATTTAGGGCTGGGGCTACATTTACCGTTGTTATCGATTTGACCCGTGCCATAAAAAGGTTACCTCATTCACCTCATATGCCTCATATACCCCAAATTATTTACTTTGTTATGGGCTTCTTCTTTTTTCACTTACCCTTTCTCTATTTAATCATTGGTTTATCCCATTTTGGGGGAAAATCGTATTTTAATTTAAATTTTTCCATTTGAAATCGGTATTATCACCAGCTTTTGTGGCCCAGGTTGCAATTATGAGGCCTGGTCGATTATTCTACAGTATTTCTTGGCCTGAAAAGTTGTAAATTAGCAGGCTTAAAATACATTTTATTGAATTAAAAGTTTGATAAAGTTTGAAACCCTAGAAACCGTGCTGATATCACAAACCCAAGATGGCCGCCGGATGCGGCTGCCGTTTTGGATTCCCATGATGCAGTTCTGCACATCACTACTGGGGGGGGGGTGCTAAAAAAAAAAAAAAAAATTGAAATTTTGTTGAAAAACGTTAAATCGGTAACAGCTGTCCCCTGATAACAACTTTTTATTACAATATGACTCTAGATAAAAATAGGAGTTTGGGTACAACATGTCAATGTTCTTATTATGTAGCAGTATCTCACCTGCAAGAAAATACGTCCCGGAATGTTAAAGGTCATTCATTTTGTCTATTCACTTCAGGAAACACTAGTGACTCTACGAAGTATATTTGTTTATTATGTGAGTTCGGATATCATCCTTACCCAAACTCTCAAACCACTTGTGAAAACCGAGCATTTAGGACATGCAGGAAATGGCATCATATTCAACTATTGTGCTGTTGAATATAACTTGTACTTTTTACAGTTTGCGTACACCAAACGGTCCTTTACCAGAGCTTTGAAGCGCAAAGTAGTCGAGTTGCATTGTTGTTAAATTGCCTTGCATGGCGCGCGGCTCGCAAATTTATGTTCTGCAGCACACGCTGGCTACGGAGTCAACAGTTAAGGGATAGGGAAGAACAGCCTATTATGTTAACTCCATAGCCGACGTGTGCTGCAGTAAACAAAATCGCGAATACATGAGTAATAATATGTGGTAGCATCATCTGCGCATAATACGTTTCCGATGTCACGAATGTATGCTCACATAATTAATCGCAAATAATCAAATGATGGCGAACATTCTTAAAGGAAGATTACAGAATTGGTTTTTGCTAACAAAACAGTTGCTGGCAGTGTAAGCACTTTATGTAATCCATCATATACATAAACTGACAAACCAGAAGTTTGAGATCGATCGGCCATCTGGGTCACGAGAACATAGTGAAAAACCGATTACACATTTGCATGAAATCATATAGATTCAACAAATGAATAAAACGCTCACTGAGCGATAAACTCCAATCGGAAAATTAGTTTATTCATTTCTCATCAAGTATGGCATTTCAGAGGGATGTTTTCTACTATCATCATCATTAGACCGTGAAAGTTTTATGTAAATCTGTGATCAAAAGTATATTTTACAATTACCAATTCTGTAATGTTCCTTTAACATTTAATCGATTAATAGAGATCTCTATTATCTATTGTGTTATCGATTCCGGGTCACGGACACCGTGTTTTAACACGTGAATATTATCAGCCTAAAGGGCAGCCAACAGGTGAACGGACGTTACCCTATGGGTTTGCACTCATGTCTTGCATGCGCGCATGCTGGGCGCGTGAATTCTTTTTTACTTTACAACAAGATGTCAGAAGACCATTTGGCTGATTACTCGAGCCGAATGAGCCTTAAACGTTTATTGGTAAACCAAAAACCCTCAACAGAATCACTTGGGCCGGATGTTCTCGAGAAAAACAATGGGGGTCTTTTTATGAATGATTTTTTTTTTTTTAGGCGCCTTTTTTATGTAAAAGAGGATTTTCTTGTACTGTAAAGCCATGGTTAAAATTAAGAAAATACATTTTCCTTTAGTGTTTGGCAATACATGCAGCCTAGTGATTTTTTATTCATTATTATTTTAGATTTAGATTATATTTTTACTATGCAGTTGGCCTATGTGGTACTTATGAGCGGGTTTGGACTGATTTTTTTTAAGCCGTTTGGTTAAAATACACATTCGTTAAAATATTTTAATTGTTCAGGGCAGATCAAGTGCAATGTGTAATTTATGGCAAAAGGGGGAAAAATTATATAAATTAAAACATATATAAGTAAAAATTGTTTGTAATAGGCCCTATATGTGTAATATAATGTATGGTATAAATGTATATACATGTACATAAATTTTAAATATAACATCTTATAAAAAGTTCGAAGTTCCAAACAAAATATTGTATTTTACAAAAATATGTTTCCTTTTTTTTTTCTTTTTTTTTTTAGGGAAATTATTTTGGTGTTACGATAACAAATATATTCATGACCAATACACACATTTATATTAAGGGCGGAATTCCACACTACGCTCAGAACAATATCGCTCTCCCTCTTGCACATAATGGAAATGCGCTGTGAGGCAAAATGAAAATGTTTAAAATATCGACCCCCCCCCCTTGCAAGTGGTAAAAATTGTGACATGTTGCCTGCGGTAAAATAGAAAACAAAGATCAAAGTAGGGATAAACAGTGTCATCAAAAAAACAGAAGCAGTTATGAATTCAGCTTTAAAATAAATGCAAATGATAGGAAAAGTGGGTTTTTTGGGGGGTGGGATTACGCTTATTTAATATCGATACGTCTGCATAACTAGTGTTGCCTCTTAAAACATTTAATCACTTTTAAAAATCATATCCGATTTTCATGAAACTTGCCCCAAAAGTTTACAAGTTTACTTTTCACGCGGACGTCTTTCAAACCAAATAGCCATATGTTATTTATATACCTATACCAATCAAGCATAATAGTGTATTTATTTTAAATCTTTGGACAAGAAAAAACATTAACATAATGGAGAATGAATGTGTCCAATATTTCAAAAATTCCAAAAATTATTGTGCCTTTTCCGTGAAGCAACACAGTTACTTAATATTTGAAAGAGCTAAGTCCTGTGTACATGGTTACAAGGTTAAATTAGTATAGCCTATGAAATAACCTTATAATAAAGCGCCATTGATTGTTAATTGATTGATCAATGAACTAAACGTCACTACAACAACAAAAATTAACCCAAAACTTCAAGGGTCAAAAAATTGATCGCATGCGGCCAGCACAATGATTTGTATTTGAACCGATGTCACCTAAAACACATCGGCGAAAAGTTGCGACCTTCTAGCTTTGCAAGAAAATAAGTAAGCCTATACGCTGAGAATTAATTGACCTTCCGTTGACACGGCACATGAATCCAGAAACGAAATACAGAACTATAATGATAGAAGATATCTCTATTACAGGTATTAAATGTTAACTTTGTACTTCCGATAATATACAGATATTTCTATTACAGTTATTAAATGTCAACTTTGTACACCCGATAATAGAGAAATCTCTATATGGATTAATGTAAAGTTTGCACGCCATATTCACGACATCGCATACGTATGCTCACATTGAGAAATGCGACTGCCCTTCAGGACCACCATTGGAATCTGATTTACAATGCGTATAAGAGTTTTTCATTACACGCTTTCCTCTCCACAAAACAAAGGTGAAAGATGGTGTCAGGTCACTTCGCACCTACACCACTTCGTACCCTGAACACTTCGTGCCTTTTAGGGGTGTCGGAACATAGAACAGTCACCACATACCTACCTTGGAAGACTCTTTACAGTAAATACTACTTTTACCACGAGCACAGTCATGTGCTTAGTTCTCCCAAGCATTGCTGAAACAGCTGAACTCTTTATGCAGCACCATATGGACTCACAAGCTGCTCTTCATTCAAAATACAATCCTGGGTTAAATCTCTCGTTTAGACTGGAACTTACCGTAAGCACGCCCCAATTTCTCACCAGTGGTGTACATGTAGTGCAGTATTGTAGAACGAAACTTGATTGCTATTCACTATAGATGTACACTGTAACTCTTCTGATACTCAGACCTGTAGATCTGAAAACTTTAATTAACTACAGTATTAATTTCATGCCATATCATTGTGACAGATTTCATTGGAATCCGATTAGTTGGCGGCCCAGCAAGTGCTCCAAACTCCGGCAACGTGGAAGTACAGCAGAGGAATGGTATTTGGCTGGATGTGTGTGATAACGATTTCTGGGGAATTAACGACGCAATGGTAGCTTGCCGACAGCTCGGTTTCCCTGGTGTCGCACGGGCTCGAAGAGGGTCCTACTTCGGTGAAGGAGTTAATAACGGATCTCTCGGAGAAATTGGATGCCGTGGCAGTAAGTAAACATGCTGAGTGAAAATACAGGATTGGTAGTTATCTAAATTGGGATGGGTTTCATCTGAAAGCTCACTGATACAGGATTGGTAATTATCTAAATTGGGATGAGTTTCATCTGAAAGCTCACTGATACAGGATTGGTTGTTATCTAAATTGGGATGAGTTTCATCTGAAAGCTCACTGAAACAGGATTGGTAGTTATCTAAATTGGGATGAGTTTCATCTGAAAGCTCACTGATACAGGATTGGTAGTTATCTAAATTGGGATGAGTTTCATCTGAAAGCTCACTGATACAGGATTGGTAGTTATCTAAATTGGGATAGGTTTCATCTGAAAGCTCACTGATACAGGATTGGTAGTTATCTAAATTGGGATGAGTTTCATCTGAAAGCTCACTGATACAGATTGGTAGTTATCTAAATTGGGATGAGTTTCATCTGAAAGCTCACTGATACAGATTGGTAGTTATCTAAATTGGGATGAGTTTCATCTGAAAGCTCACTGATACAGGATTGGTAGTTATCTAAATTGGGATGAGTTTCATCTGAAAGCTCACTGATACAGGATTGGTAGTTATCTAAATTGGGATGGGTTTCATCTGAAAGCTCACTGATACAGGATTGGTAATTATCTAAATTGGGATGAGTTTCATCTGAAAGCTCACTGATACAGGATTGGTTGTTATCTAAATTGGGATAAGTTTCATCTGAAAGCTCACTGATACAGGATTGGTAGTTATCTAAATTGGGATGAGTTTCATCTGAAAGCTCACTGAAACAGGATTGGTAGTTATCTAAATTGGGATGAGTTTCATCTGAAAGCTCACTGATACAGGATTGGTAGTTATCTAAATTGGGATGAGTTTCATCTGAAAGCTCACTGATACAGGATTGGTAGTTATCTAAATTGGGATGAGTTTCATCTGAAAGCTCACTGATACAGGATTGGTAGTTATCTAAATTGGGATGGGTTTCATCTGAAAGCTCACTGATACAGGATTGGTAATTATCTAAATTGGGATGAGTTTCATCTGAAAGCTCACTGATACAGGATTGGTTGTTATCTAAATTGGGATAAGTTTCATCTGAAAGCTCACTGATACAGGATTGGTTGTTATCTAAATTGGGATGAGTTTCATCTGAAAGCTCACTGAAACAGGATTGGTAGTTATCTAAATTGGGATGAGTTTCATCTGAAAGCTCACTGATACAGGATTGGTAGTTATCTAAATTGGGATGAGTTTCATCTGAAAGCTCACTGATACAGGATTGGTAATTATCTAAATTGGGATGAGTTTCATCTGAAAGCTCACTGATACAGGATTGGTAGTTATCTAAATTGGGATGAGTTTCATCTGAAAGCTCACTGATACAGGATTGGTAGTTATCTAAATTGGGATAAGTTTCATCTGAAAGCTCACTGATACAGGATTGGTAATTATCTAAATTGGGATGAGTTTCATCTGAAAGCTCACTGATACAGGATTGTTAAATATCTAAATTGGATGAGTTTCATCTGAAAGCTCACTGATGCAGGATTGGTAGTTATCTAAATTGGAATAAGTTTCATCTGAAAGCTCACTGAAACAGGATTGGTAGTTATCTAAATTGGGATAAGTTTCATCTGAAAGCTCACTGATACAGGATTGGTAGTTATCTAAATTGGGATGAGTTTCATCTGAAAGCTCACTGATACAGGATTGGTAATTATCTAAATTGGGATGATTTCATCTGAAAGCTCACTGATACAGGATTGGTAATTATCTAAATTGGGATAAGTTTCATCTGAAAGCTCACTGATACAGGATTGGTAGTTATCTAAATTGGGATGAGTTTCATCTGAAAGCTCACTGATACAGGATTGGTAATTATCTAAATTGGGATGAGTTTCATCTGAAAGCTCACTGATACAGGATTGGTAATTATCTAAATTGGGATAAGTTTCATCTGAAAGCTCACTGATACAGGATTGGTAGTTATCTAAATTGGGATGAGTTTCATCTGAAAGCTCACTGATACAGGATTGGTAATTATCTAAATTGGGATAAGTTTCATCTGAAAGCTCACTGATACAGGATTGTTAAATATCTAAATTGGGATGAGTTTCATCTGAAAGCTCACTGATACAGGATTGGTAGTTATCTAAATTGGGATAAGTTTCATCTGAAAGCTCACTGATACAGGATTGGTAATTACCTAAATTGGGATAGGTTTCATCTGAAAGCTCACTGAAACAGGATTGGTAGTTATCTAAATTGGGATGAGTTTCATCTGAAAGCTCACTGATACAGGATTGGTAGTTATCTAAATTGGGATAAGTTTCATCTGAAAGCTCACTGATACAGGATTGGTAGTTATCTAAATTGGGATAAGTTTCATCTGAAAGCTCACTGATACAGGATTGGTAGTTATCTAAATTGGGATAAGTTTCATCTGAAAGCTCACTGATACAGGATTGTTAAATATCTAAATTGGGATGAGTTTCATCTGAAAGCTCACTGATACAGGATTGGTAGTTATCTAAATTGGGATAAGTTTCATCTGAAAGCTCACTGATACAGGATTGGTAATTATCTAAATTGGGATAAGTTTCATCTGAAAGCTCACTGAAACAGGATTGGTAGTTATCTAAATTGGGATGAGTTTCATCTGAAAGCTCACTGATACAGGATTGGTAGTTATCTAAATTGGGATGAGTTTCATCTGAAAGCTCACTGATACAGGATTGGTAGTTATCTAAATTGGGATAAGTTTCATCTGAAAGCTCACTGATACAGGATTGGTAATTATCTAAATTGGGATGGGTTTCATCTGAAAGCTCACTGATACAGGATTGGTAGTTATCTAAATTGGGATGGTTTCATCTGAAAGCTCACTGATACAGGATTGGTAGTTATCTAAATTGGGATGGTTTCATCTGAAAGCTCACTGATACAGGATTGGTAATTATCTAAATTGGGATAAGTTTCATCTGAAAGCTCACTGATACAGGATTGGTAGTTATCTAAATTGGGATAAGTTTCATCTGAAAGCTCACTGATACAGGATTGTTAAATATCTAAATTGGGATGAGTTTCATCTGAAAGCTCACTGATACAGGATTGGTAGTTATCTAAATTGGGATAAGTTTCATCTGAAAGCTCACTGATACAGGATTGTTAAATATCTAAATTGGGATGAGTTTCATCTGAAAGCTCACTGATACATGATTGGTAGTTATCTAAATTGGGATAAGTTTCATCTGAAAGCTCACTGATACAGGATTGTTAAATATCTAAATTGGGATGAGTTTCATCTGAAAGCTCACTGATACAGGATTGGTAGTTATCTAAATTGGGATAAGTTTCATCTGAAAGCTCACTGATACAGGATTGTTAAATATCTAAATTGGGATGAGTTTCATCTGAAAGCTCACTGATACAGGATTGGTAGTTATCTAAATTGGGATAAGTTTCATCTGAAAGCTCACTGAACAGGATTGGTAGTTATCTAAATTGGGATGAGTTTCATCTGAAAGCTCACTGATACAGGATTGGTAATTATCTAAATTGGGATAAGTTTCATCTGAAAGCTCACTGAAACAGGATTGGTAGTTATCTAAATTGGGATGAGTTTCATCTGAAAGCTCACTGATACAGGATTGGTAGTTATCTAAATTGGGATGAGTTTCATCTGAAAGCTCACTGAAACAGGATTGGTAGTTATCTAAATTGGGATGAGTTTCATCTGAAAGCTCACTGAAACAGGATTGGTAGTTATCTAAATTGGGATGAGTTTCATCTGAAAGCTCACTGATACAGGATTGGTAGTTATCTAAATTGGGATGAGTTTCATCTGAAAGCTCACTGATACAGGATTGGTAGTTATCTAAATTGGGATAAGTTTCATCTGAAAGCTCACTGATACAGGATTGTTAAATATCTAAATTGGGATGAGTTTCATCTGAAAGCTCACTGATACAGGATTGGTAGTTATCTAAATTGGGATGGGTTTTCATCTAAAAGCTCACTGATACAGGATTGTTAAATATCTAAATTGGGATGAGTTTCATCTGAAAGCTCACTGATACAGGATTGGTAGTTATCTAAATTGGGATAAGTTTCATCTGAAAGCTCACTGATACAGGATTGTTAAATATCTAAATTGGGTGAGTTTCATCTGAAAGCTCACTGATACAGGATTGGTAATTATCTAAATTGGGATAAGTTTCATCTGAAAGCTCACTGAAACAGGATTGGTAGTTATCTAAATTGGGATGAGTTTCATCTGAAAGCTCACTGATACAGGATTGGTAGTTATCTAAATTGTGATAAGTTTCATCTGAAAGCTCACTGAAACAGGATTGGTAGTTATCTAAATTGGGATGAGTTTCATCTGAAAGCTCACTGAAACAGGATTGGTAGTTATCTAAATTGGGATGAGTTTCATCTGAAAGCTCACTGATACAGGATTGGTAGTTATCTAAATTGGGATGAGTTTCATCTGAAAGCTCACTGATACAGGATTGGTAGTTATCTAAATTGGGATGAGTTTCATCTGAAAGCTCACTGATACAGGATTGGTAGTTATCTAAATTGGGATGGTTTCATCTGAAAGCTCACTGATACAGGATTGGTAATTATCTAAATTGGGATAAGTTTCATCTGAAAGCTCACTGATACAGGATTGGTAGTTATCTAAATTGGGATGAGTTTCATCTGAAAGCTCACTGATACAGGATTGGTAGTTATCTAAATTGGGATGGGTTTCATCTGAAAGCTCACTGATACAGGATTGGTAATTATCTAAATTGGGATGAGTTTCATCTGAAAGCTCACTGATACAGGATTGGTAATTATCTAAATTGGGATGAGTTTCATCTGAAAGCTCACTGATACAGGATTGGTAGTTATCTAAATTGGGATGAGTTTCATCTGAAAGCTCACTGATACAGGATTGGTAGTTATCTAAATTGGGATGGGTTTCATCTGAAAGCTCACTGATACAGGATTGGTAGTTATCTAAATTGGTATAAGTTTCATCTGAAAGCTCACTGATACAGGATTGGTAATTATCTAAATTGGGATGAGTTTCATCTGAAAGCTCACTGATGCAGGATTGGTAATTATCTAAATTGGGATAAGTTTCATCTAAAAGCTCACTGATACAGGATTGGTAATTATCTAAACCCGGAAAACACTTACTCAACCATTTTGGACTACCTTAGTTTGATGGTCTTGATGGTGTGTTTGTTGAAAACTTGTTAATGAAATTAAAATTTATATTTTACAACAGATCTATTCACTTTGACACTGAATACCTACGCCCGGTTTACGATACAACCTTGAAACCTGCATCACTGAAAGGAGTGTAACTTTTTCTTTTTTATCAAGTAATAAAACCACAAGGGAAACGGACTGGGTTTATAAAAAAATCAATTTATGGTGAATGAGGTGATGTAAAATTTACATCAATTTCAAAATTTGGATCTGCATGTTGGTGTTAGTGTTATTTTGCGGTATGTGCCAGACTTAATAAACCACGCGATTGCCTACCTGGTTTGCTTTACAAATACCAACAAACACTTCACCTCTCACCGATTTTACAAATTGGGCCAAAATCGTGAATTCGTGCGAAAATATTTTCAACGTGCACATAACCAACGACAATTAATGCAACAGAGAAAAGATACGCTCATATTTTCACAAAACTGCTTGCAACATCGCAAATAATAAGCGGATATTCATGCAATGGGTAACGATGTAAGGACAACCGCACATTATTTGCATATTTACCCGCTGTTCCAATATTTATCGCTATCGGGTTTATGATACTTGATGTTTTATAAATTAACTCCATTGATGAAATGTATTGTTTCATAGATGAACCCAATCTCGGACAATGTGATACCAGTCCTATTGAGCAGTCCTCTAGTTGTGTTGGGATGGTTGCTGGAGTTATATGCACCGGTAAGACACACATTTTTTAAAACAACTTTCCTGTAATTGACTTCACTTATTCTTATGCAGTAGACGGCGCAACTGAAAATACAGTTAGTTGTTTCAAATATTTCTTTTTAGTGCTATACTGCGCAATTTAACATAGTTTTGTTAAAGCTCTATCTCGATTATCATATTAATCACCTTTTTGTTTCATTATTTGACCCCAAACGTTATACATACATATATAAAACGACTATGTGTATACACTCTGAAAACGCCAGGGACAGAATTGACAAATTTCCGGGTCACACTGACCCGGAAAGTGGTTTAAAAGTGGGACTTTTACTTAACTGTAATTAATATTGACCCATTCCTGGGTCATTTTGACACAGATTCCTAGTCATACTGACCCAGAAATGGGTCAAGCCCGACGGGACATAAATCGAGTTAAATTCTGACCTTTAAATTTTGAAATTTTACAGGTATAACTTATTTGCAACTGATTAACATAGATTCGGCATGGTGGCCCATTGAAGAGACACCACACGTAAATATCTTTGCAAAATGCAAAATATTTCGATGACAAAAAATATTATCGCAAATATCTCTTTCCAAATATCCTTGGAAATATTTCGATGTCGAAGATGTTGTTGCAATCACAATTACCTTTGCGAATGTTGCGTTGGCGTAAATATTGTCGCAAATATCTTTGCAAATATTTTCAATATTGACAAATTTTATTTTGTCGCATAGGCCTAGACCTACTCTTTTTACTTTTTGCACCGGGCTTTTTTTCAAAAACTAGAAGGCCCAGAAAGTTGTTTAAGGTCTAGCCTTTACTAATTTGTATTAAATGAAATGAAGGGATTCTCAGCCAACCTGGATTATCTGTTCAGTAGTATTGGAATTGTTTGGGGTGATTGGTGTTTTTTTCTTTTTTGCCCTCTTTCTTTACAAAGTCAGTCGGCGAAAATTAGGGAACCTTGAAAACATGCATCGTGGAGCCTCACAAAATAGGATTAACATACTCTTTTGTGCATTCTCAGCTATCCTGGATTATCTTTTCATCGGGCAAAGTTTGATGAAAGTGTTTTTTCATCCTATACTTTTGTTCTATCTTTCGAAGAAAAAAGGGTGATCTGGTGCATCTCCTGAATTAGCCCCTCGTGATTGTTTTCAAAATTCAGACCTGGGTGATTTGACAGCACAATTTGTTTAAATTGTATATAATTATGGAATTAATTATAATAAAACAGCATTAAATATCGCTTTGTATATCACAGATTCCTCGATGCTCATGAGTACAACATAAAACTACAAAATATATTAATTCTAAAACTCAATATTATAATACATAGTACATACTCTGAGAGAAGGCAAACACTTAGTTCCAACTTTTGTAATTCTGAATTAGTCAGTGTCAATATTAAGCTTATTTATATTTATGGACCCCCCCCCCTTAGGTTTTACGGCCATGTTTAATGAAGATCCAGCTTCTTGGGTTTATATATGTGGAACAGTGCGAAGTTCAATCAAGACTAATTAAAAGCGAAACAAAAAATTAACCAGCTGTGGTTTGTTTTTCTTCAGAAAGCACCAAAAATACCCAGTGCCTAGCATACATCGTAGTGCTGGGAAAAAACAATCTTACATTCTCTTTATGCATGAGCCAGTAAAATCGGCTTCCTAACTGAAATTAAACAAGTTTTAAAATACTAATTTTGCTGAAATAAAGGCTTTTGATCAGAAACTTTTAGGTTTATGTGAATGATTCAACATTGAATAACGGTGGTTCTAATTGCACATACTAATAAGTAATTCTGTGCTGAAAGCGTTTTGTTGACAAACTGTTGCATGTCACAGTTTATGTGTTTTCTTTTTGAACAGTTCCTGGTTTTTTAGGATGTTACAATAATGTGCCTGACTCTCCCGTGTTGAATGATGACAACATCCAAATATCCATGGATATGACAGTTGAATTGTGTCTGGACCACTGCCAGCAACTACAAATGATGTTTGCTGGGCTACTAAGTGGAAATCGATGTTATTGTGGGAACGATGAAACAAACATCAATCCAACAACACGAGAACGGGACAGAAACTGTAATTTAGCATGCTCTGGGAACGAAGATGAGGTGTGTGGAGGCAGAGAAACAATATCTCTCTACAATTGTAAGTTGATAACTAGTTGCAAATGCATCCCTGCGTTATCAGAATCAAAAGATGTTTGCACAGTAATATTTACACCTGTAAGTTCCAGCTCATGACATGTATGCTTTTAATGAAACAGCAAAAACGTGTTTAAGCTTGCGGTATATTTACTGATCAGTGGCAACAGGTCGTGAGTTGCCAAGTCGATTATTTTTTGATCATTTTCATTCCATTACGCCATTCAATTTGCAAGAATTTTTCACAAGCGAACAAACTGAGGTTTCTTTTTCGTTTTTGGAGGACTCAATTTCGTTTCAGTGCAATTCATTCAAAACTTAACATTCTTACACTATAAAGTTGTTAGCACCTTTTAACATTCGAAGTATTCAAATTAGCAAACGCCTGGGCGCATTAGCGTACCACCGTGTGTTGTTGGGGTTTCATTTTGTTTTGTTTTTTCATTTGTGAAATTTATATAATTTTATCTTTTCTCCTAAGGTCCGTTTTGCAAAAGCTTTGCCTTTTAAAAATGTGTACAGACAAATTGGCTTTGTCATGAAATAATTGAATTAAAATGTTAAGGGGTTTTCTTTTTTACTTGGGGCTCCCTCACTAATGTTTAACAGTTTGAACACACAAACATGTATAAATACATGAGGGCATCTTTATGTTGGTTTTTTACTTATCATATAACTTTGCCGTTTTGTTTCCTTCTGTTATGTACGTTGTTACTTTGAGGGTGTGGTGGGGTTTGGGGTTTTTGTTTTGGGGGGGTTCATATTTGCTGATACACCCGTCGATCTCTCGACGTGCTGGTTATCTGGGCATATTGGCACTCCCACAAGGCTAATGCTTAATGGCTGCCGTATTGTATGTGTCTTAAAGAGGAAAAAGGTGTGCATCTACGGGTTTAAGACGTCAGATATGATTGATAAACTTGGCCTTTTATAGGGCAATCAGACAGGCAGGGACAATCTGGAAAAACGAATGCCTGATCAGAAGCTAGTTCAGACAAAATTAAATGAACCTTAAGATACTTTCAATCTGAGTGCTTGGATAGTGAAATTGAATGTGTGTTTTTTATTGTTAATAAATCAGGAAATTTGTCGGGAAAACTTGTAAAAGTACCCTTTAGCTCAAGTTTTATTTTCAACTTCGGTATTTCTTATAGAGGAAGACCAATCAAGAAAAACTTCTTTTACAGAGATCCAAAATAATCATAACAAGATGTTATTATTGCTATTACATGGGTGGCTGGTGCGTAAAGCCATCGCCTCTTACCCATGCGGCCCTTAGGAGAGTACAAGTGTGCGTTGGTTCTCTCCTATGCCGCTAGGGTTTTTCTCCGTCCCTCAGGTTTTCCTCTCTCCAGAAAAGCACTTTTGTAATGTCAAACCCTCTCAATCATGTTTAATATCATCAGTGACACTTGGACTATGTGAGGATCCAGGGAATCTCGTAAACGGAAGACGTTCACCCGATACTGGGCCGTTTCGTTATGCATCCAACATTAGCTTCTACTGTAATGAAGGATTTGATCTTCTAGGAGAAGATTTTGCAAGATGTGTTCTTGGAGATTCCCTGCAGACAACACAGTGGGATAATCCAACGCCGTATTGCCAAAGTAAGTCCAGATACTGTCATTATTACAAATGACCAGCAGTGTCATATTTTCACTACTTCGCTATCACAAACAAGCAAGGAACCCATCAAAACTAGCGTGGCCATGGGCAATGTTTTAATCGAGTCCATGTTGTCGAGTCTGTCTCATATCCCTGATTGCAATAATCATAACTGTCAATCTTAGTAGGAGACCAGCCCGTGACCAAATTGTGGGAACAAAGGTTTGAAAGTGTTGTGTTCCCTGATGAATATCAAACAATTGTTACTTGGGCTACCCCCTTAAAAATGTCAGGCATTTCCGGGAGGGGTCAACAAAGGTCATACAGGGATCCAAAAATCAAATATATTCCAATCGTGTCCAAAAATGTAAAGTTTGTTATACCTCCGACCTTGAAGGCGCTATGGTCAAAAACGTTGAAACGTCAACGCACTTTTGACTGGTAGTCAAATTCACCAACATCTGATTCTAATGATTTTAGTGTCTAATAATATGTTTTCTGACATGGCAAATTCAACTAAGCAACTTTTAAAAGTAAAAGTGGTTGCCATAACCTTGAAATTTCAAAATGGGATAACACACGCTATGCACATCATTCGTATGCAATGCTGTGCGTAGCGTGTGTTATCCCATTTTGCAATTTTAAGTCTTTTCTGTCAGACAAGTGAGGAGATTTTCCTGATTGTTTGCCACTTTATAAACAAAAAATCACAATTTTAAGAATACGGGATCGGATTCCATTGTGTAGTGATTTAGAACACTTAAAACGCAAAACGCTGTTCGCAAGGTAAATCAAACATCAGACAAACCACAATCACAAACTTGAACAGGAATAAAAACCTTGACATGCGCGGTTGAAACAGGTCCGTGTTGTTATGAAAGTGCCATAATATAGACAACGCGTTGAGTGATTTCTTTCTTCAATCATTGACGATTGACATGAGCACCATGAAGGTAGCTCAGAGGTTGCGTGATTTTCCCCCGTCTGTTGCAGAGTCACAGGGTCGAGTCCAAGTACAGTCGGGGAGCTCGTGGGTGGGAGACCGTCCTCGAGTACTCCAGCACTGCTAACAACGTAGGGTTTTTTATATCAAAAAGACTGTCCATATTTGAAGAGTGTTTCGTTGTACGATCAAACAACCTTTGTTGGTAGTCATTTTCTTTGACAATTGGAACTCGACCATTGGGAATTGACCATTGGGTTTATTTAGTTGGGACTAGACCATTTGAACTCAAACATTGGGAGTTGTTGATTGTAAGCACAATTTTGTGCCTTTCGTTTGACCATCGTGACGTGACTCGAACATAGGTACATTGAGTCTAGAACATTGGGCTGGGAAATTGTGACTATAGCACACTGAGACTCGAACATTCAAACTAAAGGACAGTGGGACTCAAACTTGGGACTAATTTATTTATATATTTTATTTGTATTATTTTTGTTTTTATTATTATTGTTATTATTATTTTGTTTATCTATTTGTGCAGCGACAGTGTCCCTAACTACACAGGACCCAGACGAGGGTTATGGAAATGAACAAACTTCAAGATCAGGTACAGTTTGGTACTTTATGAAAACTGCGTTCGCATTGGGCTTAAAAATGGACGCATTGACAATACTTAGCATTAGTAAAGTTACTTTTTGTGCCAAGTGCGAAAGGTGTGTAGATAACGAGCATGTTAATTTACCTCCGCGAAAAGGGTCAGGTAACCTATACATGTCCACCGAAAAATAATTGAGAAACATCGACTGCAAACACATTCCTCCGTTACTTACATGTGACTTCAAATGAGTAAGTCGAGTAAGTTTGGTGAAATTAACACACAATTTGACTGCGACCACGTCCGCAACCGTCAATTTTGTAGCACCCAAATTTCCAGTGAAGACGCGGACTTAAAACGAAGCTCGTCCAGTTTATAGTGCTAGTATACTAAGCATCATCCTAACGATGGTTCTTGAAAACAGCCTGCCAATCAAGGAAGCCTTCGGCTGATTACAGTTGGTTTATTTCACGGACAGTTAAAAAAAAAATCAAGATTAAAAATATACAATTATTTTGTGACCTCGAAGTATTTGTTCGTCCCCTCGAAATAATACTTCGTTCCCTCGACAGATTATTTCGTTCCCATGGAATAGCATTCCGAGGTAACGAAATAACATTTCTATTTGGGTTCTAAAGACGACAGAAATACGTTTGCATCGTGCCGCCGGTCGCGTCGTGCCGTCATCCTTCGCGTCGCCCATTTTGTAATATGTTCTCATAGTAATACTTGTTTCTCACTCGACACAGGGTAGCTGACAACATTTTTTAAAGGTTTTTGAAAATCTTGAGTGCGTTCAGGTCCCATTAGTTTTTCTTTGCTTGTCCTTCAAAAAAATCTTTCTGGTGCATCAAATTGTTTTTGTGGTCACACTATGGTCTCATCTCATGACTTGCTTGCGTTCGGCTACATGTATGATTTCACTCTTCCCTCTAGAAACATGCAAAGTAACTATATTTAAAAACAACAATGATATTAAAATATCCCAAATTGTTCATTACCCCTGCGACATAAGTCACCAGTTTTTCTGTGACAAAAGACTAACAATCGTCAAGTGTGTGGACGAAGTCAACGTTTTTAGAGATGGAAGGCATTTTAGCTTCTCTTGATTTGCAACACTTATGTGACACTTTTCTAGCGAACAAGTTATGCTATTTCGTTGAAAATATTCATAATTGAGGTGTTCGTGCAACAGCGCGAGCAACTCATTGTTTTTGTTCGGGTTTTTTTTAATATTAATGTTATTTCTGAATATGTTTACTCTGTATTTGTAAAGAGGGAAGAGTGAAATCATACATGTAACCGAGCGCAAGCAAGTCATGAGATGAGACCATAGTGTGACTACAATTTGTTTTAATTGTATTTGCCATAGGGCCTACATCCACCATAAAGAGGGGTTTAGGTGGGTTCTTTTTATTGTATTTTATAAAAGGACCGGAACGTACTCAAGATGTTCAAAAAGTCTTTAGAACACCATACATTTCGAATGAAACGGAACTAACATTTCGAGCGACGATTTCATTTTATTTATTTATAATTTTGTTTTTATTTGTTTACCTTTTCAAATGTTTTTTGCCTGCCTTTTTAGAGGCTTCGTAGTTTATGGCTATTTTGGGGGGGGTACGTTTTACAATGGAAAGTACTAAGTTTAATAATAATTTATTGAAAAACCGTGGAAACCAATTGTGTTTCTTGGAAAGGGTTTGAACTCTTGCACTTTCTAAGCCATTGATTTAGCCTCCTTTAAGTGTTATTTGTACTCTGTTTTTTTACATTGCAGGGACAGTTGCTGGAATAGTCGTTGCATGCCTCGTGGTGTTTATTGTTCTTGCTGTTGTTGTAATACTTGTGAGACGTAAACGGTAAGCATGTGTTTTGTAATATGTTTCTGTTTTGGTTTGCTTTGTTTTGGTGTGTTTTTTTATTTGGGGTTGTTTTTATATGGGTTTTGAGGCATTGCATGGTGAGGTATCAATATATATTCGGTTTGCGGTATAAACACCATGTGTATAAGTATCTACTTTGCTGTGTAGATTTTGTTCTTTAGAGAACTTGTCTTGCTATTTATTCTACTACCGCGGAGTAGATTTTCGGAATTCGGGAGACTTCTCAATTCTGAAAAGAACTGTCCTGCTTATTAACTACTACCTGGGCGTGAGGTAGGAAATCGGCCTGGACTACTACTTTAGCTTTGTGGATCGGGTGGACTTTTCGTAATTAACTGCACTGCCGCGGAGTGAGTTCTTTTTGGTCTCAACGTTTCGACTAGCTTGGTCATCGTCAGGAGACTGAAGAGTGTAAGACATGTTGGACTATTGGAAAGGATTCAGAGGTTTCAGTGTAGAGTCAGTCACTGCTCTGATTGGTTCTTCTGAAAGGAGAACTATGATTTGAGGGCTCAGAGTTATTGTGTGGGTTGCCTATTTGTGTGTGAGTGCCCTGTGTAGTGGGGCGTGTCAGTAGACTGTGGGATACAAGTAGAGTAGGGTGGTAGGATTGTGTGCCAAATATTGCTGATGAAGTAGCCGATATCTTGATGCACTGTTTTGTGCCTATGTAAATCAATAGCTTCCCTGATGCGACGTGTATACCAATGTCTCTCAGAAGCTAGGATTTGACCTTGATCCCAATCTATGACATGGTCTAGATCAGCAGAATGTTTGACAATGGCAGATTTGTCATATTCCCCTCTCCGGCCATGGGCTTTGTGTTCTTTCAGCCTTGTGTTAAGGTCTCTACCCGTCTCGCCAATGTACACTTTACCACAAGAGCAAGGAATCCGGTAAACTCCCGCTTGACTGCTAGAGTCATACTTGTCTTTGTGGGTGTGTAGCTTCGTTTCTAACTTGTTGCGAGTACGGTAGTAGACCTTGATATCTACTTCACGGAGGATACGTTGGGTTTTATGTGAAGTGTGACCAATGTACGGAAGGACCGAAATGGGCATGTCTTTGGAGTTTGAAGACTGAGAGTTATGTTTAGGAATAAACTCTCGTTTGTTCAGCCTGTACCCATTCTCTTTTAGCACTGTGTTAAGGTACTCCAGTTCCATTGGTTAATGTTCATCGTCACAAATAATGTGTGTCCTTCGGAGTAGGGTGCGGTTTACTGAGGCTTTCACGGAAGGAGGATGAAATGACCGAGCATTCAGATAGCGGTCTGTGTGAGTCGTTTTCTGGACACGAAGTGTGCAAGAGAACCATCAGCCCTCTTTGAAATGAGTACATCAAGGAAAGGTAATGAATCGGATGTCTCTGTTTACATGGTGAACTGAATGTTGGGATGTTGCCGGTTAAGGTGACTAAGGAAGTCATCAAGATTGTCCAACCCATGTGACCAGATGATAAACGTGTCATCCAAAAATATCGAAGCCAAAGCTTGGGTTTGATTCGAGCTGTTCCCAGTGCTTTCTGTTCAAAATCTTCCATGAAGATGTTCGCTAAGACCGGGAAAATGGGTGACCCCATGGGGGTGCCCAAAGCCTGTCTATAGAACACTTCTCTCCATCAGAAGTATGTGGACTTTACGCATGTCAATAGAAGATCATGGATCTGGTCTGGCGTTAGGTTGGTACGGTTGGTTAGAGTTTCATCTTGTTCAAGAATTGATTTAGTGATTTGGCATGCTTCATCGGTAGGGATGTCAGTTGACATGTGTAAAGTCCACATACTTCCACATACTTCCTGACGATGACTAGAGCAAGCTAGTCGAAACGTTGAGACCAAAAAGAACTCACTCCGCGGCAGTGCAGTTAATTACGAAAATTCCCCCCCGATCCACAAAGCTGTAGTATAGTCCAGGCCGCTTTCCTACCTCCCGCCCAGGTAGTAGTTAATAAGCAGGACAGTTCTTTTCAGAATTGAGAAGTCTACCGAATTCCGAAAATCTACTCCGCGGTAGTAGAATAAATAGTAAGGCAAGTTCTCTAAAGAACAAAATCTACACAGCAAAGTAGATATTAATACACGGGGGTTGTTTTTGCTTTTAATCTCTGGCCCCGTACTTTCCATAACACTTGACAGTGAATTTACACACCACTTGAAACCGCGCAACTGTATAACCGCACAAGTTGTCTATGGTGGCAACATTGTGCTCAGAATTACCTTTGTATTGTGTATGTAGATGCAATCACAGCGTGATATCAGACTGTAGCCTGGCATAGTTTATCTATCATCCAAAACACAGTAGATGAAATTGAATCGTCACTAATTACCATCAATGCATGAAATTGAGGCACGCATAGCAAATATGCTTATGATTAGCGAATAAAGTTAAAGAAATGTGGACATCCATCTTGTAGCTCTATTCAAGTTGATGTATAACCAAACTAGGGATTTACCGTGCAACATGGATAGGGAAATTGTTGGTGCCCCCCCCTATGCACAAACAAATTAATGGTCTGTTATTATTTACAACCAGGAGAAGAGCGGAAAATAGGGAAACCTCCAGAACGCCCAGTGTACAACATGTTAACACAATCTACTCTGAGCCGACAGATCCTAGATACCAATCCACTCCTTCCAGACAGAGCACTACCGAATACCAAGATCTCGATATTTCCACAACCATGGACGCTGTCGAGAAACCATACACAACCCTAAAGTCAAACAACCCACCAGAGAGTGGTGATGTACCCGAGTATCTTGAACTCTATGACGACCCTTCATCGGGACAGAATGTGTACAACACTGCAGATGAAGACGCTGAGTACTCTACACTGGATGAACATACTCAGAAACCTTTTACATTCAAGAAAAATAAGAACAAACTCACACAAGCTGAAAGCTTAAGTGAAGGCAATGAGTATTCATATGTAGAACCACCACAGTTCAAAGGGGATTGCAACACGAATAATGCTGGTAACCAGTACATGAAGGATCTTTGTAAACAAGACACCACGAAACCAGCTAAAGAGAACCCAGAAATGGAGAATGCATATTACAGTTTACCTCCTGATGCACAATAGTGACTTTGAATTTGTAAACAACATTTGTTTGCACTTATCTAGTTGGAAAAATTTGATGTAGACTTCATTCCATCAAAATATTATTTCGTTCCCTCGAAATAAGATAAGATTTTGAAGGAGCGAAATAGTTGAGGGTGAAAAATCAGTTATTTCAAAGGAGCGAAATAATATGTTGAGCTGAGGGAACTAAATAAATTTTCGGGGGAACGAAATAATTATAATAATTTTAATTTGTTCACGTTTTCTATTTTCTATGTTTTGTATTTTTACTTTTTTCTTGGCCTTGTATGGGCTCCGTACAATTAGATGCCTTTTCGGTCAAAAACGCATGTGCGCACACAGGGTGCCAGACCAGACTGCACATTTGGGTGTGTTGCCAACCTCGTCCCCATGGTTTACTTTATTTCCAACCATGTTTACAATAGTAAACCCTGGGAGACAGCCGGCCGGCAACAAATAAAAACGTGCTATTAAATCTGGTACCGGACCACGAGACCATGACGAAGATGTGAATTTCGAAAAGCAGCCAGACTATTCTAATTTGCATATGTATCCAAAAATTTTGGATATGCAAATGATCCAATACCAGGGTGAGAGAGCGGTCAACCTGGTACTGCTCGACACACCCTGGGGACGAGGCTGGGTGTGTTGCATATGGACCGAAAATGGCAGTTAAGTAGTTAAGTTAAGTAGTAACCTTAGCATTTATTTCCTGTGTAATAAATGTACTTTCCGTGGAATTTCAAAAGCTATCAACAATCTTTTTATCAATTTTATTAAATAGTTTACACATTAACACAACGCTGACTCCATTGATACCCGAACACCTCGGTGTTTGTTTGTACAAACACTAAGTTCTAGTTTTTTAAAGTTTTTCTTCTTCTTCTGCGCGGCGATTGTCCGCATTAAAATGCACAGTTGTAAAAATTGTATCAACTTGAAACTTTACATGTAGGTATAACTTGTAGATGAACCTAAAAGTTAAATCGTCATGATGACGTCATCGGGTGTTGAGTTACATTAATTATAAGCTTAATATTTGAAAAAATCATAACTCATGAACCACACATTGGATTTTTACAATCTATACATCATCGGAGAGGTCGTTCAACACTTCACAAGTGCTAAACACAGTTTGACCCCATTTGACCTCGACTTCCGGTTCAAAACGGAAGTTGATAACATCAAAAATTCATATCTCAAAAACTGTTTATATTAGAGACTAAAATGTTAACACCGGATTGTAGGTCCTTGAGCCTTCTCAAACTTTTGCACAGAGATGATATCAATTTGACCTTAACTTCCGGTCGAAATCAGACGTTAAAGCCCACGAGTGTGATTACCCGCGTTTTAACTGTGTATAGTGCAGCCGTGTATAGTGCAAAAGCACTGTGGCGGGCTGTTCCGCTCGACTGATCACAGGGGGGCAAAGTCCATTTGGCATTAGGCTATGCATAGAGCAAGGCTGTATGGGCTGTGTTAGTCTAATCCAAGTGTGAGCATTTTTGTCAGATAACAAAATACACACTTCCAAAGATCACACAATCTTCTAACTTCGCACATAGTTAGCTCTTCACTTGTAAAAGACATCGCTTTATTTACGTCATAATGACGTGATCTGGTGTTCAGTTAACATAAAAAAGGTTTAACATTTGAAAAATGCATAACTTATGAACCGCGCATTGGATTTTTACAATCTATACATCATCGGAGAGGTGTTCCAAAAATAAACAAACGCTACACAGTGTGTGACCTCAATTGACCTTGTCTTCTGGTCGAAAGCGGAAGTTGAGTAGTAACCTTAGCATTTATTTCCTGTGTAATAAATGTGCTTTCCGTGGAATTTCAAAAGCTATCAACAATCTTTTTATCGATTTAATTAAATAGTTGACACATTAACACAACGCTGACCCCATTGATACCCGAACACCTCGTGTTTGTTCGTACAAACACTAAGTTCTAGTTTTATTTTATTTCTGTAATGAGCCCCACTTAAGGTTAATCAAAATGTTTTACTCATGTTGGGACGAGCTTGGCGCACATTTTTTCGTTTACTGGGAATGTACTATTCGTTTTTACAAGAGTTCTTTGGCTGAAACTTTGATAATTTATTACGCCCAAACCGAAACAGTTAGCAAGCTAAAATGTTGGATATATTAGTTTGGTATGATGATGTATCACTTTGATTTTTTAGAAGATCTGAGGAGCCATGAATCACCACTTGGTACATTCTTACAGGCAGTGACTCTTAATCCAGAGATCGCAGGTTCACACCCTGCTCAAGTCAATTTGGCTTTGTTCAACTAAAAATAAATCAAAATTTACCCTTTCAGTTTCCCTTGTGGTTTTTTACTTGATAAATTAAAATGTATACTCAAAACAAACTCATAAAAATAGTAAGTATTATGTTAACGATCAACGAAATCACTCAAAAATAATTTGACTCCTTGTTTATTTTGTGTTCAGTTATTACTTTGTCGTAAGTGTGAAGTTTTCTTCCCTGTAATTTCGTTGAAATTTGATCGGAAAAACTAGCCTCACTCTTTGACTTTTGTACTAGTGTTTTTCCCGCCGTTGGTGGCGCCCTGCATGGTTCCCTTCAAAAGACTCGTGAAAGTGAAAAATTAAATCAACACTGAAGTGCCTCGGAAAACCGGCGTAAAATCAGTCTGTGTTGTGGGAACTGGATGAAGGTTGCTTATCTTCGTTGCAGTGCATTGTCTTGTTTGGATCGAGTCCGTATTGAAAAGATTGCACTCCATTAGGACCTTTAAAGATCTACTTCAGCAATATCTGCGAAATAAAACAAATTGCTGAATCTTAAACATAATGTTATTAAGTATTCTGACCTTGTAGATTGGATTGTTTTAAACATATATTTTTTTCGTAATTTTAACCGGAAAAAATAATCCGATCTTAGGGTTTTTAAAAACTCGCGCGCTTCCATGGCTCCCTCCATAGGCACCATGCATGTCCCATACTGAAGCACGTGTATTTACGCGCACCACGAACCAACTATAAGATACGTGGGTGAACCAGCGAATGATGACGTACTTATAAGAAAGGGGAAACCAGGAAGTAGCGATGTGTCGTGTGTTTACACGGTAACTATGTGTGATGATCTCATTATTCGAATACATTCACCAAGTTAAGACGTGAGAATTGACCATGCCGAACTCATGTTCTGTTGGTGGATGTACTTGGAACGCAGATAGGAACCCAGATGTGAGTTTTTGTTTCGATTCCCAAGAGATCCTGTCCAGAGAAGGGAATGGGTGCGTTCGGTGACCAACACAGGGTTTCACGGTGACAAAATGGACCATGATTTGCAGTGCCCATTTTACGGACGACTGTCGGGTTGCAACATCGCAACTAAAGAGCAGTTTTGGATTAAAAAGCTATAACAGGCTTAAGCCAGGTTCAATCCCAACCATGAAAGCCCCATCTGCAGTGCTATCATCTTTTCAAACAGAGAGTAAAACAGGCACAGCCAAATGAAACTAAGCGATTCAGCCAACACTCGTCTGGCATGTCATTTAAGAAAAGAGAGAAGAGCTGGGTAAGCAACTTTTAAGTTCTAAAACTAAGTTCTATGAGTATGTAGTTGATATTTTACCATCGTTTCTTTTCATTTCAAAACATGCACTTCTCGCAAGAGATTTCAAACTCAATAGTAGGGCTACCAAAACCATCAACAATTTTCCTTTTCACTCGATGTGATTGTGAGCATGATTCGAGTTCGAAGTTTAGGAAAGTTTGTAACTAGTTACCAATTCTACTTCACCTCCTTGACCTTGTCATCCCAGTGCACATACATGTGTACAAGACTCCCCTTCAACTTCAAGTACAACCTACAGACTTCATTATTGACCTTACATTGCTTTTCCAGTTTAGTTTGCTTTCAACATCATTGTATCCCTGGGGGAGGAGTACCAGGGGAAGGACCATGGTAAAAAATTACTTGGGCCTACAAAGGGCAAAGCCATACATGTGTGTGAATACAATGCCCAAATTATGACATTTTGACTTAGAGGTTAAATACAATGTTTGTTTTGATCTTTTGTTCAGGTTTTGCAAGAAGCTTTTGCTGAATATATGCTAAGTATGGTGACCAGGAGCCCACTGGTGAACAACTTCTCCCATCTAATGTGATGGAAAGTTCAATCACATCAGAGGAGGTAATGAAACGGTTTACTGGCTTGTTGCAGAAACAACCTTAATTATGTTTAGGGGAGAAATATTCAACCGCGGGGGGTGGGGGTCAGCTTCAAAATGCCTGGACCCCGAGCTGAGGGTTATTTTTATTTCATTACACATCAAAATGTGCAGTATCGGAATAATAATTAACTTTACTTTGCATAATCATACACTTGTCAGGCCTGGAATTTCATCTTGGAGAGGGCAAGGCCATTTTCATTTTGTAAAGGGTACTTCCATTGGAAAATCTTAAAGTCTATGGGAGACTTTTGAAGGGGCACCAAGGCCGACGAAGGCCATGGCCTCCGTGTAATTCCAGGCCTGACTTGTGAATATCTTAAAAGTTAACAATTTCCCTCAAGATTTTTAACAAATTTATAAACCCCTAGGTTTGAGATGCATGATTCATGTCTGTTTGCAATTTTGTTTCAAGCAGAATTATTAAAATGAAAGAAAGGTTTATTTTGTCCTCCTATTACATGTATTAAAGAGATACTGTTGACATAGTTTAAACACCTTATTGTTAATGCAGAGGATTATTTCTGATGGTAAAATATGATTTATTCATCAAGCCATTGTGGATTTTTTTCTTTATTGATTATACATGTATTGTACATATTTTTTGTACACCCTTTATTATCTTATGAGAAGAGTTGTTTTAATGCCCATGTAGCTTTTACTTGACCGCAACCACATCTGGTAATTTAAATGTAGGGTTTTATTGAGTACATGTACACATGTATACCGTACTTATTTGTTATTGTTATTATTATTTGTTAGAAGGGGGATCAACCACAAACTTGTTTGCTACGTAAGATTAATGAGCAGCCCCAGTTTGTGCATATTGCATGGTGAACTAAAGTAGTTTTTTTTGGGGGGGGGGGGGAAAGAGGAGTTGGAGTACATGTATTGGGGTTTGCATATTTCATGTGTAATGTGTTTTCAATCCAGGGCAAACACAAAACAATTACACTTCTTTTTGACAATTTGCCAGACAACCTGTCTTTCTAAGCTTTGACTGTAATTTGAAATGTTTGTTTACATTTTCTTGAAAGTCTACATTGAGCTGAAAATTTTGATAAGGTCTTTTAGAATGTCTGTAGGCAAGAAGAGTAAGGATCGCATGGAATTAGTTTTGCAACATTCCCTTTTAATTTAGCTGTTTTCTATTTAATTACTCAATGAAAATTGAAACTAGACAGAGAGGTCAACTTTGGTGATACAACTTTTCTTGACATTAAGTATTACATGTACACTGTACTCTTAACTCCAAAAATAATTATTGCTTTTTGTACATAAGGTGGTCATTTACCATGTAGTATATGCAAGAAGGGTAAGGAACTCATAGTTACATTTTCTTTTAATGGCAACGTGTCTCTTTAATTTATTAATTAAGCTGCTTTCTATTTATTTACTTCACTTGAAGAGGGGTAGTTGACTTTGCAAAAACAATTGTTGTTTTATTCTATTTTTCTTGAAATAAAATAATACTCATAAAGACTAAAGACTGATATGTGTATATTATTAAAAGTATTTATTGTCATTTACTCATGGATCATCTAAAAATGATTGTAACACACTGAAAATTTAGAGTAAATGGAGGCCACCAATCCCACCATGTTTGTATCCTCAATTCTGAAAACCTTCCTGAAAACCATGTACCACTACTAGATTAGCAGAACATGTTTTGATCATAGTATGATTTGAAACTTTGCATGGTGGGATCAGGTTTGCAGTGATGCTATGTATAAAATCTCGTTGTGAGTAGTGGTGGTTTTAAAAAGAACAGGTGGTTTGACAACTTCCTGAAGAGGATCAGGGCATACTGATCAAAAAATCAAGTTGTGAAACCACTGTTTCTTTTCAGAACCACCACTACTCAAAAGAGATTTGACCTATGGTGTCAGCGCAAACCTCACCTAATTATAGACATTGTTCTTGTAATGACACACATCCCATCTCAGTGAGCCAAATATTAACAGATTTTTATCAAAGATTGTGGTTCTCAAAAAAGTTCCCCTTTTGAAGCCTCTTTGCTGTATAACTTCCATGTTTGTAATATGTACATGTAAGTTGAATGCATTTCACTATTTTCCATTGAGAGGCACAACAGCATGAGCTTTATGTTTGACAAATAATTTGTACATCTATTTTTTGAGTCTCATTTACAAACATTTTATCAACTATAGGGGCTAAAAATACCACACTAAATTCGAGTGAGAAGAGGAATTCTTATTATATGATTGGCAATAAATTTTAGGGTTTTTAAGTTACTAATAGTCAAGTGGCGGGTAAACCCTTTATATTGTCCATTGGGGTTGGGATATGTCCTTCGGATGGCGTCCATGATACATGAAGGAAGTGGCACTCTGTTGAACCTTCCGAGGTAGCCCGTACACCATCTGACAACTTGCCTGTAAACAACATGGCGATTTCTTCTGCAAACAAAGTAGTTGAAGAAAATCAAATTAGGTAAACATTTGATATCAATATTTGTTTAAAAACACAGTTTTCCCATTTTGAAGAAATCACGTATGAGTAAGGGTGGAAATATACTCTTCTGGTTTGTCCAGTCGAAAAACTTGTAGGAGAACCCCCCCCCCCCCACACACACACACACACCCTTACATATGGCTGTTACAGGGGTACTTTCATTGTTCTCCTTTTTCTGAAGAAATCCTAATTGGGTCACCACCAGAACAAAGAAAACCTTATGGGGTAGCATTGCTCCGTAAGTTGGCATGTGTAAGCTCACACACACACACACACACTCAAGTGTGTCATGAGCTCCAATCGTGGACCCTCCTTTGTTCAACTCTTTGTCCTGACAAACGTGGACCCCATTGTTTTCCTTTGTGATAACAAACATGGACCTATTGTCCCATTTGTTGTAAGTCCTCGGTTTGATTGCACTACAAACTCACACACACACACTTTTGGGTTCTTTAAAGAAGTCATAAGCTGTAACATACTCAACAATTGTGACAGAGATCAAAGTGTTTAGAAAAAATCTTGTACAGGTTTTATGGTTATTCGTTTTTCTGAGTTGAATAAATCTAATCCAACAGTCAATTATACTCAGGGTCAGGTAAGAGGCGTAATAATTTTTTGGGGGGGAGGTTTGCTCCTTACATTAATTTTACAGTTCAATTAAAAAAAGACACTTACTGGTCTAGAGTCCCTTCAACTGCATCTCTGCCATAGTATTCACCGGTACTGTAAATACGCGGTTTGAAGTACAGCCGGGTGCAGACAGACTGCTTCAAACCAATCATGCACAGCAAGGCTTTGGTTTTCATCCTCTACAGTAATGTTCAATGCTGCCATTTGGGCTCTTGTCTTCTGCACTTCCTTACAGCAGATGCAGTTCACTGCCATTGGTTGGACCACACAGTGTCCGCATGAGCACCTGAAAGAAAAATTTAAATAACAGAAAATTAACGGATGAAAGTGTTGCTGTACTGACATAGGATGGACTATGTTCATGACCATTAACTAATTTTACGTGAACGGGGGTAATACAAAATGAGTGGGGATTGAAACGATGCGTGTCTCATTTATACATCTAAGTAAAAAATCATGCAATGTTTCGCATTGTTTATCAATGGCCGTTGTTCTTACTTTGTGTCTCTGGGAATTTTTTTTTATTTTATTTTTTTTATTTGAAAAGTGGTTTGTAATTGTAGTTCTGTTTTAAAGAATAAACATGACATATCATACTAGCCTAAAAGAAAACTATGAGAAATAATTAGCAAATGAGTTTGACATAAAAAATAATCCAATTAGGCTAGGACCTACCTCAATCATTTGCTAAAAAAAATAAATAAATAAATGCGGTAGAACAGTGACACTGACAGAAAATACGGCTTGTCAGGATCAGTTCGGTACTGAAAATAAATGTTATCTCCGACACACTGAGATTTGATGATTGTATTGTGAAAAAATTAATGGATAAACGAGGAATTACAGAAACAAATAAAACAACATTCATCTATTTTCCTTCTCCATGGAACCCGGTTCTCCGATAAGGATACCTGCACTAACCCAATGGGAACAATTTTTGAGTGACACCATTCAATGTATCATGAAAACGTGAACCATATTGGACAACAGCAACCATTTCGTGAGAAAAAAAAATCAACTTTCTGCTGCTATTTCTATCCATTATAGCGGCCTCATATGCCGCATAGATAAATAAGTACTTCATGACGATAAAAAACAGTAAACATAGCATTGTTTGTTCTTCAAAAAACCTGTGGGACTCACCATTCAGTATTGTTTAGTCGACCTCCTGCATCAGGATTCGCACGTTCACGATCATCGGCGGCCAGTGGCTCAAACCTGTATGGTTTGGCACCTCGCACTTCCTCGCCAAGCACTCCCCCAGCTTCATCAACGCCCTCTTCGTCTTCGGAAGAGCTCCCTCCACCGTCAGATCTATCCTCACTATCAATACTTTCATCTGTATTTCCTAATTCTTCTTCGTCCACACTGTTGGGTTCTTTCCCTACGATCCGTAATCTGCTGACATTTTGGTCCTTCGTTTTTTACTGTGTGAAATAGTAGCGTGTGGCTATAGATATGAGACGCGCTGTAGACAAATGAAACGCTGACACTTCGCTGCGCAGGGGGGGGTAGATACGTGGTATAGAGCAAGAACGCGGTCTCACATTCGATGTACGTCATCAGAAGTCATAGTGTGGGTATATTTTTATCACTACGATGGATGCGTTTCGCAAAAACTCGAGTGGATTGAGGAGCTGCTGAACGCTAGGCCTAAATGACCGTTATTTTATTTTTTAGTTACCGGCCAGACTAGCGTCAGATTTTCATTAATATTAATTTATTACGTAATCATTGAAACCAATTGATTGGATTGTGTGGGCGCCAAAGTTTAGAATTATCCAGGGCAAACACAAAACAATTACACTTATTTTTTGACCAATTTGCCAGGACAAACCTGTCTTTCTAAGCTTTGACTGTAATTTGAAATGTTTGTTTACATTTTCTGAAAGTATACATGAGCTGGAAAATTTTGATAAGGTTTTAGAATGTCTAGTAGGCAAGAAGAGTAAGGATCGCATAGGAATTAGTTTTGCAACATTCCCTTTTAATTTAGCTGTTTTCTCTTTAATTACTCAATGAAAATTGAAAAATAGACAGAGAGGTAAACTTTGGTGAGACTGAACACTTTTCTTGACATTAAGTTTTACATGTACACTGTACTCTTAACTCCAAAAATATTATTGACTTTTTGTACATTAGGTGGTCATTTACCATGTAGTATATGCAAGAGGGTAAGGAAGACTCATAGTTACATTTTGCTTGTAATGGCAACGTGTCTCTTTATTTATTAATTAGCTGCTTTCTATTTATTACTTCACTTGAAGAGGGGTAGTTGACTTTGCAAAAACAATTGTTTGTTTTATTCTATTTTTCTTGAAATAAATATACTCATAAAAGACTAAAGACTGATATGTGTATATTATTAAAAGTATTTATTGTCATTTACTCATGGATCTCTCAAATGATTGTAACTCACACTGAAATTTAGAGTAAATGGAGGGCCAACCATCCCACCATGTTTGTATCTCAATTCTGGAAAACCTTCCTGGAAACCATGTACCCACTACTAGGATTAGCAGAACATGTTTTGATCGATTGTATGATTTGAACTTTGCATGGTGGGATCAGGTTTGCAGTGATGCTATGTATAAAAATCTCGTTGTGAGTCGTGGTGTTTTAAAAAGTAACAGGTGGTTTGACAAACTTCCTGATGAGGGATCAGGGCCTACTGATATCAAAAAATCAAGTTGTGAAAACCCACTGTTTTATTTTCAGAACCACAACTACTCAAAGAGATTTTGACCTATGGTGTCCAGCGCAAACCTCACCTAATAATAGTCATTGTTCTTGAATGACACACATACCTTCTCAGTGAGCCAAATATTAACAGATTTTTATCAAAGATTGTGGTTTCTCAAAAAGTTTCCCCTTTTGAAGCCTACTTTGCTGTTTAACTTCCTATGTTAGTATATGGTTACATGTAAGTTGAATGCATTTCACTATTTTTCCATTGAGAGGCACAAACAGCATGAGCTTTATGTTGACAAATAATTTGTACATCTATTTTTTGAGTCTATTTACAAACATTTGTATCAACTATAGGGGCTAAAAATTACCACACTAAAATTCGAGTGTGAAGAGGAATTCTTATATATGATTGCAATATATTTTAGGGTTTTTAAGTTACTAATAGTCATGTGGGCGGGTAAAACCCTTTATATTGTCCATTTTGGGGTTGGGATATGTCCTTCGGGTTGGCGTCCATGATACATGAAGGATAAGTGGCACCTCTGTTGAACCTTACGAGGTAGCCCGTACACCATCTGACAACTTGCCTGTAAACAACATGGCGATTTCTTCTGCAACTAAGTTGTTGAAGCAAATCAATTTAGGTAAACATTTGATATCAATATTTTGTTTAAAAAAAACACAGTTTTCCCATTTTGAAGAAATCACGTCCATGAGTATGTGGAAATATACTGCTTCTGGTTTTGTCCAGTCGAAAAACTTGTAAGGAGAACCCCCCCCCCCCCCCACACCACCACACAAACCCTTACATATGGCTGTTACAGGGGTACTTTCATTGGTTCTCCTTTTTTCTGAAGAAATTCCTAATTGGGTCACCACCAGAACAAAGAAAAACCTTATGGGGTAGGCTTGGCTCCGTAAGTTGGCATGTGTAAGCTCACCACACACACACAACACACTCAGTGCTGTCCATGAGCTCCAATCGTGGACACCTCTTTGTTCAACTCTTTGTCCTGACAAACGTGGACCCCATGGTTTTCCTTTGTGATAACAAAACATGGACCTATTGTCCATTTGTTGTAAGTCCGGTCGGTTTGATTGCACTACAAACTCACACCACACACTTTTGGGTTCTTTTTTTTTTTTTTTTTTTTTTTTTTAAAAAAAAAAAAAACAAAAAATATTATTTTAAAAAAAAAAAAAAAAAAAAAAAACAAAAAAAAAAAAAAAAAACAACAAAAAAGAAGTCATAAGCTGTAACATACTCAACAATTGTGACAGTGCATTCAAAGTGTTTAGAAAAAATCTATGTACAGGTTTATGGTTATTGTTTTTCTGGTTGAATTAAATCTATCCAACAGTCAATTATATCAGGGTCAGGGTATAAGAGCGATAATAATTTTTTGGGGGGGGAGGGTTTGCTCCTTACATTAATTTTACAGTTCAATTAATAAAAAGACACTTACTGGTCTAGAGTCTTCAACTGCACCTCTTCCATTAGTATTCCGGTACGTAAATACGCGGTTTGAAAGCTACAGCCGGGTGCAGACAGACTGCTTCAAACCCAATCCTGCCAGCAAGGCTTTGGTTTTCATCCTCAACAGTAATGTTCATGCTGCCATTTGGGCTCTTGTCTTCTGCACATCCTTACTGCAGATGCAGTCAATGCCATTGGTTGGACCACACAGTGTCCGCATGAGCCACCTGAAAGAAAATTTAAATAACAGAAAATTAACAAAATGGATGGAGAGTGTTGTGTACTGCATAGGATGGACTATGTTCATGACCATTAACTAATTTTACGTGAAAAGGGGGGGTAATAATACAAATGAGTGGGGATGTGAAACGATGCGTGTTCATTTATACTATCTAAGTAAATTCATGCAAATGTTTCGCATTGTTTATCAATGGCCGTTGTTCTACATTGTGTCTCTAGGGAATTTTTTTTTATTTTATTTTTTTTATTTGAAAAGTGGTTTGTTTTGTAGTTCGGTTTTAAAAGAATAACATGACATATCATACTAGGCCTAAAAAGGAAAAACTATGAGAAATAATTAGCAAATGAGTTTGACATAAAAAATTAATCCAATTAGGCTAGGACTACCTCAATCATTGCTAAAAAAAAATAAATAAATAAATGCGGTAGATCAGTGACACTGACAGAAAAATACGGCTTGTCAGGATCAGTTCGGTACTGAAAATAAAATGTTATCTCAGACACAACTGAAGATTTGGATGATGTATTGTGAAAAAATTAAGGATAAACGAGGAAGTACAGAAACAAAATTAAACTACATTCATCTAGTTTCCTTCTACCCATGGAAACCCGGTTATCCGTTAAGGATACCTGCAACTAACCCAATGGGAACAATTTTGGAGTGGACTCCATTCAATTGTATCATGAAAACGTGAACTTATTGGAAAACTAGGCAACCATTATCGTGAGAAAAAAAAAATCAACATTCTGCTGCTATTTCTATCCTGATAGCGGCCTCATATGCCTGCTAGATAAATAAGTACTTCTGCCGATAAAATAACACAGTAAACATAGCATTGTTTGTGCTTCAAATAACCTGTGGGGAGCTCACCATTCAGTATTGTTTAGCTCGAACTCCTGCATCAGGATTCGACGTCACGTTCACGATCTTCGGCGGCCCCCCCCCCAGTGCGCTCAAACAGGTATGGTTTGGCACCTCGATCTTCTCGCCTGCACTCCCCCAGTTCATCAACTCCCTCGTCGTCTTCGGAAGGTGCGCCCTCCACCGTCAGATCGTATCACTAACTATCATTGACTTTATCTTCTGTATTGTCATAAATGCGTCTTCGTCCACAATGTGTTCCTCCCTCGATCCGCTTAATGTCTGACATTTTTAAACCCCCCCCCCCCCCCCCCCCCCCCCCCCCCCCCCCCCCCCCCCCCCCCCCCCCCCCCCATACCTTTTTTCCCCCCCCCCTTTTTCCCCACCCCCCCCCCCCTCTCCTCGTTGTACTGTCGTGAATAGCTATAGACGCGTACAATGTTATACACACTTCGCTGCGCGGGGGGGTAAACAAGCAGTCTCCATTCATGTACGGCATCAGAGTCTAGGTGGAGTTTTTTTTAACGTGACATGACGTTTCCTAAATATCGGTATGAGGAGCTGCTGATCGCGGGGCTAAATGACTTTGTTTTTTTATTACCGCAACTACCGCTAAAGTAGTTTCATTAATATATAAGTAATCATGTAAACACAATTTGATTGGATTATCGCAAAGTTTAAATTATCTAGATACCGTTGAAGCTTGATCTTTAAAGCTAACGCGGGCGGTTCTTTCGTGGGACCCCCCCCCCCTCCAAAAGAATAAAAATAATATATTATAATATATTGCAAGGGGCATGAAATGAAGGAGAGGAGTATATGCTGGAATATTCGAACATTTATTTGAATGCCTTCTAAACATTGCCTTGGCCAATCTACATACGGTTAAATTATTTCCAACCCATTTAACATTTACGTTGGACTTTAGTGTGGTGCTTAGATTTTGCGGTTACTTCCAGTGTTCTGCCTCGTTTTGGTTTTTATTAAATGAACATGAAAACCAATCTTCAAATTGGAAATTAAGTTTATTATGCGCCAAAATGTAATTTTTATGTACATGAAAATGCGATGTACGGTTGCTTTTCGGATCTACACAATATGAAATAGCCCCCACAAATAATTGGTTCTATAGAACCGCGCCTCTTTAAAAGGTTAATTTTTAATTACCGTTCACATTATTTTATTTTTCCTACATAAACCTAGCCGAGTCTTAATGCCGTCAACTGCAGGGATTCGAATGATGTTGCTTTCTAACTACTGATGTTTGTTGTTTTCCTTTATTCGCTATATCACGCACTTCCTGAAGTACAGTGTGTCCTGGTGGTTTTGATTTAAGTTGGGCAGAGATGGGTGTTGGTTTTATGTCATATCTAAAAACACGATGACACAGAGACTTGGCGGTTTTAACGGGCTTCATTGGTTGTTGGGTAAGAGTAATAAGAATATTATAAGTTTCATAAAAGGGTATCCCTTGATTATTTCTTACCGATAAGTTTAAACCAGGGCAAACACAAAACAATTACACTTCTTTTTGACAATTTGCCAGACAACCTGTCTTTCTAAGCTTTGACTGTAATTTGAAATGTTTGTTTACATTTTCTTGAAAGTCTACATTGAGCTGAAAATTTTGATAAGGTCTTTTAGAATGTCTGTAGGCAAGAAGAGTAAGGATCGCATGGAATTAGTTTTGCAACATTCCCTTTTAATTTAGCTGTTTTCTATTTAATTACTCAATGAAAATTGAAACTAGACAGAGAGGTCAACTTTGGTGATACAACTTTTCTTGACATTAAGTATTACATGTACACTGTACTCTTAACTCCAAAAATAATTATTGCTTTTTGTACATAAGGTGGTCATTTACCATGTAGTATATGCAAGAAGGGTAAGGAACTCATAGTTACATTTTCTTTTAATGGCAACGTGTCTCTTTAATTTATTAATTAAGCTGCTTTCTATTTATTTACTTCACTTGAAGAGGGGTAGTTGACTTTGCAAAAACAATTGTTGTTTTATTCTATTTTTCTTGAAATAAAATAATACTCATAAAGACTAAAGACTGATATGTGTATATTATTAAAAGTATTTATTGTCATTTACTCATGGATCATCTAAAAATGATTGTAACACACTGAAAATTTAGAGTAAATGGAGGCCACCAATCCCACCATGTTTGTATCCTCAATTCTGAAAACCTTCCTGAAAACCATGTACCACTACTAGATTAGCAGAACATGTTTTGATCATAGTATGATTTGAAACTTTGCATGGTGGGATCAGGTTTGCAGTGATGCTATGTATAAAATCTCGTTGTGAGTAGTGGTGGTTTTAAAAAGAACAGGTGGTTTGACAACTTCCTGAAGAGGATCAGGGCATACTGATCAAAAAATCAAGTTGTGAAACCACTGTTTCTTTTCAGAACCACCACTACTCAAAAGAGATTTGACCTATGGTGTCAGCGCAAACCTCACCTAATTATAGACATTGTTCTTGTAATGACACACATCCCATCTCAGTGAGCCAAATATTAACAGATTTTTATCAAAGATTGTGGTTCTCAAAAAAGTTCCCCTTTTGAAGCCTCTTTGCTGTATAACTTCCATGTTTGTAATATGTACATGTAAGTTGAATGCATTTCACTATTTTCCATTGAGAGGCACAACAGCATGAGCTTTATGTTTGACAAATAATTTGTACATCTATTTTTTGAGTCTCATTTACAAACATTTTATCAACTATAGGGGCTAAAAATACCACACTAAATTCGAGTGAGAAGAGGAATTCTTATTATATGATTGGCAATAAATTTTAGGGTTTTTAAGTTACTAATAGTCAAGTGGCGGGTAAACCCTTTATATTGTCCATTGGGGTTGGGATATGTCCTTCGGATGGCGTCCATGATACATGAAGGAAGTGGCACTCTGTTGAACCTTCCGAGGTAGCCCGTACACCATCTGACAACTTGCCTGTAAACAACATGGCGATTTCTTCTGCAAACAAAGTAGTTGAAGAAAATCAAATTAGGTAAACATTTGATATCAATATTTGTTTAAAAACACAGTTTTCCCATTTTGAAGAAATCACGTATGAGTAAGGGTGGAAATATACTCTTCTGGTTTGTCCAGTCGAAAAACTTGTAGGAGAACCCCCCCCCCCCCACACACACACACACACCCTTACATATGGCTGTTACAGGGGTACTTTCATTGTTCTCCTTTTTCTGAAGAAATCCTAATTGGGTCACCACCAGAACAAAGAAAACCTTATGGGGTAGCATTGCTCCGTAAGTTGGCATGTGTAAGCTCACACACACACACACACACTCAAGTGTGTCATGAGCTCCAATCGTGGACCCTCCTTTGTTCAACTCTTTGTCCTGACAAACGTGGACCCCATTGTTTTCCTTTGTGATAACAAACATGGACCTATTGTCCCATTTGTTGTAAGTCCTCGGTTTGATTGCACTACAAACTCACACACACACACTTTTGGGTTCTTTAAAGAAGTCATAAGCTGTAACATACTCAACAATTGTGACAGAGATCAAAGTGTTTAGAAAAAATCTTGTACAGGTTTTATGGTTATTCGTTTTTCTGAGTTGAATAAATCTAATCCAACAGTCAATTATACTCAGGGTCAGGTAAGAGGCGTAATAATTTTTTGGGGGGGAGGGTTTGCTCCTTACATTAATTTTACAGTTCAATTAAAAAAAGACACTTACTGGTCTAGAGTCCCTTCAACTGCATCTCTGCCATAGTATTCACCGGTACTGTAAATACGCGGTTTGAAGTACAGCCGGGTGCAGACAGACTGCTTCAAACCAATCATGCACAGCAAGGCTTTGGTTTTCATCCTCTACAGTAATGTTCAATGCTGCCATTTGGGCTCTTGTCTTCTGCACTTCCTTACAGCAGATGCAGTTCACTGCCATTGGTTGGACCACACAGTGTCCGCATGAGCACCTGAAAGAAAAATTTAAATAACAGAAAATTAACGGATGAAAGTGTTGCTGTACTGACATAGGATGGACTATGTTCATGACCATTAACTAATTTTACGTGAACGGGGGTAATACAAAATGAGTGGGGATTGAAACGATGCGTGTCTCATTTATACATCTAAGTAAAAAATCATGCAATGTTTCGCATTGTTTATCAATGGCCGTTGTTCTTACTTTGTGTCTCTGGGAATTTTTTTTTATTTTATTTTTTTTATTTGAAAAGTGGTTTGTAATTGTAGTTCTGTTTTAAAGAATAAACATGACATATCATACTAGCCTAAAAGAAAACTATGAGAAATAATTAGCAAATGAGTTTGACATAAAAAATAATCCAATTAGGCTAGGACCTACCTCAATCATTTGCTAAAAAAAATAAATAAATAAATGCGGTAGAACAGTGACACTGACAGAAAATACGGCTTGTCAGGATCAGTTCGGTACTGAAAATAAATGTTATCTCCGACACACTGAGATTTGATGATTGTATTGTGAAAAAATTAATGGATAAACGAGGAATTACAGAAACAAATAAAACAACATTCATCTATTTTCCTTCTCCATGGAACCCGGTTCTCCGATAAGGATACCTGCACTAACCCAATGGGAACAATTTTTGAGTGACACCATTCAATGTATCATGAAAACGTGAACCATATTGGACAACAGCAACCATTTCGTGAGAAAAAAAAATCAACTTTCTGCTGCTATTTCTATCCATTATAGCGGCCTCATATGCCGCATAGATAAATAAGTACTTCATGACGATAAAAAACAGTAAACATAGCATTGTTTGTTCTTCAAAAAACCTGTGGGACTCACCATTCAGTATTGTTTAGTCGACCTCCTGCATCAGGATTCGCACGTTCACGATCATCGGCGGCCAGTGGCTCAAACCTGTATGGTTTGGCACCTCGCACTTCCTCGCCAAGCACTCCCCCAGCTTCATCAACGCCCTCTTCGTCTTCGGAAGAGCTCCCTCCACCGTCAGATCTATCCTCACTATCAATACTATCATCTGTATTTCCTAATTCTTCTTCGTCCACACTGTGTTCCTCCCACGATCCGCTAATGTCTGACATTTTGTCCTCGTTTACTGTGTGAATAGCTATAGACGCGTACAATAAACACACTTCGCTGCGCGGGGGGTAAACAAGCCGTCTCCATTCATGTACGTCATCAGAGTCTATGGTATATTTTTATCACGTGACATGCCGTTTCCAAAAACTCGGTATGAGGAGCTGCTGAACGCTGGCCTAAATGACCTTTTTTTTTAATTACGCAACTACCGCTAAGTATTTTCATTAATATATACGTAATCATGAAACACAAATTGATTGGATTTCGCCAAAGTTTAAATTATCTTAGTACCGTTGAAGTAGATCTTTAAAGCTAACGCGGTTCTTCTGTGCCCCCCCCCCCCCTCCAAAAGAATAAAATAATAATTATAATACTAATGCAAGGGGCAGAATAGAAGGAGAGGAGAAATGCTGGAATATTCAAATTATTTGCATGTAGCCTTGGCCCAAACTACATACGGTTAAATTATTTCCAACCCATTTAACATTTCACGTTGGACAATAGTGTGGTGCTTAGATTTTGCGGTTCTTCCAGTGCTTCTGCCTCGTTTTGTTTTTTATTAAATGAACATGAAACCAATCTCAAATTGGAAATTAAGTTTATTATGCGCCAAATGTATTTTTTTATGTACATGAAAATGCGATGTACGGTTGCTTTTCGACTCCCAAAATGAAATAGCCCCCACAAATATTGGCTCCTATAGAACCGCGCCTGCTTTAAAGGTTAATATTTTATACCGATCACATTATTTTATTTTCCTACATAAACCGCCGAGCTCCTTTAATGCCGTCAACTGCAGGATTCGAATGATGTTGCTTTCTAACTACTGATGTTTGTTGTTTCCTTTATTCGTATATCACGCACTTCCTGAAGTACAGTCGTTTCCTGGTGGTTTTGATTTAAAGTTGGGCAGAGATGGTGTTGGTTTTCATGTCATTATCTAAAAACCACGATGTCACAGAGGACTTGGCGGTCTTTAAAGGGCATCATTGGTTGTTGGGTAAGAGTATAAGAATATTATAAGTTTCATAAAAGGGTATCCCCTTGTTTATTTCTTTACCGATCAGTTAAAAGTGGATTCTATTTGGGGCCCTGCATACATTACTACGTGCACAAACTACAAACTGCATGGAAATTAAGGTCAACATAAACTTCGGTATAATAAGTAAAACGACTTATTGAATTATAATTTATATACATGTGATGTCATAAATATGAGGGGTAAACATTAAATCAAAGTACTTCTTGAACAATAACAGAAACTGAAAAGAAAGATTGAACACAAATTATACAAGGAAAAACACAACAGGTTTTTTAATTGTAAGTATGCTTTTGCCTATCCCATCTTACGGTATGAAGATGATGAAAAGAACCTGAACTGCATTAATCTAAATACAGAGTTTTTTTTTCTAAGAACAAGAATTAGGGAGCCGTTTTATAAAGCGCAGGTACCATTGACCTTTCAGAAACACATTTAAGTATGATGCTTTTACAACTCGTATCGGACTGCTGTTTAATAAGTTTGATGACGTATTTTGATAGTCGGGCTTTGTGCACTAGCATGTTCTTTTAACTATTATTATAATCATGCATTTGAGTTTGACCGTTGATGGCATTATTCAAATGTGCTTTTCCTACAAATAACATGACGTCATCAAGGAGGACAGTGGTCCTGAGTAGAGTACACAGTGCATTTGCATGGGCCAATGGTCGTTTTGGAATTTGACCCGTTTAAACTTGACTCTAAACTCTAAAACCTTGTAATATTACAGGTTGAACTCCAAAATAGGTATTTGACAATTAACTCGTTAATTGTTGGGTTGATCATTATGGAGATAGAAATATACGCAATGAACATCCTGGCTAGCACTTCTACAGGAAGTCTTGTTCCTTCTGGTTTGGTTGATCATAATATGAGCTCGGGTATTATCTTAACTGTGTACGTGTGTAAAGGAACACTGTTTGATCCTGTGAGCTTGGGTGTTTTATTAGCTGTGTACGTGTGTAAAGGAACACTGTTTGTTTGAAGAGCTTTATTCCTCTGTTTTGACGTCGTTTTGTTTTCACATATTCTAGAAATGACCAAAGCGAGCTGCTATACAGTACTGCTTATGTTTGTATGCATTATACCACAAGGAGTTGTATCTCTACAGTCAGGTAAATAAACAAAACTTGGATTGTACACAATATTTATGATTGCAAGTGATGCGAAAACAAAATAATAATAGGTAAAAGCAAAAAAGGTATCTCTGTTCCATCCACCATTTGATATTCACTGTCTTATGGCGTATTTTTTAATTACTTAACACAAAATAAGAAGCTTACGTTAAATGCAAATAACATTACAACACAGTTTTTTCATTGTTCTTGTTTTTTATTCAAAGCAGTAAGTGGGCGCCAACTGCATCAGCTGTAGGCCCATTAGACGATTTTCGTCTGGCTCCAATTTAAGCTTAAGAAACTCGTTAAACTAAAATAATTTGTAATAGGGTTCACCTGCGGTGAGTCTTGATTCCATAGGCTTAAAATAATGTACAACCTTACTTTGGGTCAATACAAAGCCAACGATTTGTTGGACCATTGTTTCCCATCAACGCAATGCAACTTTGCTCACGTTGATCCGGTGTTGGCCCAATAGACCAAGTGATGAGAGAACAAAATAATGATATTTCAAAGCAAAAAAGGTATCTCAGTTCCATCCACCATATTGATATCCACCATGAAATATGTAAATTGAACATCGCGCGTGCGCCCCTCTCTCTCTCTCTCTCTCTCTCTCTCTCTCTCTCTCTCTCTCTCTCTCTCTCTCTTCTCTCTCTCTCTCTCTCTCTCTCTCTCTCTCTCTCTCTCTCTCTCGCTCTCTCGCTCTCTCCCTCTCTCCCTCTCTCCCTCCCTCCCTCCCTCCCTCCCTCCCTCCCTCCCTCCCTCCCTCCCTCCCTCCCTCCCTCCCTCCTCTCTCTCTCTCCCTACTGGTTGGCAAAATTAATGAAAATCTCGCCTTTTTGTATGGGACTGATGTTGGCGTGACGCACATGCGTTTGTGCGTCTAACATCTCTACGACCAATGTTTACATGTCATTACGTGACTTAGGCCTACTATGTAGAATTTCCAAGTCTTGATGGAACTGTCCTTACTGGCTTTATTCAGCCACTCCGGTAAGGTACGTCTCTGGTACAAACTCTAGATATTCTTCACTCATTTTGAGAAAGAAAACCCTTCATGAAAAAAACAATTGCAACAATCCGCACAAGACAACAATTGCACTTTCCTATGAGTAATTCCAGTAAAGTAGTTACCTTTTGAAAACTCGGAATACTGGCATTGATTTCACCACCGCAAGACACTAAAATGCTGGCAACATTTCTGACTATCAGTGTCCCAACAATCACAAAATAGAAAAGCCAGCACGTTTTAGGCCCAAATCGGCTTAGCTCTTGATATTGTTATTCTATTGTCATTTAAAGGAACATCACAGAATTGGTTTTTGCTAACAAAACAGTTGCTGGCAGTGTAAGCACTTTATATAATCCACCATATACATAAACTGACAAACTTGTAGAAGTTTGAGATCGATCGGCCATCTGGGTCACGAGAAAATAGTGCAAAACCGATTACAAATTTGCATGTGTTATACAACGCATGAATAAAACGCTCATGAGCGATAAAATGTTACTTACCACTTCTGTAACGTTCCTTTAATTTAAATTGTAGTTTAATTATTCCTTTGTACCTTTGTATGCCTTTTGTGGTTTTTATGTACCTTTTTATGCCTTTTGTGAAGCGCCTTAGAGTATTTTACAAAAATACATTTGGCGCTATGTATTATTGTTACTACATTTTTTATTATTATTATTTTGAGTGGGAGAAGTACAAGATGGCAGAACCTGAAAACGGTACAAAACTTGTCTCTGTTTAATTTGTTTTAATTAATTTGTTTATTTAGAGTTAACAAATGTTCGTCTTATCGGTGGACCGTTAAGCAGTCCTAACGCAGGCCGTGTTGAAGTCAAACTGGACGGTGAAGCCTGGCTTCCTGTGTGTGATAGAGACTGGAATGACGAAGATGGGGTTGTAGCTTGCCGGCAGCTGGGATACACGGGCTATTCTCGAACTAAGACAGACTCTTATTACGGTGAAGGAACAGGTGGTTCAGGATCAGTCAATCGATTCAGATGCAGAAGAGGTTTGTCGTTATTTCCATTACTCTATGCAGTAGTGTGATACTTAATGTTAATGAAGTTGTTCAAATGAAATTATAGAGCCTTTTAGTTTGGTAATTTTTAGGGGAACACGCGGGTGCATCTTTTTTGTTCTAAGGGTCACTTCTGGTCAATTAAAATTGTAGTTTCCGTTTGCATTTCTCTTAAACAGGCCCCTTTAGCGCTCTTGTAATGCTATTTACTTCTTCTTTTTTTAAGACAATCTGACGTGAATGTAAAACAAATAATTATATGCGTGTAATAGTTTTAAAGGTTATCAAATGTAACGTCCAGATTTCAAAATGGGGGCACCGGGGTGGATATCAACTGGTGGGCACGCCCCCTTTTATTTACGCCATGTTTTGATGGCAGTTCGTGGTGTGATGGCGGTTTACGGGAATGATTGCGCCCTTTAATGGCGAGATTCTTGGGCCAATAGCAGTTTAGGTAAGCGTTTCGTGACTACTACATGCGTTCGTGACTACACAACTTGAAACCAAGACTAGGGAAAATCACATTTCTGTGCTAGCAACAGAAAATTGAGAGTTAATAATTATGGAAAATGTCGGATTTATCCCGGCGGTCAAAGTTAATGTTAAAATCATTTCTGTGGGAGAATAAAATGGTATCAGGGAAATTTTTCAAACTCTGTCAAAAAATTTGTAAATGTTTAATTGGTTCTTTCCTGATGGTGGTGTTCTATAGGTATAATCACATAGCGAATGTACCATTTTACATCAGCAATGACTGTCACTTTGTCAGTATTCAAATGTACTAAGCAGATAGTCTCAGGTTCAGTTCATCATCGTCATCAATTCCACATGCTCCGGAAGAGCTTAGCCATAGCACCTCAACAATTCAGTTTCCAGTCCAGCCAATTCTGGGTGAGTCTCCATACAACCATGAAGGAAGTCCTCCATGATACAACCAACTGACAGAATCAGCACCCTTATGTTTTCCTTTAAGCTGTCAGTCCAACAAAAATGGGGGAAACCCCTTGAACGGGGCAATTTTGGGTTAGGCTCCTCAGTATAGAAGAGCAGGCTCCACTGGTGGGTCGGCTCAAGCAACATGCCCAAACAGGCAAAGGTGTGAAACTCATACGAGATGTGAGTTTAGGTTGATTGGTGAGCAGGCGCTCAGGTTTTTGTAACTCACAAAGTCCTGCCAGTTAATACCCTCGATATGGCACAGGGCCTTTGTGTCAAAGGCATCCAGCTTTGATGAGGGTCCATGTCTCTGAGCCATGCAACAGGATGGACAGGACCAGCTAGTGTGCAGGATGAGCTTTGTTGTTCTTGAGAGACAGTGTTCCTTCCAGATGGTATTTAGGCGGGCTACGGGGCAGATGCGGTGAGGCCAATGTGACACTGGATGTCTGCTTTGCTTCTACAGTTTGCTTCCAAGAATTTTGTTTAACAACAACAACCTTATGGTTATCAATGAGGGATAGAGAGACTAAGAGTCATGGTCTCTTCATTCATTGTTTCAAGGGCTAGATGAATGACATCCATGCTCAGCTAGAATGGCCACATCATCTGTGTAGTCCAGATCAGTATTAAGTTTTATGTCGCTGTCAAAGCTAACTCCACAGTGACTTTGGGTCAACGTACAACGCCTTGACGTACACCACTCTGAATATTGAAGGTGTCAAACAGTTGGTTGTTTACCTTGATACAGGATACAGTGTTGGAGGGGGGGCTGTTTCATGTATTTAAACTTTCATTTGTGCATTTTTCCATCTCACCATAATTCACGATGTCTCTGGGCTTTGTTGGCTGCATGCTTCAACCTTACTGGTCCGCTGGTAGCTCCTCTTTTTTCAATTGGTCAACTCATAAATTGTTGGGTTTTGGCAGCTTTGGCCTTCTCTCAATAATCGTCTAATTTGCTCGTGCTGAACTCCTTAATGCACTTTGTGCTATGATGACATCAGGGAGTTAGGAGTATGTGACTCTTCTTGACTCTCCTACCTTCGGCAAACACTTTATTGCTTCAGTGTTTGCCATGATGAAGCGCTGGTAGCAGTCATGTAATTGGCATTCTCCTCCAGCAACTGGAAATGATTCCTCATGACAACCATGTACAAATGTACTAGGCTTGTAGCTATGGTGAAGAGGCTAAGGCTTTCCAGTCTGTTTTCTCATTCAGTGTGTTTGGGCTGTCCCACGCTCAGTGGTCAGAGCCGACTGTGTTGAAGTTCTTGTAAGCTTTTCATAGGCTTTTTTTGTCCATTCTGTTGGCCCTTTTTGTATCAGGAGAATGTAGTCCAGCTGTTTCCTGGTTATGGCACCGTCTTGGTAGCGATAAGTCTGTGTTACTGGAGGAAGTCGACCAGAAATTTTCTATTCTGGTCAATGAGTTCATGAAATGAGTTTTGCATGTCTTAGCCAATGTTGGCGTTAAAACCACCAAAGCACTGAACCAACAGCGGCTTCCAAGTTTCTCATAGAAGATCTCCACATCCTCTACATTACTAGGCCTGATGGGACAATTATGAAGCACACTATGACAGTGTTGACAGGCACGATGACCAAGGCCGATGATAAGATGAGGTGGGGTCCCTCTTTTTCTTAGAACCTGAACTCTTCTATGAGATGGACATGTTGGTTACCCTGGATTCACAGGATGTCAATATTGCAGCTACAACTCTCAGTAGTAAAAGGTATGTGGATCAAGTGTGCGTTAAAGGTTGATAGTGTCTTTGCCTTTTTACAACCCAGTAGCAACGCAGTACACCTCAAAGCACTGAAATGTGTACCCCACCCCCCACAAATAAAACCTTTTATGCTAGTCACCATAGGCTTCCAAACGTATATCGCAATGTGGAGTTTGTCTGCAGTAACTTTTCAGATTAAAGTTCCTGAAATTATTTGGACTTTTTATGCATTTGTGTTATAATCTCTTTGTGTGTATACAGACAGCCACAGTCTTGCTCAGTGTGATTATGAAGTATCGCCTTCTGGCTGTGGTATAACAAATGGAGCAGGACTTATCTGTACAAGTGAGTAATAAGTCAATTACTGCCCAATTGTCTTTCGTTTCCAACCAATACAACGTAAAAACTTACTTCACTGTCTTTCATTTTTAGTAACAACATAACTTGATGAAGGGTGTATTATTTTTATGCCCCTAATTTTTGGTTCAAATGAAAGAGAATCTTTTTATTACCTATATGCACGGAACATGAGCATGGTGGTGGCAGCACGCCCAAGTTTATAAACTTTTGAACATGTCAATTGTTAAGTTTAGTCACTGCCACAACGGATTCCATTGAATTATTTTAAGCAAGTGTTACATGCAAGTGAAGCACATTACAGAAATTACAGCAAAATTACCATTTAAATGGTGCTTCACCAAGCAAAATAATGTTTATGAAAAAATGAAGCAAATATTGAATACAATTTTGTGCTAACGCCAATGTATCAGCTCTATGCTTGTACTCTCACGTATTATTGTCTTGAAATTGCAACAGTGTGACAAGCATGTAATATTTCATATTTGAATATTATTTATTGTCAAAAGAACCAGATTTTCTTGGCTGCTACAGCAACAAAAAGAAAGACATCATATTCCGGGAGGTTGAATACATTGATGACCATATGACCATCACAGTATGCCTTGACCACTGCCGAAATATTCCAGGCATGATGTATGCTGGTCTAGGCAAAGGGATACAGTGCTATTGTGGTGATGAGACAACTTCCTTTAGATCTAGGAAGAAAGACAGTGACTGCAAGGTGACTTGTAATGGGGATTCAGATGAGGTGTGTGGAGACATGTCCAATGTGTCTGTTTATGATGGTAGTGTGCAAACTTATTTTACTTTCAGTTCATTATGTGAGCTCTCCATAGAAGATGATGTTCATGACAGATTTTTCTATTCTTGTTTATCAACAGTTCATCTTGGGTACTGCCCAGATCCAGGAGTTCCAACTAACAGTCGCAGAACAATGACAGAGACATCATTTCGTTATGGAGTTTTAATGGAGTTTGCTTGTGATGAAGGTTTTGAGTTGATTGGTGCACACTCAATACAATGTCTATTTGATAGCGCAGGGAATCAAGCAATATGGACAGAGTCACCGCCAAACTGCATGGGTTGGTATTATGCTATAACAAACTAATAGTTTAGAACTTTCATTCTGACTTAAATATTGTATTTTTTTTAAATAGGCATTTAATATGGTACCTTGAAAGAGATAAAATGTGTTGTGGTGCAAATTGCTGTCACCCCCTCCCCCTCTTGTCTTTCACACATAAGACTTTTCCACATCATTGGTACAAGTGAAAAACAATATGTTCACAGATTTGCACATACTGTATTGTAGTATGAAGATAGTCAAGGTGGAAAACTCCCCTTGAAATATTTTTGCTTGAGTTGATGAGAAATGAGTGTGTAATACAATCGGTTTTGGTCTTGCTATGTCCAAAACTGGATGATTGGAAACAGTGAAATATGTACATCTATTTGTTTTCACTATTTTCCTGTTGATTGTACTTAAACTTCTCCAGTTGTTTTTTAAGTATTGACCCAATTCACATGACATCATCATCACAATAATCTTGGTTGCGCCATTTTGGGATTCAATGTCCCTTGTTTGTGTTGTACAGTGTAGTGTAAATGTGAGGCAATGTGGCATTTACAACTTTTGTCAATGGCACAGTACCTGCGGTTTGACAAGCATACAAGGGGTCAAGGGTCAGTATGTTTGTTTGTTCACATAAATTGTGGATATACTTGTCTTTGACGATAACCAATGTTGTTGTCCTCATGCTTTAGATGTCCCATTCAAGCAATGGTTTAGTGTCTTGCTCAAGCAGATACTAGAGCTTGAGTGCAGTGCATTACGACACGGTCACAATTAGACACTCTATCTGCATCTCAAACACTGTTTCCTATGAAAATACAAATTATAATGTAAATCTTAAAACTATCAGTTTCTAAATTTGCTTACATTGAGGACCTAATTCATTGAATTTTGTTCACATTTTACTGGTGCATAGTCTTGCAAAATTTAGTCTCTGAAAAATTGCAGTACCATACCTTTCATGCACTGTTTAATTCATGGCAAAATACAAATGTATATCCTTTATAACTTGATAAACTTTCTTGAAATTTCAGAGGTAGTGTCCACTGAAGCTGTTGCAGTGAATGTTCCAACCAGGAGGGCAGTGTCGAGAACAACACCAACAAAAACTACAACTTCCAAGGATCCGACCACAGTTTTGGTGATGTTGGACACAATTTCGACCACGTCAAGATTTGGAATAACAGAAAAAGAAGAGAGGTGTATGACACTACAATGTTAACACTTACAACTGAGAAAACTTGGACAAAGGATAGCAAGTATGAGACTCCAATGCCAACACTTACAACCGAGATAGGCGGAAAAGAAAAAACAATTTACCCCTAAATTTGATGGACAAGGTGGTTTGACCACAGGTAAGAGACACATTTTTGACGTAGCATTATGCACAATATGTTTGTGACAAGGTTGTTTGTTTTAATATTTTTCAATGTAAACTTTGAATCTTACTGTACTAACGATTGTACATTCACATGCATGCACATTCCAACTGTACATGTACATGATTATACATGTACATCTAAACATATTTTGGAGACTATTACAGCCCTACTCATGGTATTTGATTGAATTCTAAAGTCTACCAACTTACAGAGCAATTTAATGACAGCTCTATGGTTAAAGTTAGTAACTGTACCAAACTATGATTGCAGCTTCTATAAAGATCTGGGTAAGCATTGACCCAGTACAAAAGAAGGGTTCAAACTATACTTGCGTTGTGTCAAGGTGACCCTTAGCAAAACAGCCCCAGGACAGGTATGGACAAATTTAACAAAATGACAAGTTCAATTCCACAAAAAGGGGTATTAATGAATGGGAATAAAAGTACAGCAACTTTTACCAAGCCGTTTAAAAAACCTAACAGGGTTGTGGCCGTGCAACATGTGCAATGAAGGACCTTGCCTTCAGCTTGGTCCTTTATTACACAACCATAACTCTTAAAGCGGCATTTTAAGCGGCAGTTTAAGACCTCGTAGCCACTCTTTTATTCCCTTATTTAAATCGGAAACTGCACATCAAATTAGTCGTGAATTTGAGAATGAGAAAATGTTACTTATAATGCCGCTAGTCAAAGTTTGCTAGTAAAATAATGAAGGGTTGAATGTATTCAATGCAGTATTAATTTGGAAGAATGTTTATTCATTCTTATCCTCTTGTTAAAAAACAAAACATCACACAGCCAAAATGTATATATCTGTTCAGTTGTGGAGAAATGCTGTGTTTAATTTGTTTTTCTGTGTATTATTTAGGAGCAATAGTGGGTTTAGCAGTTGGCTTATCTTCACTTTTGACCTGTGTCTGCATAATTGTATTCATTCTAAGGAGAAGGTAATGATGTTTGAGTTATTCTTGTAAAACTTACCAACATACACTTATTAAAGTCAAAAGTACATGTATGATCATCCTTGACAAGTAAGTAGTGCTGCATTACTTGTTAGTTACGACCAAACTTAAAATAAACCCTTTGGTAACCAAAACCCATGTGGTGTAGGAAGTGCGAGTTGCATTTACTGTTTTAATATTACACTATGGGTATTTTTTTATATGTAGACATTTCCTGTGACAGACTCTTAAAGTCTTTCAATGTCTTTTCTCTTTACTTTTTAGAAGCTGTGCATCTGGAAAGAGTGACTCAAGAAGGGTTAAAGATACTGCCATACATGTTCAGCAACATTCAGTCATCTATGAAAACCCTCAAAGTCCACTTGAGCCTCATTTGTATCATCTGGTAAATCAACAGAACCAACCTGAGTATAAAAACCTAAACCTATCAGCTGAATCCTTGAATTTCAAATACACCCAAAACGTAAAAGTGAAATCACCAAACCAAGCCGATATGAAAACAATTTCAGATCCGTATTATCTTGAACTTGATGTCAAAACAGAATCACAACACAAGATTTCCACACAGTCTCTAGCGATATCGCATGAAGACACGAACATGGATGAAGACAATTATTTGACACTACATCATGACTCTGTTGAAAAGATAAATCCCTTGAATGAAACTGATCACACGATAACCAATCACAATAAAGAAGGTGATGTTCCAGTACAGAGTGTCCAGCCACAACTGATGGTTAGCCATAATGATGAAACAGACTACATGTACTCTGCTTTGGATGACTATTCCTACCCAGATTCAATTGAACATTCTAGTGGATATACTGCACTTAATACACAACATAATACAACAAACAATCCAAACACTGAGTATTTTATCATAGAAGAGTCAGCTAATAATATGGGCAGTCCTGTGTATAACATTGGTGGAAATGCTGAAGCTAGTGTGACTAACAAACCTGGGAAAGTAAAGGAAAATGTTACTGAAGCTGTTGATGGGGAATATGCACAAGCAGACCCTTCTCATTACATGGACATTAACTAGGCCTAGCACTACTGTATGCTGCCCATTGAAAGCTTCACACGTGAAAACAGGTTATTGGGGGGGGGCAAAAAAAGAAGCATATTTTATCCTGATTTGTTACCCAGGACTAACTTTTCATCTGTGTGTTTCAAACAATTAAAGGAACATGGACCATAGCGCCCACCATAAAAAGGGAAAAGTGCTGCACTTTTATTGTCCTTCATCATTGATGCAAAAACTACATTTTATGTTGAACTTGATATATTTAAAAATGGTATACTTATGGAAAGTAAGGTTATTCCTGGGCAAAAATCATTACTCCTCACCAGTTCTGGATTTGCTACTCTTGAGAAAAGAATCCATGGATTAGTTATGCCATTTATGTATCAGTACTACTACCAAACAAAGCTTCTATACTATTTAAAGCAAATTTAAGTGGTATATTTAGTTTCAGCTTGTAAAGCCAATTGTGTGGTTCTTAACAAAAATTACTTTTTCCCAGCTCAAATGTATAATGGTGTGAAGTGGAACAGATGGGTATCATCCAGGGTAAATGCTATATTAACTTGTGGTTAGTTCAATGTGTCGGCCATTAGGCAGCAGAGACTAATTACAACAAAGGAGTTGAGATGGTTTCAGGAATAGCTTGATTCCATTGAGCATTGTACACTAGTTTTGAGATATAGTGGACATCATAGGAGGGTGCTATTAGGATGGGTAAACATTTGTATCAACCAAGCATCACCCTCGTATTGAGTACATACCATAAACAGGCTGTAAATATATGCTATTATTCTTGTAGTAATATACATTTGTAAGAATGTTGTAATATAAATTCAACCTGACTTACTTTCCATACAATAATAAGCAGTGAATCATGTATGTTAAAAGCAAAGAATTTCAACTTTTAATATCCACCAAGTATCCACCATTTTTGGTTTTTCTTCTTTGTTTCTTTTCTTGCGGGGGGGGGGGGTCCCTGTCTTTTGAAAGTGCAAACAGTTATTCATGTATCTCCAGTATGGAAATATTGACTGCTATGAGGGGCACAGTTAAAATTATACAGTATGTCAACATGACAGCCCGAGCGAAATGAGGATAGCAGTTTTGTCAAAACCATGACTATGCCCGAAGCGAGGAGGCATAGTCATGGTTTTGACATCACCGAGGGCCTACAATTTTAACTGTGCCCCGAATATTAAGCAGTCAATATTTATTTTATATACCAAATAATATAGATTCTTCTAATCTGATTGGTTAAAAGTGTAATAAAAGTGTAATAATTTACCAAAACCATGTCCTCATTTCGTTTATTTCGCGCCGTGACACAAAGTATACAACGCGTGCAGTACACAAGCGACCTATGAAAACGGTGTGTTACGACTGTTCCAGTATTTTCAATTATGACGTCATCTTGATAGAAAATGGGGGCCCAGCTATTTCAATGACTCCACTTTTAACCAATCAGATTAGAGGAATCTATATATGAGGTATATAATAAGTATTATGTATTTCTGTTTATGAACATGATATGTAAGTAATATTTGTTAGAATAAACCAGAAAGTTCTTGTAATTATCTCATTTTGCCCTCAAAAAGTTTCAGTTACAACCTTTAATGTCCTTGTACACATTTTGTGAATCTATTAAAAGAATATTTCATAAAAAATATACTTGAAGTTTCTTCTCATTAACAAACAAGATTGGTGTTTGCAAAAACAAATGCCCGCTGACATTAATCAAATTGTTCTCATTATTTTGTTCAAAAATGAATTCAAACAAAGGTCACATGAGCACAATAACTCCGCCTGTGGTTTTCTCCCAGTCCCTATGAAGGTATCGCATTGATGCTTGGTCTTTCCAGAGAGACACACAACTTCTGAATAAATGGGAGTTATAACAATATATACTAAAATACCAGATCCAGAACAATGTCAAACCAATTCTGCCTTTACCATTCACATTCATTTACGCAGTGTGGCAATTATAGTCCTGTAGACCAATAGACAAGTTCCTTATTGAAAGTAAAGTTATGGCATCTGGGTCGATTTCACAAAACTCTTCCTAACTTAGGACTAGTCCTAGGCAATGCTAAGAGATAGGACCTAGTCCTAAGTTGGGAAAGAGTTTTGTGAAATTGACCCCAGGAGCTGCTTAATTTGCTCATATGTATATAAATGTTAATATGTAAATACATGTATGTCAATTTCACCTAATGATTCACATGTTGGTATATCAAAGATTCAATGCTCCTAACGTTGGCAATCTCCCTATTTGTAAATATATCTTTAAAAAGTTGCATCCCTGTGCTGCTGCTTTCCAAATTGTATAGTAAATTTGAGTGTGATCCCTGAATATACAGCAGTGAAAGGTTGTATGGCTTCTGACTGGCAACCCTGAACAAAGATATTGACAAAATAGGGAGACCACCAACATTAGGGTTAGATAACTCAGTTGTGCCGCACGTTTATCTGAAGGCGCATGTTCAAGTCTCCCTTTAGTCAATTTTTCTTTGTTTAACCCAAATTATTAAGAAGTTAAGCTTTCAGATTAAAGATGGGTAATTTTGGAGGATGAATATGAGCATTGTCTTTGTCAAGACATTGATTTCTTTGTTACAGCCGTGTCTTGTGTGACTGGAACATCATGACTTATCAAGAAGCACTACCACATGGAAAACCTCTGTCAAGTCCTGGAGAGGATAACTACTAGTCTGTCACCTTAATTGATGCATCAAGATGTATGGTTGCATGTAGATGTAAACATTCTAGAGGTGTGGTACCCACATCAACAAAATACTGCAGATAGTAGAGAGAGAAGAAGCAGAACCTCCCCTCTTTGCCTCGTATGTATAAATGTCACTGACCAAATACATACAGTTGTCTCAACTAACACAAGAATACAGAGGAGTCTCTAAAAACATGCAATATTCATGTTCTTTCCATTTTATTTACTTTTGGCAGTAAGTAATGTTACATATTTTAGCAAATACAATTCTCTAAAAACAAATGTATTAATTGATTTTTATCAATCCTCCATTTTAATACTTCAATCAGACATACATGAAATGTCAAGGTATTTCAGAACCAGATCACTTTTGTTTCTTTTGATTGCTTTAAATCAAGAAAAGCACAATGTGAATTGAGTACAAAATCCTTAACAAAACATAAACCACTTTTGATCAGGTTTGTGTCTGCAGTGTAAACATCAAATTTGATGAAATGTTTAGAGGTTGGTAGTATGATGTGTTTCTGCAAAACTAGATGTTCAGAATAAATCAAGTGTTCTGAAAACAGTGACATTCTTTCCTTTTGATGTTTGACCGTTGTGCAGGCAATTAGTCAATAAAAAGGGTAAGCTGAATTAGGTCATTAAACTCCATCATAAAACCACTCCCACTTCACACAGACAAAGATTAATCACACACCAATATTTGCACTAGTACAGTAGTAGGTTAAGCTCTTGATTGGCCATTCTCATATTATAACACTGATGTTGCAAAGGGTCAAATTACAAATTGTATTTTTTGAAGTGAAGAAAAGTTTCTTGATTAAGTTATGCACATAATTATGCCCTTAGGACTAAAGTACGGAAAACCTGTTTGTGCACATGTGACTATATGACATATTGACTTGACAATGATGATGTTTACAAGTATGCACCATGTATCCACAACACAACTGCATACAAATCCATGCACAATGAAAGAAGGTACTAGTGTACCAAAATGTTTCTAATTGATGATTTTTGAAATCTTCATTCGCAGAAACTTATTTCAAGTGGCAGCAGGCTTACCAGATAAATCCATTGTCCTTAAAAGTGTGTGTTACATGTGAACAATAGAATATCTGCTGCCACCTAGCATCTGAACGCCCCTCACTGGGGTAAAAGTATACCCAAGTATGGATAGGTAAGGTTTTCAATGAGCATTACTGCCACAAAGTACCATACCTTCTAGGCTAGTATTGGGTGCATGGGTTTCTTCTGTTTGTACAGCTGGTATTATATGTTATTAGGAAACCCTAATGTGTACCCTAATGTGTACTATTGACAGTCTCCAGTGGAATTCTGTGGCAGGGGCCAGTTGGGTAGGAGAGTATACCAATAGATTTAGGGTTACTGAAGTGTAACTGACACCATAAAGGTTGCCCCATGGTCTAAACTAAATCCTCATAAGGGAAAAGGTTGAAATCAGGGTAGAGGTACATTGCATATACCATTAAGGATAATTTGGTTTCCTTAGTATGGGTGAACCGTATGGGTGACACAGCGTAGCGCTGTAGAATGCATACCTGTGCATACTGCACAATGGAAAATCCAGTTGGATATTTCCATCAGCCATCAGGCTGCCAGATAAAAATTGAAGGCTCTCCAAAGTTGTTCTGGTCGTAATAAACCCTCCGCCTTAAGTCAGTCCAGAAAAATGTGAAGTGTATGCATGTCATCTGAAGTGAATTAGTTACCACTTACCATAGAGGCTTCTGAATTTTTTCAATATTTTTTCAGAATAATGTTACAGTGAAACCATAACTAAACCAAGTAAAGAACAAACATTCTCACAAAATGCACCAGGATTTCTTTTTTTGTGTGTCAGGAAAATGTGTTTACCATAAATCAGCCAAACCTTGGCCATAAGCCATGGCTGATAATAAGCCATGGCAGTGATGGAATCTCAAACTTACCTCCCATGCTGAATACAATGGTGGTAACTATTGATCTCTCAAAATCCTAGTTGGTCCATGGTCCAACAAAAGGATGAAGGATTAGAATTTTGGATTACACAATAACTCCCACAAAACAAAAGACTTTGAGATTTAAATTCCCCTAAATTTGTAAGACTGATTTGAAATTATCCCTCAATCAGTTGCCATGATTTGTCATAGTGAAATTGATGCCATTTGTTTTCATAGCATGGATTTTTTTGTTTATCAATTTCTCAGTCAAAGTATTCAGTCATCTTACTTAAAAGACTTGACTGCATTGTATTCAGTCATCTTACTTAAAAGACTTGACTGCATTGATCCTGCTTTGGGGGTTTCATTTGATACGTCAAATCCACCATAAAAAGTTACTTGCAATGTTCTTGATCAAGGTTCAACTTCAAAACATTTTCACTTCAATGTATTCAGCTCCTTGTGAATTAAAAAAAAGGGAAGAAAACTATGCCAGCCTGCTTGTGGCAAAAGCATTTGACAGCCAGAAAAAGGGAATCTTTTTGTTCTCTGTTTTTACAAATAATTTTTATATTTTTACATTTTGTTGAATTAAGCATGTTTTGGGTTTATGTGATAATCAATCAAGTCCATTGTCCACTCACAAGTTCCATCCACTCCCTGTGGAAGCCTTCAGTTTGTTGATTCAGCTGCTCGTGGAGAGACTTCTGTACTTGATGTTCGTCTGGTGCCAAATTGTTGGCTGCGAGACATAGATAATTGACTAGAGACAGGTGAATCCATATTTGAACTTGAGTCTTCATACAAGACATGCACAGCATCACCACTGACGTTGATCAAACATTGACACTGTAGATAAAAGATACTGTAGTACAATTTGCTGATAACCAGATAAACCAAAACAAAACAATATTACAGCTTATAAATAGGGGTTTCTTTCAAAGAACTGCGATGCTGACATTTCTTGCTTAGCATATACTGCCCTGCATAAACTAGCTGGGAATCAGTTACAAACAGCATACAGATTACATAGTGTGCTATTTTGGCTGGTAACATAGTCTGCAATGAAACAACCCAATATTGGGCTTTTCAAATTTGTGTTCCAGGCAGCTCTTTTTAAAGATTTGGCAACTAAAAGCATTTTTAAATAAAAGTTAACACTTTTTAGTACTAAACGATTATCTTGGAAAATAAATTGATTTGAAAACTGAGCTTTCATTTGATCTTGCTTTCTTGGCATTGCATGTTGAGGGGAACAAACATATTTGGTACAAAAATATCGAAACATGAAAATTCTTACAAATGTTTAACACTGATGTTACAAATTTCTTTGCGAGTTGTTGGTGGTCATGTCAAAAGGCCACATGTGGCAAGAAAAAAAAGTTGCTTTTCAACAGAAAATAATCCCACACAGGTAATGGGAAAAGGATTTTTAAACCTGAAGCGAAGTGGACAAAATACTAGTTGACTTTGGGGAATTTGTTAATCGACCAATGGATGGTAACTGAACCAAACCTTGTCATGAAAAAAGGGAGTTAAATTCACTGAAATGATTTTGGATAAGTTAAACAATAGGTCTACTGTCACATTTTAGGAGAGAAACATCAAGCTCAGATGTTCTCAGGGTTTGATTTATCATTAAAAAAATGTCTCACTCTTTCCTAAAACTTAAAATGTTTATTCTGATGAAACAACCACTTTGGCATTGCTGCAAAAGGGGCATTTAGGAGGCAAGATTGTTACAACCCAGAGCAAGCTTGTTTGGCGGCAACACTGTCAGGGGCAACTTTGTTGGGGCAACTTTGTAGAGGGTAAACTTTGTGAGCAATAAGATGACCAGCCTTGCCTCCAAAAGAGGTAAGATAATGAAGAAAACATAACTGTACATTCCTTACCTGGTGGTTTCTGTCCTCCACTAAGCAGTCTACAAGATTATAAGCAACTAGTGCATTGCCTCCTAGTGACGCTACATGTGAGCGAATAATAGCGTTGACCTCTGAGGTGAAATTATACATGAAACCACTCACGCCACCCGACTATAGACAAAAATAATCAGATTTGCTGGATGATAAATAAGGATTTTTTAAAAGGGTAACTTCCTTTTAATAGATGTTCTTAGTAACTTCCATTCAAGCATCTAGTAAACAACAACTTCAGACTGTTTGTATTGTTTTTATACTAAACATGCATACAACTTTTCTGCAACAGTTTGCTTACTGGTGAAGGACTGTATGTTACCCTGCCCAGGGATGAGTTTTTGTAGCTGCTTCATTTAACACATTTGTGACTGAACAATCTAGGGCTGATAGAGTTAAGCAGGTCTACACAATGTTGCCCAGGTCTTACCTCTCGAACTGACATAGATTCCCTGACAAAGAAGAGATTAATGTAGCCCAAGTATCTATCAATGATACCTCCTGGAATGGTAGACATAGGTGTTATCTCTACAGTTGGCCTCCATGTTGAAATCACTGGTTCCTGGTAACAAACAAACAAACAAGCCAAGATTGTATTTGGTCGTGAGTTTACTAATATTATCAGATTTAGACAGGGCCCCTAGGCCTTACTGTGTAAATATGTTGTGTTGATACATAATTGAAAAATACTGCCATGGATGCAGGCAAATATTCCAACTTACCGGAAAAAGAATTCTTTTCTCAAGTTTAGGAAATTTTGAACCTGCAATGAAATAATGTAAACAATAAAAAGCCTTTTTTTCATTAATTTCACCATCTATGTACAAAAAGTTACAAAGGGTCCCAGAAAAGACAATGTATAATAAAAAGCAAACAATGTAGTGAACTAGATACTAAGAAGGTGAAAGGTACATGGAAATATGACACATGTAACCAAAGAAAGAAAGGGGAAAAACTACATAAAAAAGCAAAGTTTGGGAATGCATTCGCAAATGCCCTAATTTCAAAGTTCCTGTGATTATTATGCTTTAACCAACACTATGAGATAAATATGGTTACTAGACAGATGCATTGTGGAAAGAATAATAATGTTTATGTCTACTGCTACATGTACATAAAGTATGTTACATATTAAGTTGAAAGTGACATACAGCAAATTAGCTCTTCATAGTTATAGCTTAGAAAATAAAGACAATGTCTTGATTATGGATATATAAAGAGCACTGGTCAGGATTCCAAACCACATCTTGGTAATTTATCCTTCAAGATTTAAGTCAAAGCCCTTGGCAAGACTCGATAAATTACTTGCCTTTATCTTTGGAAAAAGGTGTAGTGGGCGAAATAGGTGCACCATCAGTCGCCTGTAACTCCTCCATTGCAAACATCATTTCTGCATCTGTTGATTTACCTCCTGATGCCAAACACAACATATTGTTATTTATTTCTCAGTTGATGATCTGTTCCAAGAAGTGTTTAATTTAATATCCTTTAATGAGCCATATGTTTACTTTCAATGTTAAAATAATAACAACAAGCATTTGTGAGGCTAATCATCCTTACTTGCAGCTGAAAAGCTGAATTGCAAATGACAGGGCTCTGTGTTCGAGCCACATGCATACAAGGGTGCCTTTGGCAGCCAGCCATATCAACCCACATATGACCACATAGCACAGCCAGAGGAAGAAAAACCCTTGTGGTACAGGAGGAAACTAACCCACAACACTACTCACATATGGCGGTGTATAAAGGTATGACAAATCATTCAATTTGAGGAAGCAAATTAATTTCTATCACAAAACAAGTATTACTTTTGCTGAACCAGACGATGGAAAAAGTTCTAGTAGACAGTCTGGTAGATAAGAGCTCAAACCAAACTAAAGGAATGTTGATCACTGTTTGGTTCCTTGAAATAAACTTCTCAAGCTTTTCATTCCCTGTGAAATATGCTAAAGACTTATCAGCTTCACCATCATTAGGCAAAATGATTATCATTTTTAACATGATAAATCAATTCTGTTCTGATTTTGTTACCATAAAACATCAAACTTCACATGGTGTCAATCACGCTGAATGAAAGTAACAAATTACCTTTACTCTGGGACTTCTCTGGACTGGTAACATTGCTCTCTCCCAGTGTAACAGCAGATGCAGTTAACCAAAGCTGCAATCAATCATTATAACAAGAAGGATTTCAAACCATGTACAGTAAAATGGACTGGTAACATTACTCTCTCACAGTGTAACAGCAGATGCAGTTAACCAAAGCTGCAATCAATCATTATAACAACAAGGATTTCAAACCATGTACAGTAAAATGGACTCGTAACATTACTCTCTCCCAGTGTAACAGCAGATGCAGTTAACCAAAGCTGCAATCAATCATTATAACAAGAAGGATTTCAAACTATGTACAGTAAAATGGACTGGTAACATTACTCTCTCCCAGTGTAACAGCAGATGCAGTTAACCAAAGCTGCAATCAATCATTATAACAAGAAGGATTTCAAACTATGTACAGTAAAATGTAAGTAAAGGAACTAAGAGTTATATGGGTTTTGAGGCACTGCATGGTGAGGTATCAATATATATTCGGTTTGTGGTAACACCATGTGTAAAAATATCTACTTGCTGTGTAGATTTGTTCTTTAGAGAACTTGTCTTGCTATTTATTCTACTACCGCAGAGTAGATTTTCGGAATTCGGGAGACTTCTCAGTTCTGAAAAGAACTGTCCTGCTTGATAAACTACTACCTGGGCGGGAGGTAGGAAAGCGGCCTGGACTATACTACTTTAGCTTTGTGGATCGGGGGGACTTCTCGTAATTAACTGCACTGCCGCGGAGTGAGTTCTTTTTGGTCTCAACGTTTCAACTAGCTTGCTCTAGTCCTCCTGACAATGACTAGTCGAAATGTTGAGACCAAAAAGAACTCACTCCGTGGCAGTGCAGTTAATTACGAGAAGTCCCCCGATCCACAGAACTAAAAGTTGTTAGCACATATTATTCTCAGCTTTCTCCTGCTGAAGACTCTTTCATCTCTGGGTTTTTGTTTTTTTTTGAAATGTCCCTTGATAAGACTTACCTGTATAACATCATCATCGGGTACATTGATATCATAGCAGACACTACAAAGACAACATGGAGCCATGGAACGAAGCTTAAAACACATCCCCTGTAAAGCAGATGCAGAAAAAATCATGCACTGTTAAACAGCTACTTGAGTGAAAAATGTATGCGTCAAAATGACAATACCATGACGTCATTTTGTGAAATGTTGCTTTTTTATACTTCCATGTTGCAATAAAGTGGCTATACAAAAAGGAGCTCCCACAAATTATGTAACACGAGTGATGACGTAATAGGGCTTTTCGCAAATCTTTCTGAAAAGCACCGGAGAAGGTATTCAAAATGATTGGGGTTTTTTTACAGTTGAAACCTGTTTAATCTCTTGTAAACTCAATTGCTTTATTAATAAAAACATTATAAAATGAATTTCAGCAAAGATCACTTGTTGCCGTTTTTGTTTCAGCTGGTCTCTAAAGAAATATCTGCACATATTCTTATACCTTTTTGATTATTCAAGAAAGTAAACAGCCCTAGCATACCACTGATACAGATCTTTTGGAGACAAATCAGACAGTTGTAATGCATACAGTCATTTTCCTGAGGCTGATAACTGGTCAGCAAATTTTAGAGCTGACGATAGTAGAAAATGCTTTTCATATTAAAAGGATTTAACATTTATGACTTAATGATTCAACCCTGCTTAAAATAACTGCTGGCAATTTAGCATGTCCGCAGCTTCCCTGATGATAGCAGTGAGTATGACAGACATTTTGCGTAACAAAAATAAGACTGCCTGCATACTGCCTTTGTGGATTTTTTTGTTTTGTTTGTTCATACAAGTTCACCCCAAACAAGGCTAAAAGCCACTCTTGGTAAGGGCTAAACAAAGAGAACATTTCAATTTAAAATAACTCAGGGGAGCTGAAGGTTGGAATTGATATTCTTCTTAAAACAGTCTAGATTGTAGGCTGGAGGGAAACATACATCAGGCAGGGAGTTTCCAAAGAGATGCAGTACGTGGAATCAAGCTGTTGGAATGGCTCTTTGTTCTACATCTCAGCAAAGCAAGAAAGTGTGGGTTAGAAGAAGCAGAAAGCCTGGTTTCATGCTCAAACATCCTGATATGAGGAACCGGTCGTACACACTGATGGCACATTTACCATGAAAATATATGTAGAAAAGATAGAGGCTGGCCACAGAACTACATGGAGAAGAATGTCTCTATAGACCCAATATTGTTCTTAACAACCTGTTAATTGGATCAAGGGTTCAACATCCAGTACTCCGGCCTGTAAACTTATTCCCACAGGACTTAGGAAAGCAAAGTATAGGCTTACAGTGCTTATCACACATTGGTGTAAAGTAAAAACAAAAACCAACATCCTAGTGGTTAAACTGAAAGAAAACCTTGGTAAATTACACAATTACCTACTACTGGTGCTAAACTTGGTTTAAATTGCCACTTTGAGCTTCTTTAAAGTCTACACGTAGATCTGATAGATCTGCATTTAGCTAATTGATTGATTCATTGAATGGTATCACTGCTATATACTGGATGAATGCCAAAGCTATCACAATACCTGAATAAGTTCATCAAATATTGGTGCAAAGTGTTTGGTTGAAGACTCAGCAAGGGTCTGTGTTCTCATCATGGTGAACATCTGAAGATGCTTCACTGGCCGGAGATTCCCTGGTGCTATCTCTGTAGTACAACTAAATAATCCTACAATCAAACAACAAATATCCACATGAAGTGTGATGCTATTTTAGCACCACTGTCAAGTCAACCCACAGTGGACATTTAATCAAATAAAGTTTTGCTCCGAGACAAAGGAGGAATTCACAGACTTTGCATTCACAGACAATATTGTTATGAGAATATCGATGACATCAAATGTGCACAGAGTTTACTAAAGTATAATGCATCATCTGTTGGACTGGTTCTTCATCAACATCCCAGAAGGCATGCTCAACAATAAAGACCACTAGTGGCCAAGTCCTAGTGTATACTGATATGCGGTCAGCGGCAATAAGGTAAATGTTCAGTAGGCACAAAGGGGGTACACTATGTTTTGTAGGTTGGCACCTAGGGCCAATTTTGATTTGAAACTGTAGTTTACTTTTGCGTTTAAAATTATTACATAAGAGCTTTTAAAATGCACCTTTTAATCCAGAATGTTTTAATCTCAATGGTCCATACTTTAAATGGACTCAATACCAATGACTACATGTACATCCCCATATTGTAATACTATGGGTTTTGACATTGTCTCTCTTCCCTCAATGGTCAGTTCACATCTTTCCAAGATATTATGAAGGCAAAGGTGAAAATTAAGGCGAATCACAAGCCCTTTGTTTATTCTATTTACCTGTTGGAAGCTCAGGATCAAATAAACTCGAGACTGTCTCCTTATCCTCAACATCATCCACCTGTCAATTGAAATCAAACTTGTTCCTTTAGTTTCTAAAATTGTTGTAAAAACAGCTAAATTAAGCCTTAGGAAAACAACTTTTGCCGGCTTACTACATGTACATGTTTATGCAGAAAACTGAAAATTCTTATAATATATGAACTCCCTTGATGAAGTTGGGCCTTTACATAAATCATTGTGCCTGGTAAAAATGTTTTTCAACAAAATAACATATTCCTTAATTACAACTGTAAATCATGTTTATTAAAACCTACACTAATATTGTATTTCGCTAAAACCTATAACCTATACATCTTTTATAAAATCAAGAGGTGTTAACCTAAGAAAACATTTGACATGATATTATCCCCTTCTTACCGTAAGGACATAGGTATCTTTCTGTGAGGGAAGAAACTGAGCCTCAGTGAGTTCCTCAGTGCTTTCTGTTATGACTGGCTGTGGACTATCTAATGCTGATGACTCACTCAATGAGTCCTGAGTAACAATAACATAATAATGTATTCATTGTAACAATCATATCATATCAAAGCATGCAATCAAGAGCTTGTACACAATTTGTAATTCCGCTATGTTTTACTTTTTTGTGAATTCATATGTAATTTGGCCCTTGGGCCAAAAGATTTGAATGTTTTGATTAAAACAGCATAATAAAAATAATAAAAAATAACGTCATTCCGGGATGGGTGAATAATACAAAATCTTACTGGTATGTGAAGATCATATATATCTCTGTTTCTTGCTGTAATGTCTAGAATGGTCTTCTGAATTGACTGACCTCCAGACTAATCAGGGGAAATACAAAGAGAAATGTTACAATGGTGGGCATACAAGGAGAAATGTTACAATGGTGGGCATAGTTAATACAATAAATTAGACATAGCCTCAACAGCTGAAGACAACTGTATTCATTTTCAGGACATTTGTTTATGACCTGTGTCACATGTTTGCAGTCACCATGGTCTCTATAAAGTTAGAGGCAGGTTCATATTCCATACCCAAACTATGCCTCAAATTTGTGAAGGGTTCCCTCCCATATAAAATGCACACGTACATCATAATGCACATCTAACCAATGTTTTCACCTACAAAGCACATTTTGGTTTCATTTGGGTGATTATGGCACAAAATACCTGTAAAATACAGGACAATAAACTAACTACTGGTCTAATCATTCTTATTGACTCCTTGCACCAACATCTCACTAGGGCAGCTGTGCCTAGATCATCATTTGGGAGTCAATAGGTATACGTGTAAATGCCACACACAGGGACATTATTGTGATGATGACGCCAGGTGATTTGGATCAATAGCACTATATATCAATATTATGGCAGTGCCATTCTTACAGGAACATTGTGTGTATTCTCAAACTGCAGTCCACACTTCCTTGACCAATGATGAGGTGCAAAGTTTGTCAGTATGCAAGCACAGCTTAAGTTTATGACGTGTAACCCTGTGTGTGTATGGTACCATTGCATTAACAGAGGCATAATATTGATGTAATAAAGCCTTTTTATCAGACAATAAATTAATGTACAGATAAGATAATATAATGTATAATGTATCTGGCACTACTCTTCTTATCAGGATAAGATAAAGACAGGGGACCAGACTATACCTTACCTTGCTTGTGATTTTCAAGAGGGATGGGGGCGGCAGTGCAGTCACGTATGAAGCAGTAGCTGTCTGCACAATCAAAACAAGCATTTGATACTCATTATTTAGGAATTTGTGTTTGTTTTTGAAAGATCTTTGCACAACAATAAACATTTTTATTTTTTCACTCGAAACTTCAAATGTTAAACATTACAGTCTGCATATAAATTATTCATAATTTTTAATGTTTAGTATTTTTAGATGTGAATAAATAAACTGAATCGAGTCAAACTTACAGCTACACCAATGAGTAAAGTCTCTCCAACTATGATCTGTACATGGACACCAAATAAAGCATTCATGCCTTTCACCTACACAATCAGAGATTAAACAAATCACAAAATGTAATCATTAATACAACGCATCTATTAGAGGCTTTTCAAACCAGATAACCAGAGTGCCTTACACTATTACTGTCATTGTTAAGGTCACAGGCATTCCAGAAACCATCTCAACTCGTCAGGTGTGTGTAGCCCTTGCAGCTAACACGTCGTAGTTGTAAAACTAATCAATCATATAACAATATTGTAGGGACCTGCCCGGCCAGCTAAATTAAGTAGTGTTTTGTTCCACCCCCTAAAATTTGAACAGCAGCAGCCCCTACATTCACCCCCATTTTTCAACAGCCAAACTCATACCCCCAGAAGTACAGCCAGTCTGGATGTAGATGCTTTCCCGCCCAGCCAGCCACATTGTGGACGACTGTTGGTGAGAAAGCATACAATAAAAGTGATTCACCAGAACTGGTTTCATCATCCTTTTACTTACAGAACCCTCCAGCCCCTACATATATTTCAACAGTAATTTGGATTCCCTTCCAGTCTGTTCCATCATCAAAATCAGCACCAACATGATGCACCAGTTTATTTGCATTGTATGATGTTTACCTTGAGCTTATTCATCAGTTGTCTGTGTAGTTCATATTCCATGAAGGGCAGCGCCTGAAAAGAAATTCACTTTTTGTCTTTAATAACCTTGCTTTCTATAAGAGCACATTGATTCTCAATGCCCTTTCATATCCTCAGTCAAGACACACATGCTACTTAGTTGTACATCTTACACCAAAAAAAAACAATGCAAAGTGCAGAAGAAAGTTCTTTCTTTTTAAGACCCACATACCTGTGTGCGCAAATTCTGTTCATAGGTGTGTGACATAATTCCACTGTAAGCCATGCCCACTTGACACAAACTGGCTCCACTGATTACTAGAAGCCCATAGGAGTTGCATTGAGCTAGTTTAAAAGTTTAGTAATTGGACTTGGCTTTTACATACGTTCTTCAAAGACTAAGGTCTTGACATGAAAAGTTTCCATCATAAGAAATGGTTTAGAACGCTGAAATGGGTGATTTTTCACATAATGTGTTGCCATGTAGCTTACATGCTAGAGCCAGAAGCAGAGAATACTATAGGAGTGCAGCAGATTCGCTCGCATGTGACAAAAGGACTTACCAAAAAGTATATGTAGTGTTTTGCAGCTGTTAGGCAAAAAAACATGACTTGAAGGCCACATTCGAATAAGTAAAGCATAATGGTAATTCCTTGGATCGTATCAATGAAAGCACCATGGGAAAATACATTTTTGTTTGATAGCTAAAATCTTACTAGTAGTAAGATAAACTTAACGTGATTTAAACCAGGGCAATTTCATGCTGGCAGAAATGTCTTCTATGGTAGAAATACAATTGTGTACAGGATATCAAAACACAATATTTTCCACATTATATAGAATCAATGTATTCAATACCTTGATTGGTTGACATTATTTTAAACTATCCACTTGTGGAAGCACTTACTGCTAGTCACCTTTCTTCATTCAGGATATACACTATCTCAGATGCCACAAACAGACGAACACACAACAAAGATAATCTTTCATATGGTAGCAGTACCCTCTTGATCTGGAGATCAAACCCCCATCAATGTAACATTTTAAAGATTCACAGACTCTTAACACCATGACAAGAACAGGTGATTAAAAGGACTATGACTTTCTTGCCTGCGTTAAGAAAACATCACCTCATTCGTGGCGTGTCGTGGCCGAGTGGTCTAGTTCACCGGACCCAAGCTCTGGTGTTGTCAGCAGCAGAGTGTGGGTTCGAATCCCAGTCATGACACTCGTGCCCTTGAGCAAGGCACTTAACCATAATTGCTTCGTAAAAAGTAGGGGAGGTGGTGCCAGGCTCCTAGTGGATGATACCCATGCCTACATCCTTACAGACTGTGAAGGGGGTAAACCCTGTTGTCAGTTGATTTGGGTCAACAGACCAATCAGTTAAGTGTAGCCCTCACCTTGAGTGGCAGTTTGGCCTTGTGAGTTAAGCGATATCTCATTAAAAAAATCAAGGCAAAGGGGATGTTAAAAATCCTTAAGTCATTAAAAACCCAAACAATTCACACAGGCTTTCAATTTGTTTCCTACTCACATCACTTATCATGGCTGCATTTGTTTCTCCTTGTGCCTTCTTCTTACTACGGCATATACTAGCCTGCAGACAGCATCCCCTGCCAGTAAAGTGTAACTCAGAGGGAGGTTCAATTGTAGTGAATAACACGTCTGGTACCTTGGATCTCCTGATAGACAACATTTCAATAGTCAGATATAAGGCTATTTCATTTTAAATTATGAAATGTAGGCATTCAATGCAATTCCTCAAAGTTTCAAAAAAACACATCAATAGATGGAAAGTCTGCATCACTAATCAGTACCATACAATACAAAATCTCTTATAACAATGTAGCAATGTTTTAAAGATTTGTTATAACTTGGATGTGATCAATGGCTTTATGGCAGTTACAGGTTGAATGGCTTTTGACTGGCACCCTGAAGACAGCTACTGACAAAATAGGGAGACCGCCAACACCAGGGCTACATAGCTCAGTTAGTAAAGCACCAGCAGGTTAATCCAAAAGTCCCAGTTTCAAGTCCTGCTGTAGTCAATTTTTCTTGTTAAATTTTTTTTTAATTTACCCAGTCAGTTTCCCTCATGGGTTTAAAATGAAGATACATGCATGCTATCCTGGTGTATTATGACTTACTTGCAAATGGAACACTTGTTGAGTGTGACAGGAAATGGTAGAGATGCTTCGTTGTATGGAATGTGGCAGATGGAACACGTGGGGCAAGATTCAACAGTGACAGTGGTGGGATTGTCACTCATCATACTGAAAAACAGGCAATAGTTCCTGCTACATTAGCTATCATATGACAAAGCTAAACACTAATGCAGGCGTCAATTTGAAGCCTGAACCCACCCTCCTCACGTCATCACCTTTCTTCACCTGAACCAATTATAAGGTCAGGATTTCACCACCACTTCACTCTATCAGCAAATGTTAGTCCTGGACTTCACCCTTTGAATTATTTCCATAGGTGAAGCTTCACTTTTTCAGTTTTTCGCGATCGCCTATAGCCTGAACATCTGACGTCTTTCCTTGCTGATGATAAGGACAGGGGACCAGTCTAGTTCGCCTAGTTGCTAACGTCCGCCAACGTTTGCGGCGCACAACTCGTTAACTCGAAATGGAATTGGTGGCAAACGTGCGCGAACGTTGCCGCAAGTGGAATGCTACCCAGGTTTGCAAGGTGGTGTGGGGCGCGCAATGTTAAATTGTGTGTATTTTTGTGGGCAAACTTCAGTTCAAAAATCGGCGCACGCAAATTCCAAGTCGGCTTGCGCGAATTTCAAAAAAGGCCATCTTCAAAGATTGCATCAGCAAACACAACTTTATAGGTAACGCTTCACCCAATTATTAAAAAAGAACGTTATGGCTTCACTATAACAACAAATTATTGACCTCAGGCTTCGGCGTCGAAACGGCGTCGATATTTTGCGACCTCTGAGGAGGGTGGGTCCAGGCTTCAAATTGACGCCTACATTAATAAGGAAACAAAAGATTGGGGATGAAGTCTTAAATGGCCATTTAAAATCAGCAGGGTCCGGCCATGTAATAAAGAACCGAACCAAAAGCAGGGTCCATTATGGCACGGCGATGACCCTACAAGGTTTGAAATGGATGTTTAAGACAGAGTCACTACTCTTGTATTCCCATTCACAAATACCCTTTTTATTAAAAAGCATAATAAAGGAAAAACTGTAATTTCTGAACTTTCCTTTTTGTAATATTTCTGTCATCAGGCCAATTCACTAAGGTTAAAATTGCATGCAACGCTCAACAGTTGTGCGCCTGTGGTATTTATGAATGAAAATATCTGGGGTATTTATGAATGAAATGCAACTGACAGAGTGAGAATCAGTGGTGGTGTAATATGTTAATTTGTTCATGGTCAAAATGCTGTTTACCCACAGTGTAATAGCAGGAAATGATAGGAATTCTTTATTGAATGGAATTTTAACACAAAATGGTGGCAAGAGTTACTGATTACTGTTTTGGATTTTGTTGTGCACTGCAGGATGCCAGTGAAATGCTATTGAGGTTGCAGTTATTTTTTCGAATCAATTTTACCACAAAAACTACATCTACATTTCAGTGAGTGGAGGTGACTTTTCCTGGCTGTTTTGCTGAAGACTCTGCTGGAAGTCCTGTCGATCTAAAGACATTGTCAGTATGTTCTGCGATGAGAGCGGTACTACTGGATACTGAAATGCTGCTAGATTGATGATGGCTGCTGTACCTGTGGCAGACAGCAAACAGATCTCATCACTGCAACAAAACCACAGAAAAAAAACTTTGTTAACACTTAGTATTAGATGACACATGTGATTTGATTTGACCGAGTCTAAACTCACCATATGCTGGTTGTTTCTTTGTATCCAATTACAGCATGACATCCCATAGTAGTAGCATGAGATCTAATTTCAGTTCGTATTTCAGTCCACCAAGCATCTCTGGTTTCAGGCTCATCTAAATTTTACAAAACAAAATACAATTGCTTCAAGTTCTGATCCAACTTCTATCAGGACACTAAGAAACCTTTTTTTGAAAACTTCACAGTGTGAAAGAATGTACTTCTCCAAAACTCTATAAATGAGTTGGTACCTGGGTTATGGATCCTGTCTAGTAGTTTGACTGACCGTGCAGTAACAAGCCACCCAGGTGAACAAGGAAACCAGGAGGAAACTTCTTGATAGTGAAGAATGGATATTCCTGTAATACAAAAACAAGTCATTTCTGTGTGTACAAGATAATACACTGGTTGCCTCATATCCCAACAACAACTAATAGAAATATGAACTAAAGTTTCTTCTTTTGTTGTAGGATAGTGTTGTTTAGTATACACATATGGACTGGCAATGAGGTCACTAGAGCACGTCTATTCCCCCAAGGGACTGTGAGTGACCAGAAGGGGTCCTAAAGAAATAGTTCCCCCTTCTGGTCACTCCAGGCCCGAGGGGGGATAGACATGCTCTAGTGACCGAATCATGCCAGTCCATATGTGTTTTATAACACACCTCAGTCAAAAATATGAAATAAGAAAAGAAACTTTTCTTTAAGTCTATTGCCCGATTCGGTAACTATTTCCCGCAAATTACGCATGCGCGATGTCTTGACGCGCGTCTGGTTTACAGTAGCTCAAATCTCATGCACAAGCCTATATTAGTTAACCCCACGTGACCGTGTTTCAGCCAACCAGAATACAGAACTAGCAAGAGGAGGGTTACATATTGATTTAATTGAGAAAGTTCACTGAATACAAATTAATACTCCAAAGTCCCCCAAACTTAACAATACTTTGCAGGAAGAATTTCCATGCCCCTTCAAACAAAAGGCAGGCTGCCATATAGCAGCTTGTTGAAGAGCCAAGTCATAAAGAATATTTAGCTGAAAATGCTAAGGCTTAGGCAGACCTGTGGAGGATCCAGTTCATGATCCAGTATACAGAGAATCTTGTTTACAAACTCACCAAGATATCGATGGTTATAGGAGGGAGAGCTGTTTTGGGTAGCATTGATAACCGCTGGGGAAGACCACCTCCACTCCACTGCTGCCCATTTTCTCCTGACTACCAACTGGATCAAATAAATAATCAATTACAACTAGACTTATAGAGTTTGTGAAAACAAACACTAGGTGTTCGGGTATCGCTGGGGTCAGTGTTGTGTCAACGTGTGAGCTATTTTATTAAGTTGAAGTTTGGTGCTATTACTGTTTTGTGGTGTGTCTAACAAGCTACACACTTTAGCAAAAGTCTAAAAAAGCAAACGATCAAAATCCTGACATTTGATTGTAAGCGAGGTTTGCATGGACGGCTGTTTTAGAGACTAACAAAATCAGGTTGCGTGAATCTTGAATAGAGACTGGAGTACAAGCATGTTTTATGAACTTTGAACCTTGTGGTCAATAGAGCAAAACAGCCAGCCACAGTGCTTTTACATTATACAGTTTAAAACAAATGATTTCGACCAGAAGTTAAGGTCAAATTGGTGTTATTTCTGTGCAAAAGTTTGAGAAGGCTCAAGGACCTACAACCGGATGTAAGAATGTTGCTTAAAGTATAACCAGTTCTTAAGATATAAATTTTTGAAATTTTCAACTTCCATTTTAAACCAGAAGTCAATGTCAAATGGGGTCACACTCTGTGTAGCGTTTGTTAAGTTGTAGGAGACCTCTCCGATGATGTATTGATTGTAAGAATCCATTGTGTGGTTCATGAGTAATGATTTTTTCAAATATTAAACTTTATTTAACGTAATTCAACAACTGATGGCGTCATGATGACGTCATTGCAGCGGTTTCATCTTCTAATGACTATTCAACTATATCTAAAGTTTGAAGGTTGTGTGGGCTTGGGAAATGTGCTTTTGTTAGAGGACAATCGCGAGGGATAAGAAGAAAACGAAGAAGTATTAAAATTTAAAAAACTTTTAAAAAATGGAACAAAAACAAGAGGTGTTCTGGGCAGAGTGCCCAAACACCTAAATAGATTTACAATTACAATATACATGTATATTATGCCTTTATTAGATAAGATTGTGTACACCCAGTGGATTGACTGTTCAAATGTTCTTTGAACCCCATGATAATCCGACTCATTAATGTTTCATTTGAGCCACGGTTTCAGAAGCTACTGATTAAATTGTGAGTGTCAAATAGTCAAATGGTACAAGGCAAGGCTGTGTGAGATGTAGTGTTGAGACAAGAAGAAGCTTTCTGACTGTCAACTGAGATGCCAACCGGTGCTTAGAGGGTCTGAATACGTATGGTTCAATTCAATGCAACAGCTTACCAAGAGGGACAGTAGATAGATCTGAATCAGATGAGTGTCTACATGGAGCAATCTTAGATGGAGATCTTGGAGCTGGTTGAGACATCTGCTGGGTAAATGCAGGGGAGCCGAGTGCAGTCAAATCAGGTGTGTCCTCCAGCAAAAGAAATCTGGATACAAACAAGGTTGAGTATTGTTGCTTTATAATCAACAGTGTGGTTATTTGGCTTCATTAATTACAGTTTACAGGACACAACCAAGTTCAGTTAAACTATACATTTCTCAATTCAAAACTTCTCTACCCCCTCCCCCTCCCCCCTCCCCCTCCCCCTCCCAAGGGTATTGCCCTGTGTCCTCACAAAAATGCAATCCAATTGTAGGGTCTGGCTGATCCCTATGCTCCGTATTTTGGACGCGTGTGGGCGCTCTAAAAGCATTTGTATCACTTCCGGGGGTATAACTTAACCGATTACCGTCTGCTCAGCTAGATGTGTACAGTTTTAACATCGGCGTTCTGTACTTCTGTGCGCAAGTTTCTAGTTGCTTCTAGAATCTAAGGTGGATTAATAATGGCTCCTTTAAAGGTATTATTGTCCGTGATGGATATGATGTCTGGTAGTAATGTGTTTCAGTCCTTTACTGTCTGGAAGAAGTATTTGAAGCAGTTTTTGTTTGCGGAGAACAGCTGTTTCTATAAAGAGGAAAGGATGAGCCATGCTTAATTACCAGTTCTGATATTGTAAGATTAGATGCAGGGCTCTTTAATTCTTTAAAGGAACCATTATTAATCCACCTTAGATTCTAGAAGCAACTAGAAACTCGCACACAGAAGTGACAGAACGCCGATGTTAAAACTGCACACAGCTAGCTGAGCAGACGGTAATCGCTTAAGTTATACCCCCGGAAGTGATACAAATATTTTTGACAGCGCCCTCATGCGCTCAAAATACTGCGCATTGAGACACAGTTGGATGACAATACAATTAATGTTTTTATATAGAATGGCAAACACTTGCACACAAAAAAACCACACACTCTTTCCTCAACTAATGATGCCCTTAGATAAGCCATCCTGGGAAAAGACCATCTAGTGTTTATGGCACCATGGTTGCCTTTATGAAACCATCATGCTCAATGCAAAAAAATCTCCTAAAACAGCATTTGTTTAACACATGAGTTTGAAAGTATAGAAAAATGTCATATATCTCAAATTATCCAGCCAAATTAGCATTGTTACCAGCCAAGTATCAACCAATTGCCTTACTCTTTAGGATTGAGTTGATCTTGTGGTGGACTGGTAGAGAGAGGTGATACCATTGGATTAGCTCTTTGAATCATTGCTGCAGTACCAATACCTCGTACTACTATACCAGACTCTCCTTCCAGATCAAAACACTGCCAGTACCTGCAACATATACAAACAGTTCTTCAACAAATAAGTGGTTACTTTATGGACAAAATAAAAAGATGGTGTAATTGGTCAATACTAATCACAAATCTACAAACAGGCTTTGATGTATTGTTTTGATCAATATGTTCAAATGCACATCAATAAATTATACTCCATGCTCAAAGAGGGCACATTATGAAGCCAATCCAGAAACACGGGGGCAAGCCCCTTCTCTTTAGCTTCATGGTTGGTTTGAGTACAATACACAATGCACATGACCAACAGTTTAACATCCATCCAAGAGATGCAGACTTGATATTGAGGAGCTTTCATGCCCCACTCCCAGACAAGCCAACAACAACGACAATACACTGGCACATGGAATGGTCTCCCATTGAATTAGCAGGTACATGTACATATGTACATGTACATGTATGTGCCTCTTCTACAGATAGTATCACAGCATGTGCTCCAACGGTCTTTCAATGGTTTAGCCATTTTGAATGCACAACACGTCTCTCTATCCAGTCACATCATACAGTCATGATTCCTTAATGCAATCCCAAGATGCATTCAATGAGTTTCTTCAAATGCACTGCTTCACTTTGGAATTCCTTGCCTGCATCCTGAGTCCCTACTGTCGATAATCTGTCCCAGTTCAAGCTTAATGTGAATGGGTTTCAAGGTCTGACCTACATGTACATTATGGTATTGGCTTTTATGGATTTTCAGGCTATTTGATAACAATTTTGCTGATTTTTCTGAGGATAAAAAATTTGAAATTAGATTAAAGTAGGAAGAATAATATCTGGTATCCCCAAGCAGTCCAATACAGTTTTATCAGGCTGAAATATATACTGTTTGTATTATTCAAATAAATTGTATAACTTTTTATATTATAAGATATTTTCCGACTCCAAGTAAGATTTTGCTGATATTCTGTGTTCAAAATATCAGTTATGAAAATCACAATTCACCACCGGCAATACAGAATAATATTCAATCAGGTAAAATGTTATTGTATTTGTTAATTGATTTTTTAAATATTTTTAATTCATTCAAACAATTTGTCAGAGATACTTTTGTGAAGATGCATCTAGATAAGGACTGCACAATGCAGCCAACTCCTCATGTACATGTATTAATATTATAATGCTGCATTTAAGATGATACAAGGATGACGGGCAAGGTCAGCAGACCTTGATTTAATGACTGGAATTCAACTCATATTTTATATCATACAGGTACATGTACAGTTTTCTTGAGAACTATATGGTTTGGATAAATTTTTCCTTCCCAAATTCATGATTCCATGATTTCATCACTTTTATGAAGGGATTTCTTTGAATGACACTTTTTTACAAACAATCATGTTTCAGATTATTATTTTTAATAAAAACTGTGGTCAAAATTAATGTACTTTCCAAAACCAACAATGTACATCCCTTTAAAAGATATGCCTCTTCAAAACTAGACAATTTAAACAAGAGCTCTTTTTAAAGCATATGGTGTACAAAACCTTGAAAGCCCTTACCCTAAGACAGCATTGCCTTCTCTCTCTAGAACCTTCAGTCCAATCTTTCTCTGCAGCTCTCCAGAAAGTTTGGAGAATAGTTGCTGTCTTGCCTCATTAGAGGCCCTTGGGGTTCGGATCATATCAATCCACTATGACAACAAAAGTCAATCATTTATGTGTGTCAGTTAAATATGGTCAAACATTCAAATGAATTTTACAGCAGAAAACTTCTATCAATCACTCAGAAAACTGAATGAATAAAAATTTATTGTAGATGAGACATGGATTGATGAACACCGACAAAATGTGGAATCTTCTCTGATGTTTGAATGTCATTTTGAACCATGCAAGTGATCTAATCCTGCCATTGTTAGATGTTTGGAATTAACAACCTAGTGGCAACTACAGTGATGGGCTCACTGATTCAGTGATTGGTAACTTTTGTTCACTAAAGTCATAAGTAAAGATTCTCTGGCTTTTTTGGGGGGATTTTAAAATCAAATAAAAAAGGTTTAGAAACAAGCAAATGCTCATGCAAAATAGACTTGTAGCATGCGTGTTCTCACTAATACCATGGTTGATTTTCTGTTTTATATACATTAAAACCCCAATGTTGCAGTGCAGGATCAGAAAAAAACCTGTTATCAACCAAGAGCTTGAAACTCCAAAGCTCCTCTTAATGACAGTAGACTATACACAATGTCATATCATTCTTTATTTCCTGATGGAATAATTACACAACATTCCGAAAGCTTGAAAGTTGAACTAATCACAAAAATTGCACCTCATTAAAATTATAAACATGTACATCATGCCATTAAATCAATCAATTATAATTGCTGGCTCCTTGCAAAGCATGCTAACAAGACAATAGCAACCTTCCCAAAAGCACACAACTTTAAAATTGCTCTTTGCTTTCTAAGGCTGGTGAAGCAAACGTTGGAAAATCATAAGAGCCCTACCTGATACTCAGGATCATCGTTTACCACTAACTCCTCCACAAAACCATGGATTGCACTCACAGTGTAACATGTAGGGATGCCACTAGCTGTGATGAAAAAAGAAACAGTCTCATACAAATATGTAGTGTGTTTGACACAAACCTCTTTTACCACTGATCTGCATGTATACCAAACTGTTTCCAATTCATGCAAAGTTGGTCAATAGAAACATACCCATAAACACGTGTATAAGGAAAAGGGAAAGCAAAGGATCATGGAGAGAAATAGAAAACAGCCAATTAGAAATTTAGACAATGATACGGCATGTGCAATAGGAGACTTGGGAACACTGCCAGCAGTCCTACCAGGTAAATTTCCATTAGGAAATGACTATTACAAGAAAACTTTGGACACAATCATGTGTAAATCTCAACTGGATTTGTGCACATAAAAGAACCCAGTTACACTTATCATTAAGGAAAGGGGTTTAGCCCAATGTTTCAAAAATGGTTGTCTGCAGATTGCAGCACATCACACTGCACATCTCATTGAAACATAATAAGCCCTTTAAGACACCTGTAGATAAAGTGCTATATAAGAACTGATTATTAGCAATGTCATTGCAAATCTTTCAAGCAGCAGATGGTAAGCTACATATAAATATGCATCTTACTACTGGTCAGCAAGCTCACTGACTGGCTTGTTATTGACCCTGTGATGGTTTGGCATGTCGCTCAAACTTCTGTTTCTTTCCTTCCTCTCAGTATTTCTGAAATGCCAATAGGCAGACCGGGCATACCACATGGATACTCTGCACTCATAGCTTCATTTAAGCACTAAAAAGAGTCTTCTTGTATTTTAAAATACTCACAGCTGAAAAACTGAACACCGCAAGACGACTCTTTGAATTTGCTGACATTCTCAAGCAAGTCTACCTTAACAATCACACTAATCTCCCCACGGAGACCATGCATGGTGTCATAGATCGGTAGCCACCCAGATATCTCAGATACACCATCTTTCCAAAGTAATGGGTTGAGATCAATGTATACCTAAAACACATACAGAGAGATATAAAGAGATTAAACACACTGATTTCTAGACGGTTAGGTTTCTGATTTTATTCAAACTGTTCTAGGTGTCAGAAAACATAAACGGTACAACATCTCCTTTGGAAAAATATTTTAGTTCAATACTCTTGTTCCCACGCAAAATGGGATTAAATAAGTTGATTGGTTTTGGGAAGAAAACATTTGATCCAATTCTTCAGGTTTCAAGAAGAATATCATCAAGGTATGATGGTTATTAGGCTTGGGTGGTTCCAGGGGTACCTGGTTCTACCCAGTTCCAAAATTATTTCTTCTGCAGTACTAGTAACCCACAATCATCGGTTCTGCTTTTTCAAAGGTTTTCAACCACAGTCTAGAGTCTGCTTGTGTGAGTTCATAGTAATTCAAATCAACATCTCAAGATTGTTATTACTGATTTAATACATTAATATAGTCATTTCATATCATTTCATTTATTAATTTTGGTTGTAATGCCCAGGACTCTAAGAAAAGTGAATTTAATCACTATACTAGCCAATAACCCCATGGGGAGAAGACATAAAAGGAAGTTTCAGTTTTAGATGTGGGAGGAAAACACCAGAGAATAATTCCAGGGAAAACCAATGCAATCAGATAGGGTGTGTAGGGACTGAAAACCCAATCCACATAGTGCCCCCGGTCCTAGAGGTAGAATGCGAGGAAAGTTACCACTGCGCCAACCCAACCACTTTCTGTTAATTACACAGAAGTAGAGTCAACAACTATTCCAGTTGTTATACTCAGTGTGTGAATACATCAGCTACTTCTTGCACTGCAGTCCAATGTGAGTGAACCATCTTTGTGAAAATCAGACTGGAAAAATATCTCTCTTAGCACGAGGCCCTCCCATAACTTTAGCTAAATCAAAGCTGGCTGGAGACCAGAAAATAACTCAGGCATCAAATTTACCCCCAAAATGCTCAATCTATTATGAGACGTGTTACTATGAGGGCAAAAAATAATCAACAATGAAGTGATCTAGGTCTAAAAATTGTCTGAATACTTGAGTCTGAAGTCTGAAGCAAGACTCTCTGATGTTAAAAAGGGATATAGAAAACTTGGCTAAAATAATCTTCCAATGAAACTAGCACAAGTGCATTTTGAGCAGCCAATGAATGCATTATGAACTACATGTACTCCTACATTTTCCAGTTGAGTTACATGTACTTATGCATGGAGGACCACCTATATTCAAACAGACCGTCGTTTTGTGTTTACATTTTTATATATTTTTTGTTTGATATTATTATATACTTTTCTTTGAATCTGCTGGTACTAGTACAGGTTCCAAGTAGGGAGAACCACAGAACTGCTCAGAGCCTAATGATGGCTCATCATTAGTATTTGGAAGACAATCTCCTGGATTTTGTAAAACAAGTATAATATACATAAATCACTATTTATTGTTTTTCAGGGCTAATGTTTTGAGTGCCTGCAGAAAAATGTCATTTATATCCTAGTAGACATATTTTTAAAGAGTAACTTACCTTTCCAATTGCATCGTGTGCACTGTATGTGTCATAGTCCATAATCCTGCAATTACAACAAAGACAATTATTAAGTTTGTTATTTAACTAATAGATTACCAAAACCTAGCCAAAGTAATCAACCTCAAGTGGTACTGTATGTAAAACTCTGAGTACAACCAAAACCTTGGGGTACCTCTAAGAAATACATAACCCTAGTGTACATGTACCTCTGAGCATTACCGAATCCTTGGTGTACCTCTGAGCACAGCAATAACCTTGGTGTACCTCTCAGCACTGTGTACCTCTGAGCACTACCTATTCGTTGGTAAACCTCTGAACATTAATTAAACCTTAATAAACCTTTCAGCACAACTTAATCCTTGGTAAACCTTTTAGCACTAGATAACCCAATGATGACATCTTCCCATTTGGCTCAAGGTATCTGGTGTAAAGTTCAACCTCGACACAGGTCCATGTAATTCAAAACCACCTGTAGTTGATTATTTGTTTGGTACACATCATACTTGAAAAGGGGTCAACATTACAAAATGTATGTCTTACTTACTGTTATGAGTGTTTCAGAAAATTCTGAAATTGGTGGCCATTATAGAAAGTTTGTAGGAGTAATGTCATTTCAATACATGATAAGGTAGTAACTGATTCTACGCAATAAAACTTGGGGCTGATAGAACCACTGAAGGAATAATGACACATGAGGTAGCATAAAGAAATACATACAGGTACTGTAATCAATCACCAAATATATTGAATTATGCAGAATGCACTCTGAATCCCGCAAAGGGGGCCATGAAATAGGAATTGAAACTTTGCAAAAAGGTAACACAAAGCTTTTACTGGTTCTCCTGCACGTACAGTACAATGTACATGTATGTATTTTTCGTTTTTATCAAGTTGAGTACTTTTTAATGTTAACAAAAGAGTACTGACCTGGGTTCTAAAAAGCCAGTGTTTTATTCCCTTACTATTGAACATAAGACTCATTATAAAGCCATTCAAGCATGAAAGCAGAATACTAAAGCTACCTTAGCTGGAGTGGTTCATCTTGCAATTCTTCATCATCAACCTTTAAATAAGAACAAAGAATGTATAGATTTTTTTTAAAGTACATAATTAAGCATCCATTGTGATGACTCAAAGTAATGCCTACAACTCAGTCACTGTGTTACAGGTCCTCCAAAGTTTTCAACATTTTCAAATTCATGAAAGAGTAAAACAGGGGTTGGGGGTTGCAGCCTGTATACAACTTTAATAGGTGAATAAAATGTAGATATTTTTCTCCAAAGATTTATGCAAAAGTAAATTCACATACTTTTTAATAACAAAAAGCATTTACAACATTAAATAAATCTGAAGAAAAAAAAATGCCAAACTTCAAATGGATATCTCCATGCAGTGCACAGACTACTGCTAGTTGCACACGCCAAAATCTTAAAGGAACATTACATAATTGGTAAGAAAAGAACTTGTAAAATATACTTTTTGATCACAGATTTACATAAAACTTACACGGTCTAATTATGATGATAGTAGAAAACATCCCTTGAAATATTTCTGTCTGAAATGCCATATTTGAAGAAAAATTAATAAACTAATTTTCCGATTGGAGTTTATCGCTCAGTGAGCGTTTTATTCATTTGTTGAACCTATATGATTTCATGCAAATGTGTGATCGGTTTTTCACTATTTTCTCGTGACCCAGATGGCCGATCGATCTCAAACTTCTACAGGTTTGTCAGTTTATGTATATGGTGGATTACATTAAGTGCTTACACTGCCAGCAACTGTTTTGTTAGCAAAAACCAATTCTGTAATGTTCCTTTAATTCCATAAACCTTATGCCAATGAATGTACTGCATAAAATGTACAAAAAAGTGTACAGTGACCTGAAAATGAGTATGTGAAGTAAGGATTGTGACCTTTGACATAGACTGGTAAAATTGTGTACAGGAAGATGTAATCAAATAGGCCTATTGTTTTAATACGGTGAAGCGAGGAGTAAAAACAATGGATATTTTGGTCCTAGTCACTAGCTCTATGACAAACAATACAGAATACATACAGAGACTCTTTTTGGCTTGTTATATAAGTTATAAGGGGTACAAAAAACAGGTAAATACACAATGTATGTGCATCACCATTGAAAACAAAATGTTGATAAATATGGTTTAGGGAGGGGAGGGGGTCTTGAAAAGTTGGTCTCTGTGCAACCTTGACAATGTTGAAAACTTCAGACAGCCCGAATGTCACTTTGGTTTCTTTTGGCCACACAATTGAATTTGTTTCCATTTACAAAAAACAGATGGGTCTTTTTTCTATCCATAGCAATGTAAGATAAAAAGTTTTTAATCGAACGTGCCCAAGAGATAAAGAATCTTGCTTACCTCAAATTTAAACCACTCAGATTGCCACTGCGGGTTGAGGGACTTACGACATACTTCGGTCTTGTAGCTTACTTGTCCAAGTTTTACCTTAATGAATAACAAAAGAAAACAAAAATGTTGGCCCAATAAATACATAAGTTTTTTGCTATTAAACACTACGTGAGGAACAACATGAAATGCAGCCTCCTAGAATGAAACCACTTTCATGACACAAGATAATTATTTAGTTAACTAAAACTATAAAGTTAACTTCAGCGCAGTTAGATTGAGGATGACAGGCGTAGCCAGCTAGCCAATCATCATATCAAACAGGGCTCCAGTATAGACTGTGCAAGTCTCATGCGTATCGGAACGAGAAAACACGTCAAAAGGAGAACGTATTTTTTTTCTGAAATCAAATCTGTGTTTTAAATTACATCTAATGACAAAATCTGAACAACAAAAATACTCAGTACAATTTTTATAAAATTAGTTTTAGCTTTTATAATAAATACACAATAATGTATTAATTGTTATTAAGAATAATTAAAACTCTGGGACAAGGATACTTATTTGATCTTAACTTTTTAGAAACCCCTTACGCGGATTCGCGAAGGTCACACCGGCGTAAAATTAACACTTGGTGCCGTTTATAGTGTACGCCGACGCCACAACAACCATACATGTAGACTGCAATAAAAAGGCCTGGCGTTGCAATTACAGCATCTGGCAATTATCATCGCGCATCCAAAACAAGCGTTTACATAAGTTTTGTTATCGGAGGTGAGCACAAAATTCTAAATTTTTTGCAGTAACCGGAAGCTGAGGTCAAGTTTAATTCTCGGGTTTCTTCGTTATATTGTTGAATTGATTTTACTTTCATATTTTTTATCACTAAGTATTACATTCCCAACAACATACATGTAATTTTCATAGTCATAAACTACGTTAAACTAAAATTATTGACGAAACAATTAAAATCTCGCCCACGTAAAACTCCATATGGTTGGGACCACTATGGTCCCGGAAGTTCGAATGAGGCGAGACTTGCACAGTCTATTGGCACTGTTTTAAAAAAAAAAGGTCAGATGATGGCTAAAAATAGATGTATGTCTGATTTGATCACTATCTAGTTTTTCTACTCTTCCTTATTCATCACTTTTTCAAGGTTACTGACTTGAGGTATGACTCAAGGTCAGTACAAATTTTTTCAAGCTTCCAATTTTATAGAAAAACAGTTTGTTAAATATTTCTGATTCAATACCAATTATAGATTTGGGGTTTTGGTGGTTTTTTTTTTCATAAGACATTTGTGGAGCCTGAAGTGATTGGAAGTGCCTTTGTACCTCAACAAATGCATCAGCCAAGTCACTGGCTCTATCCATGACAGGGAGGTCCCGTGCTGCAATGACCTGCACCTTCAGTTTACCAGGCATTGTGGAGACTCAATACGCCAGCGATCTAAAAAGGAGAACAATAATTAGTTTACCTCTTTACCAAGTTGCATACACAACCGTTATACTGAATCAAAATCAACATAGGAAGTGACATCCCAGAGCTGAGCCCACACTGAAATGTTGGACAGGCACGCCCAAACCTCAAAATGTTAACTGAACACTTTTTCATTTCGGCTTTCCCTGATAATAAAATGGGCAAGATGCTTCTTAATGTCCTGGACTGCATCAGAGACCATAGAAGGGTATACATTTATTAAATTTCCAGAGGCCTTATAAAAGGGGTCCTGGAAATTTAATAAATACATGCTACACGCTACATATAAAGTGAGCCCCAGACCCCACAACTTTAAAGGCAGTGAATACTTTTGGTAATTACTCAAGGAATATTTTACCATAAAAACTTACTTGGTAAAGAGCACCTGAGAGCTGCCGATAGTATAACAAATTGTGAGAAGTGACTCCCTCTGAAGTAATGTACTTTTGAGAAAGAAGCAACTACTCACTAAAATATTTAAATCTGAGAAAGGCTTCAAACATGAAGCCTTTCCTGGGCATTTGAAAGCACACACTTTTATGCAACAAGGGCGTTTTTCTTTCATTATTTTCTTGCAACTTCGATGACCAGTTGAGCCCAATTTTCACAGGTTTGTTATTTTATGCATGTTGGGACCAAGTGAGGATACTAGTCTTTGACAATTACCAAAAGTAGGCCTATATCCTGCCTTTAAGGCTTCGCCCTTTGCGCACTGGCTCATTTTGTACAAATGCCAAATCGCTTTAATTTTATGGGGCTGGAACACTGTTTCTACATATCATACTTCAATACTAAAGCTGGGTGTAGCACTGACAGGGTTTGTCCTTAATTTGTTTAGTGGCTGGCCAGCAGGACAAGCTAGCTTGTTTAAACAGATGAGCACACTTTACCGAGTGTTTTATCTGATATTATTAAACACCTTGGAGAGTTTATGCACTCTGATTGGTTGAAGACTGGTCACGTGGGGGTGTGTTAACATGTGACATAAAGACCGGCTCAGTGAACTAGCGAATAAATGGCCCCTTGTTGTGTAAAATCCTATGCACTATGTGCTTGTTGCATGGGAAACTACTGGTATCAAATCAACTCATTTCTTTGTGCGTATTGTTTTTTTTGTTATTTTGAGCATGACAGATGGTGCCGCGTGCAGGAACATACCACGCGTAGGCGTGAACGTGCAGACAATGTATTAATTTAAGGTAGCTGGTACGCGCAAATGCAAAGTCATAGTCTGGTTCTTGACAATAACAGTTTACGTAAGAAATTATACAAAAGTTGAACAGCCAAAGGATTGGCCCTTGTACATGAGTAGAACATTTCTAAAAATAATCAGCAAAAGAAAAATCACAAATTCTGACGATTTTTACAGGTTTTTTGTTATAAGGCATTTATTAATGGGAATAAAAGTGGGAGGAGCGGTCTTCACTGCGTGATAATGACCTTGGTTGGTGGATGGCCGCTGTTAATGGACCTCGGTCCATAACAGCGGCCATCCACCAACCTGATCATTACCATGCAGTGAAGACCGGCTCCTCCCACTGTTATTCCCTTTATATTTTTTTCTGCAAGTCCTGCAAACCATGACGCACAACTTTTCGCAAGATATGGTGAAAGTCGGAGCAAGCAATCAATAAAAAATCACACAAACGACTATTCGTCATGTTCTTAGTTCAACACATATTTAAATCATATCTTCTTGACAGCCAGATTTTAATATTCAATTAGTTTAGTTTCGTTATCCCACATGCACAAGATGATGAAAATCGGAGCTGAACTTTAATTCCTTTTCCTCAAAAAATAACAAACAACTCTCCATATAAAACTTAAAACTTAAAATATCCTGGTGTCATGGGTTATCGGTAGGATAATGGGGAAATTGTTCTCAATCAAAAACTAAATGGGTTTCTTTTAAATCATCTCACCAACCTTTTTAAAAAACCCTTGCACTTCATCGTGTGTGGAAATCTTAGTAGTGTTGGTCTTGCGTTGCGAGAGATCGTCCGCCATTTACAGTGGTACTGCTTTCACGACGTAGGAGCGACGTCACATGTTATCGGTTCTTTCATTGGTTGGTATTAAATTAATATTCAGAAGCTAGTATGGCGTGCCAAATAAATAAAGATGTTGCAGTATTGTCCAAACTGCACTGCCGTTAATCGAGATGACTCACTTAATAGATGGGAGTTCTCTAAAACATTTTTGAGCATAAAAATGGTTTTTATTAATGTTCTTTAAGTAACTTACAAGCGTGTCTGTTTATTCTTTTGTATAATTTACATTTCTTAAAATTAATTTTATAAATTTTGTTCAATAAACTTCTGCCTCTCTTGTTATCCTTTTGAATAATATACATTTCTTTAAATTAATTTTGTTTATTACCCTGTGAGGCCATTAATTTCTGTTTCTATATTTTTACCATAGGTTATTTTGGTCGGTGGCCAGTTTACAACAACTTATTTAATTTTTATTATAATTTCTTTTTAACATTTGTTTTTGCATGTTTAAGGTTTTACTCTTCTAGATTGGGGCATGGGCACAAAAAGGTGAATGTCTGCGCACCACACGCACTGGTGTACAGAACTTTAGGTGCACCCAATGACTGCAGTCACCGTGGGTGCATTGTGCCCATGACACAAAAAAAAAATTAAAGTTTCTGAGTTCTTCAGGTTGCATCCTTTTGCACTTGCAGCACAGGTCTTTTGGATCCATTGTTTGAGGTTCATCATCACTGTCGTCGACATCCAAATCCAAGTTCTGCTCTGGCGGCTTGTCCCAGAAGTACTTGGTTTTTTGGGAACATCTGGTGACCGATTGTCTTGGTTTCTTTCCTGCTCCTTTAGATGTTTCCTGATTTTATCTACAACTGTGTCTTCAGTAATGGCTTTACCTCCTACCACAGCACTCAGAACTTTATGCTTCGTTGTCTCTTTAGGGTTCTCTGTCAGCACCGCTTCAGCCTTCTTGAAAAAGTTGGTGCATATGTCAGTGGCACATGAAAAATAAATCAAATGTGAAAATAAAAGCTGATATTTAATTTTTTTTTTAAATTGTGTTGTCCTAAGACATATGGCTAATTAATAAGTGTCCTGAGACATCACAGGGCATAACAGTACAACCCCCCCCCCCTCTGAAGCATTCTTCCCCCAGCACAAACACTTAACAACATTCTGGTTTTCCCCTTAAATTTCAGACCAGCCATGATTGGTTTCAGGAGGAGCAAATAAACCCATCTGTTTATTTTTGTTGATGTTGACATACCATCTGTATTATGTTTACCAGAATTTATTACAGTCAGCAAATTTAAAAAAATCATTTTCACATAAATTATTTTTAATTTTTTCCCGAATTGAAGTGCCATAGAATCCCAACTAGCAACCACATCACGTGATCTATCGAGTGACCAAAGGAGAATGAAACTTAACCTAGCAGACGATAATTTTGTTTGGAACTTTCGAGGTTGGATATTGTTTCTTTGACACATTTGATTGTTGGTATAATAATGCACTAGTGATCTATACCAAAAATGAATCATTTTATAAACGTTTGAACGTCACTTACGACATGAAACTTGAATTTCAGCATGATTACGGACCGTGAGTATACAGCAGAGCTTCTTTCACTGGTGGATCTCGTACAGTCTCGCGGTAAACAGGAATCAAAGTTGGGGTTCGAAAACATATGAGGGTCGATAACGTATGACCCTACAATACCTCAATGAAAGGATTTAATCATGTTATTAAATTACAAAGATGTTTTTAAAACAGATCTATTTGACAGCCCGCCCTAACTAGGGGTATGCTGTGTCATGTCTAGCCCTGGTGGCCTTTCACTTTCGTATTACACTACAGTGTACAGCATAATAACATAGTCATACCATTTATAGCTCCACGGTCATACCTATTTTTTAGAAATTGTAAACATGGTTGGCCCAAGTACTAATAGGCCTATATAACTAAAGATAGTCAAAAGCAAACCTTTATAGCTTTAATAGGCCTACTCTTTCAAACCTTTTCTCAAAATTGAGGTGGGAAGTTGCCCAAATCACCTCAGGTTGCACCGATCAGCAGAGCATAGAAGCAAAAATTATGGGCCCAATGCTCAAACTAGCGGAACGAACCTCATTCATATAAAATCTCACGAATTAGATAAAACGGGTGGCTATGTTGACCAAGCCGTAAAGTGTTTTATCAAGAAATAAAATGAAAGGTAACACCCCCACTTCTCACTGTTTTCAGACTTACATTGAAGCCAAACTGTTGATACACGAATGAAGTCAGGAATAATGTCGTAAGATGGGTCAGTCTCAAGTCTTCTCCAACTCAATCTCACTCCATTGATGATCAGTCATGTCAATCACCAACAGAGGGCGCTAAATCTTAGTTCCCATTGATCTACATTATACTGACTGGATAGGACGACTGCGCGTAAATGTAGCGAGTGGGGCTTTTGAATTTAAACGGGAGGCGGCGCACAATCTGCACGCAACGCAAATAAATGATTTTCGGGGTCATGGAAAAATATTGCTCCGTTTTTTTGCCGTATTTAAAGGTTTCGTTATGTAAAACAAGGGATGACACCGTAGTCAAACACAAGTTTTATGCTGCAAACATGGTAAAGGTTTGTGTTGCGGTAGGTTGCTCTTCTTCAGGAGCTATGTACGGACGAGAAAATCGGATTTCCTTTCACAGGTAAGTGGTGTAGTCTGCAAAAAAACGAACACTGACACATATTTTATATTACTTGATCATGCTGTTTTCAAAATAGTATTTTAGGCCTGTAGGCCTATATTATTTTTTTAAATACAAACTCAATATTGTATAAGTGTTCGGGCCAACAAGGGTGAACACCTTTTGTTTGGGTTTTGTTTTTCTGTGTAGGTGTAAACTTCAATGCTCAATTAATTAAATTAAATTTGATTGAATTCAAAGTTGTTAATTGTTTGTTTTTGACATTTTCTCGTGATTGCCTGTATTAATTTTTTAGGAATAAATTCGTTGGCAGACTGAACCTTTATGTTACGTTTTCCTGCTTATAGTCTTCCCTTCTCTATATCTATTTTACGTTTTAGTGTTTCTGTTTCGTGTGTAACTAATTAAATTTCTGATACGATTAATACACAGTTATGGTTTCTTCAGTTTTAGTTTCCATGTGGCAATTATCTAACTTTCTGATTGTAAATATGAAACAAATGGAGCTAAACTGTCTCCTTCTTGAAAAAATCATCATTATGTATTGAATAAACCACTATTCATGTGCGAGAGTCTTGTTTATTTATTATACGGTCACATTAGCCTCAATTTATCTTATCCCAAATTTATTGGTTTTAAAATTGGACCTCGAAGTTTTCTAATGTGCTTGATACTTTAAAAACAAATATGCGTTCATGCTCTAGGCCTATATAAATTGATTGATGAATTATCAATCTAGATTAAGAAACTCTCTCCAAAAAGAAAAATTATTATAAACCTTCAACATGCTCATCATCACTACAAGTACTTGTACTATTACTGCATGCTTGAGGCCATGCATGCTGGGACCGCCGCGCTTGCGTACTTTCACGCAAATACCCCGTTCAGCGACTACGCGCTTAGCCATAACAGCGATCATCGAACGTGCACAAACGCGCTGAGTTGTCCTATCCAGTCAGTATAATGTAGATCAATGTTAGTTCCCTTCATCGAGTTTAGTTCCCCGTTCGATCAAAACACTGATCATGAGTGCAGACAGACGCCAAGAATTCCCCAAATAAATGGGTAATACCTGCAAAATAATTGGAATTATACATAAGACAATGAAGGATAGACTCTCTCTGTAAATTGTCCTTGTCATGCAACCTGATCTACTTTGACGCTATTTAATAGGCTAGAACTGTCCTCGTAAGATATTGTAACGAGCTCGTCCACATGAGGGCGCCTTGCGCGCGAAGTTGGAACTGGGTCATGTGATCGTGTGCGAACCTGGGAATCCAGGGGCTGCACCACTGATCTCTACGCGCGCGCGCGGCGTGCAGCGATTAGATAATTAACCTTGAAAGTTCCCGCCGAAGCGATCAGTGCTTTTGGCAGCATCCGAGGAACATTAACTGTACTGTGTGATCGCCAATCTGTTAAGAATCTAGAAGAGTTCAGTACCGTTGGTTGGGCATAATTGTAATGATGTAAGTTTCGTTGAAGAGTTGAATAATAAGAATAATCAGTGGTCCATCACTCAAACCTTTGTTTCTGTTCTCCAACTTTGTCCGTGTCAAAATTACTTGTTCTTTCACTGTCAGAGATTGCTCACGTTAGTATTACAAAATACAAGTCCTTGACCGCAACATCGCATTACATTGGTGGCAGCGCTGTAGATTAATCTTTGACTGAGTGAAACAAATAATTTACCCACGTTCTTTGCGAGGGTTTGCTGGTCCAAGAATGACGATCCAGAACAGCGATGGTTTTTAACCGAGCTGTGAAGTGTGCTACCGAGGAAAGACGACCTCGAACGGCAGTGGCTTAAACGAGCCGCGGTGAAGTGTAGCCAACTAGACGGCCCAAATACCGAGCCGCTGTGTGTATGATGTACGAGGGTACACTGATGTAATAAAGACAAGACGGCATTCATCACACATAGTGGGTTTTATCAGTTTGAGGTAATGCCATTTGAGCTATGTAATGCCCCTTCCACGTTTGAACGCCTAAAATAAATGGACCGGGTTTTGAGAGGTTTGCAAGGCAAATATAATGTCTAATTGTGCCACTTAGACGACAGTATATCATTCGATGAGCATCTCAGGCACATGGAATTGATTATTGCCAGACTGAAGGAAGCCAACCTGAAGCTCCAGCCGAACAGTTTATTTCAGAGGGAAGTGGAATACCTAGGGCACGTTGTCTCTGATGAGGGAGTAAAGACAGATCCAGCAAAGATCCAAAGAATAAAGGACTGGCCTGAGCCAACCTCGTCTAGAGAGGTGCGCAGTTTCCTTGGCCTTGCATCGTACTACGGCGCTTTGTGCCAGGGTTTGCAGAGTTAGCTAAGCCATTGCATAGACTCACCGAGTCAGGAATGTTGTTTAGTTGGTCGGATGATTGTCAGCGGGCATTTGGAGAATTGAAGTCTCGGTTGATGTCCTCACCTATCCTAGCCTATCCATCTGCTACTGCATCTTTCACTCTAGACACTGATGCTATACTTTGGAATCGGCGCAGTCCTGTCACAAAAACAAGATGGCGCCGAGAGATTCATCGCCTATGCAAGCCGGTGTCGCGGTCTCAGATGTCCGGTGTGCTAAAAGTTCCGGGTGACGTCATCGGGCATTTCGGCACGCTGTAATCACGATCTCAGATGTCCGGCGAGCCAAGCTTTCCGGATGGCGTAGCCGGGCGTTTCAGCATGCTGTCGTTGTGGGCGTGGGTTTCCCGTGCTCTGCATCTGCGACGCTGCGAATAAATCTCCGAGACCTATTTTTTTTTTCTTTTCCGATTCTTTTCTGTTCAGTCGCTTTCAAAAGAACCTTGTCTGTAATTCCCAATACTCGATTATGTGATTGTTTTTTCACAATACTGTCGTAGACGATTAACTCGTTCACCACTCGATTTACTTGTGGGCGGACGCCGCCATGACAGCTACGAGCTCGAGCAAATCAGTCGACTCAGCCCGGCACTAAAATCGACTACTTTCGCTTGCTGTGCGCAGGTATATCATGACGTATTACTACCGTATTTGGTAGTCCGGAGCTTTTAGCACACCGGACATCTGAGACCGCGACACCGGGCATTGACTAAGGCAGAAAGAAAACTACTGTGTTACTAGAAAAGAAATGTTGGCGGTAGTGTACTTCGTGAAGTATTTTTGCCCTTACCTTTATGGAAGGAGGTTTCACTTGAGAACGGACCACGGAGCACTTAAGTGGTTATTTAACTTGAAGGAGCCCCTGGGTCAAGTGGCCAGATGGCTGCAACTACTCGCCGTGTACGATTTTAGTATTGAACATCGACCAGGGCGTCAGCATAACAACGCCGATGCCATGTCCAGGATTCCTTGCCCCCAGTGCCAGCGCCCTACCGAAGAGCAGGGTGATGTTGAGGTTGACCTCGCCTTGATGGGAGAACCCAATGATTCAACCGAGATTGCCCTTAAAGAGGATGCGAGAGAAGTTACTGACTACAAAGAGGAACAATATAGCTTAGAATGTCCAGATGTAAAGACGGTATGCCAAGTAATAGAAGGTATAGAAGTGTCATCCAATTGGCTGGAGGGCATGTCGGCAGTAGACCTTCGTAATCGACAGCGGGAAGATCTGGTTCTTCGCAAATTCATTCACTGGTTGGCGTTTAAAGTTGAGGGATTGGGTGCGAGGGTGCCTCGAATGTGCCAAGCAGAAGGCGCCTAACAAGACGAAGAGAGCACGCCTCCAACAACAGATATCTGGTGTTCCGATCCTCTATATAGAACGAGTAGCAATCGACATAACAGGTCCGTTCCCTATTTCCGCGTAGTTATATCAGATTATTTTACAAAGTGGACGGAGGCCTACCCCGTGCCCTCAATAACTGCAGAAACCATCACCAATGTCCTTGTCAATGAATTCATATGTCGTTTTGGCATACCCCGAACCTTGCACATAACAGTGATCAGGGAAGGCAGTTTGAGAGCGAAATCTTCAAGAAAACTTGCGCTCTACTTGGGATTGAAAAGACCAGAACCACTCCGTATCATCCGCAGAGTGACGGTCAGGTTGAGAGATTTAACCGAACTCTGAAGGTTATGTTGTCTTCCTACACGTTAGCTAACCAAAAGGATTGGGATCAGCACATCCCCACAGTGATGATGGCATATCGTGCATCTCCCCAGGAGAGCACCGGAATGTCACCAAACATGCTAACGTTTGGACGGGAAGTGGAACTTCCTATTGATCTTATGTATAGCCCTACCATGGTAAATGAACCGATGACAGAACACGAGTATGTAGTTGCTCTAAATGACAAGATCGAAACTGCTCATGACACGGACAGGAAACATCTCAAGAAAGCAGCCTCATATCAGCGACGTCACTATGATCATAAGGTGACAAAGGATAAATACCGAGATGGGTGAAGCAGTCATGATGAGAATTAACACAAGACAGGTGGGAATATCACCAAAGTTACAACCAAATATTTATAGTTTAGAAAAAAGGAAGCCCGCTTTACCGTTTTTGTTCCTTCACTGAACCTGCATCGTCTTGACTCTTTTGTTACGGAGTGTGGCCGATGCACTGTCTGATCACGTCTCTTTCGCTCTACGTGATTTAACATTATTACAGATTAGTTTTTATTATGCCAGTGCTTGGAGTTATTTGAATGCTATGCCTAAGGACACTATACTAGAAACCGATTTTCTACAGCTCCACCGTTTCCCGACAACTGGTAAGGACCAAAAACGACCACGCATCCAATAGAAAATTTGGCGAGTCGTCTAAGGGTGCACCCCACCGAATAATCTCTCATAGCATACAGTGCAAAATGCTAAACATTCAAAAATACACGACAAATACTTAGAAGTCTCACAGCATTTAACAGTAAAGGGAAAATTATTAATTCACTCTCGAACTTTTATTCTCTGCTCAATTTTATACGGGGAGTCCCTGATGGGCCCGTCGAGTTACTCTCCCTCCAAATAAAAACACCCCATACACAAAGTCATGAGTAATTTTCAAAACGTCCGAGCATCAATCTTGAAAATGTCCGGCCAGTTCCCAGCCCTAAAGCATTCCTCAACAATGATTTCCCGGTTGACCCGGTATACTCAAGATATGCACTTTTTGAGAAAATCACACTTTTAGTTTTCAATTTACTATACATTTGTGTACAAGATAAAAGAATAACCCTTAGTTTTACAGGCTTGGTATGTCAATATGATGAAAAAATACATTTTATAGATAGAGCTATCACTTGGGGTAAAATTTGGTGCAAAATCCAAAAATCCCTTTTTTGACCTTTTTGACCTCAAAATGACCATACAAAAAGGTGTACAAAAAAATTGTTTTTAAATTGATTAAAAACTGCCTGGGTATCTTAACCTTCAGAAAAAAAGTTGTTTGAAACAAATATATGCACCTTGAGGTAGGGAGTGCAAACTTATTCGGTATACTCAAGATATGCACTTTTTGAGAAAATCACACTTTTAGTTTTCATTTTACTATACATTTGTGTACAAGATAAAAGATTAGCCCTTCGTTTTACAGGCTTGGTATGTCAATATGATGATAAAAATACATTTTATAGATAGAGCTACCACTTTAAGTCAAATTTGGTGCAAAATCCAAAAATCCCCAATTGACCTTTTTGACCTTTTTGACCTGAAAATGACCTGGAAATTCAAAATTGAGGGTGGCATCCATTAACAAACTATGCCGTGATTTTTTTTTCTAGAGGACTTTTTCCAAGTTGGCTGGTCTACTATAACAGTAAAGCGGGCTTTTTTCCAAGCTTTGATTATCTAATGAGGATAATTCCATTAGCTTCACAAGGGTGGATCAGGATCACGAGGACAATCTAAAAAAAAGGATGAGTCTCTCCTGCACCGTCTTATTTAATTCCAATTATATTGCAGGTATTACCTTTATGTATTTGGAAAATTCTTGGCTTCAGTCTGCACTTGATGTCAGGCATGGGTTGTACCAATGAGACCACACAGCGGCTCTTTCTGAATGCCTATTACAGAGTCTTCCCAAAAGTATGATGGCCCTGAAGGTACATAGCAAATCGCGAATTTTGGCGCATATACTGCGAACACATTTGCAATGTCGTGAACATTATTACAGTGGTGTACATACTTTGTCGCATACTTTTGGGATGAAGTCATATAGTTGCGGACAATTTGTTAGTGGATTAAGGAGTATAGCAGGAAAGTAGTCAGGCCCTTGTAAGCATAACTATACAATAATGTGTACCCAGGAAGTTCCCCTTTTATTCTTTGATGTTATTTTTCGTGTGTGCTTTTTGTCGTTTACTGCTTTTTACTGTATTAGCAACCAACTTTGACATTAGAGACCAAGTATTTATACTGCAAGTGTCTTTTTACTCAGAAATGATGAAATAAATAAACACTATGATAATATTAACTTAGCACCAGGCTATCTTGCCATTTGAACAGAAGACTAGTTTTAAACCCGTGAAAGTTTAAGTTCAAACGGTCATCGGGGGACATGAAATGAGACCACATCACTAATTCCAAACAAAAATCAATACTATTTTTTTACTCATTTTGTTTAATGGCATCCATTTGTATCTTTACCCCCGCTTGCCCCGCCCCCTGTTAAATGTTAGATCCACTTAAAAGCTTTTGTGTCAAGTGCTGGGAAGAAGGCACAGTACACCATCACGGCCTGAAGGATGCCAACATTATAAAAATAAACAAACAAACAGGGAGGACGTAGCAACTGTAACCATCTGAATAATGCGTTCGGTCTGCATGCTCGCTAAACCGAACAGACAGGACTTACTATCAGAAATAGCTGTCTGAAAACAAAACCTGATTACGAACACACTCCCTTGCATGACCATTTTCTCGTTACGAAGCGGACAGGTAAACACGCGCATCTGCATCTGCGTCTGTTGAGTACTGTGCAAAGTCAGTAGGATATCCCGCGCCATCATCTAGCCTGGCCTCGTGACGTATATTTTACATTTAAATGCTGGTGAATTATAGTACGTCTCCTACACAATGTTTACAGTTCCCATAATCACAAATATTCCTGAGGATTCAGACACCTTACAGAATTCTAACAATGATGACCACAGGAGACAAGAAAACCAACCAAGCGGTGTCTGCTACTTGTAAGTAAAACCCATGGTACTCAAGTTATTGAACGCATAAAACCCCGACGTTATGAAGATTACCCCAAAAAATGACATTGGGAAAAACTGTTTGGGCAAAGGAAAATCACACTATCGAGAGTTGTTTGAGGACGTTGAGATTCAATAAAGCACCCAAATTGATTGAGACGATTTGAATTTGTTTGCCTGTAAAAATTATGCGGCAATTAAAAAGAAACTGCAGCAAATTGTAAAACAAAAAATGAATCCCGGTTCCAAAAGGTGAATGTTTTGTGTTTTTTATCGGCAAGGTTCTGCAACTATGAGTAGGCTATAGGTTTTTATGAGGGGAAGCTTGGGTAAAACTCAACACCATCTTGTTGGTATACATTCATACATACATAAGGTTAGTTATTCATGCATATGCATTTGTCAAAAACAGCCTTATTTCATATACAGGTTTTAAACCAAAGATGTTCTACGTTACAAATCCCATATTTAGTTAATGTTTTTCTTCTTCTACTCCCCTCTCCCCTCTCTCTCTCTCTCTCTCTCTCTCTCTCTCTCTCTCTCTCTCTCTCTCTCTCTCTCTCCTCTCTCTCTCTCTCCCCTCTCTCTCTTTTTTTTTTTCAGTACACCTTTTGGGGGGATTCTGAATTCAATTATCTTTAACTAAACTTAATCTTTTCAACATCAAACCAATGCAACAGAACTGGCCCTGTCAACTTGAGTTGTATAGTTCATGATCGTAAAGTTAGAGAAGGTAGAAAGTATACGTTTAGAAAAAGCATTACGACAAGAGCATGCATATAGCCTAGACTAATAATAATAACAACAACTATAGATTTTAAATAGAGCTTTATCGGGCTTTTCAATTGTTTTTGAAGTCTTTGAATTATGAGACCCATGTACCCCGTATACAAGGGTTTGCAGCCACCACCAGAAGCACCGGGGCAAACCCGTTCTCTTAGCGATTAAGCATCACATAACACACGGGGCCTACCGCTTTACGTCCCATCCGAAGGACGAACTACGGAGTCCCTATAAAAGAACAGATAAAACAAATTTAAAAGGTAAACAAAAAAAATATCAAAATTATTTCGTTCCCTCGAAATATTATTTTGTTCCCCCGAATTAATATTTCGTTCCCTCGAAATAATCTTTCATTCCCTCGAACTACTAATTTTTTGTTCCCTGGAAATTGTTTGCCTCAAAATATTATTTCATATCTAAATAAATATATATATATTTTTCATGTTTAATGTATTTTTTTTTACGACAATAAGTGTCCTGCTTAAGGTCGCTAGTGTCGAGACCGGTACTCGAACCCTGATCTGAAACACCGGAACTTGAGCCCGGTCCGGACGACACCGATACGCCAGTATTTACATCGAAATTATACTCAAAAATTGTTCGAACCCACCGTGCTTCAAGGGTGCATTGGTAAAAAGGTCACCAAACTTTGCTGTGAACTTTCTAAGAGATGGAAAGTTGGTCAAACCATGGAGGTAGAACTGTCTAGTAAGTTTACTGTATAGGCCTACATGTACATTTAAACATTTAAGTCAACTAGACAGTTTGACGAACTTTCCATCTCTCAGAAAGTTCACAGCAAAGTTTGGTGACCCTTGCACCAAAGCAAGCTTGAAGTACGGTCGGTTTTTGTTACCTGGCATTTCATAGCCAGGCTTTATTGTGAACATTGTTTGATTATGGTTTTAACTGGCTCTGATTAAACTACAGTCATGTAAGGTCCATTATTGTGTGGACACACTCATTATTTGTGTTTCCAACCTCTTGTGGTCAAACCATCCCCTTCCCTCTACCCCTCCCCTTTGTCTTCTTCGTCGTTCATCCTTTGCTTTGTGCCCTCCCCCCCCCCTCTCTCTCTCTTTACATCATTTTACACTTGACTGCTTCTGTTACACCAGTATACCTGTTTATCTCAGTGAATTTTTAAAATCTTTTTCAAGAAAAAATTTGTTTTGCAAGTTTACTTGACGAAAATGAACATTGTGGCAAGTTTCATTTAACTCAAAAAAGCCCTGTACTGGTATAGGGTTTTAAAAAAAGATTTAAGATCTACGTTGAAGACCAAGAAAGTAATTTTGTTGTTACATAATACAAAGAGTTTAGAATTAACTATTGGATAATAGTTCACCCAAAGTTGTCTTTGTAATAAAAACGTGGTGTGTTGTGACCGAGTCTAGGGTATCAGACTCAAGTTCTGATGGCTGAATCGTCGGAGTGTGGGTCTGATTCCAAATCTCGTAAACCCATTGCAGGTGTATAAACCTTTGAGGACTGAGACGGTATGTTGTACTCAACCTGCCATAATGTTCGTTTCACCAAGCTCGCATATTGACCATCGAACAATCAAACATATGTTTTTAAGGGCATTTTTGCATAGTTTTTGCAATTACAATGTTTGTTTTGTTTTTTGTCAAAATTAGTGTTGTTACCATAATTTCAGGTTTGATTGTGCAAATGCAAAAAAACTTTGCAAACGTGTTTATTTTCACATAATCAAAAACACGACATTCAGTTTCATTACTGGAGTCACCGTTGGTTCGCTATAATCATTCGTTTATTCCATTTTTGGGGAAATGGATTTTTCCACTTATTTTATTGAGGTCGTATCAAATGAGATAAATGCATAGTTTGTAAATAGTTCTAAAAACATGAACATGTTAACAAGTTCTCATACTGTTCGAATACATTCATTTTTCTGTGTTTTCTTTTTTAACAATTAAACATTTTCTTTTATTTCTTGCATTCATTACTTCACACAAGTTTGTCAATGATGCTTTTTTGTGGTAATGTATTTTTTTTTCTTATGATCAATATAATTATAGGTATGCGAGAGTTCTTGCACGTTACTGGTACGTGATATGTTTACTGGTGTTCTTGGTTGTCAACGTTGTGTCTGCACTATCCTTCATTTTGTATGAGCTCCCGGATATTTCACAACCATCCAAGGTAAAGAACAAGAATTAAACAGACACGTTTTATAGCAACTCATCTTTATTTGGTTGTGCAAAGCTCTTTCCAATGAAAATGTATCATACATTTACACGGGGAAACATAGTACTGACTGAATAAACTAAGTACCTGTTATACATATGACTTGAAGGAAAGAATAATTCCTTCACGGTGGTCACGTGTTTGGATACTCTGCCTCCTCAATCTATACTTCATGGGTGAGCCTACGTATGCTAATATAGAGTGACTGGGATATGTTTCTTTGTTAGCAAGCTAACATCCATCGTTGAAACGTCTATACCCACTCTTTGAATGTTCAATGTTTTGTTAATTAATATCAATCTTTATTGCTCGTAAGAGATATTCCTCTCCTGGAATATATCACGTAGTATGAAACAATCCGTTTTACTTCAAACGTGACTTGCTTTTTACATGGATTTTTAAATGTGTGTCTGACGTATTAAAACTTTGTGTCTGGTAACACGAGTTGTCAGGATTTTTCTTTTAAATTACGGCGAAGGAGTCACGTCGCTGAAAACTGAAAACTACGCGTGCATAATGTAATTAACCTTTCCCATGAAATATGCTAATTGCATTCACGCATGCGTACTATTGGTTGGGAAACGCCATAGAGTTGTGAACTAGGCAGACGCATGCGTATGCGTCACGCTACCATCAGCCTATAGACCTTTCTTTTGCAACGTCACAGCCCGAGTTTTTGCCAACCGAGGTCGGAAAATTATGAAAAGCCATAAATGCAAAACAAAAACAGATAGCCACAGTTTTTAACTATGTTACACATAATGTGTTCAAGTAGTGTTGAATTTGTTGGAAACAAAGCAGCCAATCATGAGAGGTACTTTACTTAATTGAAAGTTTGCAGAAAATTTTGAATTTTGTTGTAACATCTGTTAACACGATTGAGTGTTTTGCTAACACTCGGCCTTCCATGCCAACCAGCGCGGTTTGTTGATCAACAAAAGAAAGGTCTTTTATCCAGTATAATGGAGATCAATGATCAGCCTCATACAAAAATACGCACTGTTCCCTCATTTGCAGTGCCACCGCGCCCAAAAGATATGCAATTTGCATTCATGGAAAAGGTGCATAGATTTTATGCATTGACGTCATTAGAGGAAATGATAATGAAACAATGGAAAACCTCTGTGCGCGCGGCGTAGGATGGGCCAATGAACAAGTCTCAATACCAGGGGATCGATCTCGCCGCACATATTCTAGAATGCCTTGCTCGATCGTAACCCCTGGAAGTGTTCCTTTGAAATAATCATCCAGTCCTGTGGTTTGAAACGTATACACAGAGCACGCTTTCTTATGATCTCTAGCCAAGGGCGTCCTACTCGAATGACGTCATGAGCCTACGGTCTATTGAAAGACCATTTAGATTTTTTCAAATTAACCAACAGACAACCTGTTGTTTAACACACACACCCATTTTTTTTTTTTTTTTTTTTTTAAATAAGACAAGAGATTTTGGTCGGTGGTGTTAAAAACGACAAAAGTGTGAGAGATTTCTAACGAAATAAACTTTTAAAAGAGAAAAGGGCATAAATTTAAAAAAAAATTAAAGACACGGGACACCTTTTGTAATCGTCAAAGACCAGTCTTCTCACTTTAGTAGAGCGGATAAGCTCCCATTATTATGAGAATTGTGCACTTTTTGAGAAAAGCATGAAATTTCTACCATAGATAGTTTTTACCAAAAGAAACATTTTCAGATGTGGAGGGAAGTCAAATTTGACCTCTGAGGACCGTGGGGGGTCTAAATCCAAGATGGCCGCCAGTCCATATGGTATAATGTACAAATGCACTTAACTTGGGAACCAAACAATTTAGAAAAACATTCAAGGTGTCATTTCCAACTAAATTGGGGATGCCAGTTCATTTGGTGATACTTTTGAGATCGTCAGAACTCAAAAATATGCATTTAGGGTCAAGGTCAAGGTCAAAATTGACCCCCAAATAACTATTATGTTTGAAATATCATACTTTTCACAAGTTTTTTTATCATTTGTAACATATTTTCCAACTTCCTGATCTGAGGGCATATTCATGGGGAAGAGACACACTTCTGAGTTTTGAGAAGGACATTAGACTAGCCCTCATTATAGCCTGTTATTATGACAGTGATGCCATGCACTTCATCTGAGCAGCACAGGTGGTGCACAACGAGATCTTTCACTCAAGTTTCTCCTTCAATACGTCGTTCCAGGCAAACAGCCACCATCCCTCTTTGCTCTAGTCAACATGATACTCGATTGGGCAAATATCAAGCATCATACCCAGCTGGTCCACACAACCCACCACAAAACCTGCCCAAGCAATCTCCCAATATTGATGGTGTTCAACAGCGTAAAGCATGCAAGTAACAGAGATTCAAGCTCAGCAAGTTATAGCCGCAGCCGAAAAATATAGTGTGCCTGTGGTTGATGCAACAATTCTCAATGGTGCGGCTGTGGTTCAAATGCTAAATCCTTGAACATCAAGAACATTTCAAGAGTATGGAGAAAGAGTGTATGCACAATATATCTCTGATTAAAACTCAAGAAAAGTTTCCGCATCGGCCTTGTCTGGGATGTATAGGCCTACCTACCTGCCAGCCTGAAAGACACAACAAGACAGAAGAGGGAGGAAAGGACACCAGGAAAAGAGTGGCTCCTTCTACTGTGCTGCAAAAAAACTGGAAGAACTTCCTTCAAGTCAATGAGAACAAAAACCGTATTGTTTGCTTTCCTGTCACGCAAAGCTGTTCATCTTCTTCTAGCAGAGGGCAATGAACTGTATGCAACAGATGGAAGAGGAGTACTCTGCTCTCCTGCTGAGTCATTTGACCCTCCTTGCCCCATGTTTGCAAGAGAAGGCTGTCACTCGTCTAGTTCTGCATGTGGCAGATGCTGTGTAAAAGAGGTGTAAGAAGGTAACCATACATACTGTTGATTCTGATAGTGGTACTGACTGTGACATCGTTCAGCAAGACAACTCTTGATGAGCTGTGGGTTACCTTTGGTGTCGGGTCAAGCTTTGGTACATAGCTGTTCACGAAATGGTTGCCACAATGAATCCAGCACAGTGTCTGACTCTCCCAGTCTTCAACGCTTGCACCGAGCATGACACTGTATAGATTTGCATTCGCTGACAGAGGAAAGAAGACTGCCTGGGAAACTGAAAAATCATTTCCAGCAGGTAATGATACTTTCAGTGAAATCGTATGCATGCCAAGTGAGGTCGGTGAGAACCAATGTTACTGCTAGAGCAATTTGTGGTTCTGATGTACGACAGAACCAGTGAGAACATGGAAGTGAATGATGGAAGGAAACAGCTCTTCACACAGAAGTCTAGAACTCTAGAGAACATTCCTCCAACCCAGGCAGCACTCAAGCAGCACATCAAGCGCACTCGCTACCAGGTCAACTGTTGAAACCAGGTGATCAACTGTCGCTGCAAGAAAGGTTGCATTAGATGCTGCAAGTTTGCCAGAGCTGCACTCAACTGCACTGCACTTTGCTTCTGTTCTGGAGACTGTTAGATTTTGATTGTTACATTGGATATTCGGAAATTATGAATAGAGCTAACTCAAAAATTAGTATGGTGGGAAGATTGATAGTTATCGTAAGCTGAATACATTGATCCGTACTAGGGATATGCAATTTGATAAAAACATGTCAACACCTAGTTGTTGTGAACCTGTTTTAAGTCGTATTGGAATAGCTTTTCTGGATAAAGTTTTAGCCAGAATTTGGTAAAAGGGTGTCAAATTTGCTGGAAATTTAAAGACTTGGTGTACAAATTGTTCAGTTACATAGGAGTACATTTACATGTAAATGACAGAAACAGTGTGTCCAAAATACACCCAGACACCCTTCTAGCTAACACCATGTTTCTGGGTAGTCATACTAAACTCATAGTGGTGGTAATATTATTCATGGGTGTAATTTATTTATTTAAAAAAATTATTATTCCTGAAGTGTCAAAATTGAGGCGAATTTTCACCAACATTTTACTTTTCAGATGTAATTTGACCTTAACATTGACCTAAATGCAAATTCTTGAGTTCTGATGATCTCAAAAGTATCACCAAATGAACTGGCATCCCCAATTTAGTTGGAAATGACACCTTGAATGTTTTTCTAAATTGTTTGGTTCCCAAGTTAAGTGCATTTGTACATTAGACCCTATGGACTGGCGGCCATCTTGGATTTAGACCCCCCACGGTCCTCAGAGGTCAAATTTGACTTCCCTCCACATCTAAAAATATTTCTTATGGTAAAAACTATCTATGGTAGAAATTTCATGCTTTTCTCAAAAAGTGCACAATTGTTTTGCTTATCCGCTGCACTACTTGGTGTATCTCAACGTATATGCACAACAATACAAACCTGTGAAAATTTGAACTCAATTGGTCGTCGAAGTTGCGAGATAATAATGGGGAAAAAAACACCATTGTCACACAAAGTTGTGTGCTTTCAGATGCTTGATTTTGAGACCTCGCGCGTGAGGTCTCAAAATCAATTCAAATATTTTACTTCTTTCTCAAAAACTACGTTACTTCAGAGGGAGCCGTTTCTCACAATGTTTTATACTATCAACAGCTCTCCATTGCTCGTTATCAAGTAAGTTTTTATGCTAACAATTACTTTGAGTAATTACCAATAGTGTCCAGTGCCTTTAACTACGACGGAATGAATGTGAAACTGTCAGAAATACTAAAGTATCTAATAAGAAGAGACAAAATTGGATTCAATCACTGAGGGAATACGCTTTAAAGCGAAACTGTAAAGACTGTTGCGTTATCAGCTTCGATTCTAAAACATTTATATAAAAGATGGAATCTCACTTTTTGCTCATGTGGCCATTACTCGAAGAAAAGCCACTGCGTATAGGTTTACAACCTCTTCTCATTAATTTTACCTTTCTATCAAATGAATTGTAAAACTCAATATTATTGAGTGTGAAAGTTTGCCCAACAGTGAAACAAAGTTTTGTGAAACAAGGTAGTTTTATTATGTGCTGTTGAGATAGTGTTTAGTTTCGAGCTAGCATCTGGCTCAATGTCACTGTGAAGGAAATTGTTTTAAAAAATGTCTCATTGTTCCAAAGTAGAGACAAAGGTACTTTCATTAGGGAGACTCGTAAAATGTTGGACATCAAATTCCACTTTCGAATTAGTACATGATTGTTATGTACAGGTACTGCTGATTCGGTTTCTCGATCATGTTGACGGTTATTGTAAGGGTAAATTACTCAGAAGATGTTGAAGGTGTCAGTTTTTATTTTTAATCGCAGGGTTTTGAGACACGTGGGACGGCGATAACGTCTCGTTATCGAGGTCTCAACAACCTCATGCTACACAGTGATGACCTGCTGACCAACATTCCACAAGCTACACAAATTGACAGCACACTGCCCTCATGGCAAGAACGAACCAAACGATCCGACAGGTCGGAACTCAGTTCCGGAATTCAGTTCTGCCATTCTGTGTGTAAGTATAGACAACATTAAGAAACTTGCGTTTGTATGATTTGAAGCTTTGCAGGGTGGAAGTATAACTAAGAGAGGTTTGCAGTAACACCATGTTAAAATCTCTTTTGAGTAACTGTTGGTTCTGAAAAGAACCGGTTGTTAACGACTCAACGTTTCGATCAGTACTTGCGTTTGGTCACCGTTATAATAACTATGAAAACGTTTATTGTGCACCGAGGAGAGTACCATGGAAATTGCGTCTGCTCTCAATGTTGCGTCAAAAGACAATCACTCATCAGTAAAAATTTTTCAAGTTGCAATTTAAAAAAACAGGGAAAACGATTTTAGGTTTAAATGTGATAAAATTTAGCTTGAACTGAGGGCTGTTCGTCCACGTATTGTTTGGTGTACTCAGGACCTGAGACTTCTTTTTCTTCCTTTACCTGTTCCCAAACTGAAATATTCATCTGAACCCGATTAAGCCTGTATGTATAAGAATGACTGTAAGGCATGCGCATACTGTATAAAACAATAAAAAATCATCAAATAAAGATACTGTCTTTCAGCATTTCAAATGTCTCCCGTACAATATAAATGTTGGCTCATACATGAATGTGTTTTCCTGAATTTGTCTTTGCAGGGGACTGGAATGACTATGTTGCAACCATGGTGTTTGAGACTGAAGACGGTGGAAATATTCTCACATCGGAAGCTGTTAAATCTGTCTGCACAGCAAGTGACCGACTTGTAACAACTCATCCTTTATACTCAAAGAACTGTCTCTGTCTTGGTAACTACACTTATCGAGACTGTCCCAATACCTGGTCGATAGGAGAGCACATAGCACTGTTAAACAACAAGACATCATGTACAGATATCGTTGATGGGGATATAGCAAATACTGTGGATTTACTTGTGCAGTGTGTTCCATACGTCTACAACCGAACGCGACCCGAGTTGCTGTCTCTAGATGCGGGTTCGATACCCGCTGACTGCGGCCAAAATAACTTCGCCGTGCATACGATTCTTTCATATCTCCTGCCTCAAGAATTCAGTGAGTACATCCTGGAACACAATACATCAACTTCCTCTACAATCACAGCAGTATTCTTCCCTATACTCGGCAATAATACAGACATCTTAGAGACAATCTACTTGGAAAGTGTCAGCCAGCAGTCAAATTCGGATGGTGTAACAAGTCTTAAAGCTGTTGAATTTTTTATCAAAGTAGACATATTTAATGAAATACTACTAATGGATAGCTTATACCTAGGTATTGGCATGGCCTCTATATTTCTTATCATTTTGATGTACACAGGGTCGTTCCTAGTGACCACGGGTGCTATACTCAACATGGTATTCTCGTTGATTTTGGGCTATTTCTTCTTCACGGTTGTGTTTGTCAGACCTTTCTTTCCAGTTTTCAACATCATCTTAGCTTCTACTTTAATTGTTGGGGTCGGGGCCGACGACACGTTTGTACTCATGGACTTATGGAGGAAGTGCAAATCAGAGTTTGGTGCTGACGATTTACCGCGTCTAATCCATGAAACCTTACGTCATGCCACGGCAACAATGCTTGTAACAAGTGTTACTACGACATCGGCTCTTTTCGCCGCTGTCATCAGCGATATAACGGCTATAAAATGCTTTGCTATCTACTCTGGTATCTCCATCATGATGAATTTTGCGTTAACACTTACCCTACTTCCAGCGGTGCTCGTCATGCAACACAAATTTACTCTTTGTTGCTGCTCACCAAGCACAACTGGTTCTAAAACGAGGAACAGTTTCTCTAGTACGTTGCTTAGACCTTTCAAATTATTATACGAAGATTTCATCCCATGGCTCGTGTTAAGGTTAAGGTTTATGTGGATAATACTGTTTGTATCATTAATGGCAGGGAGTGCTATTGTGATCTTTTATCACCCAGGGTTACAACTCCCAACTCAGTCTGACATTCAATTTTTCACCAGCTCACATTTTTTTGAACAGTTTGATTTCGTCTACAAAAAGCGATTTTTGTACACACAGCGACAGGATCCCGGTTTCGTTGGTTGTCTAGTGTGGGGTGTTCAGGCAGTTGACAATGGGGATCCCTGGAACCCGGATGATATCGGAACTTTAGTGCTGGATGAAACTTTCCAGTTTTCCAGCCCTGAAGAGCAGTCGTGGTTGTTACAATTTTGTTCAGAGATTCGTAACCAAAGTTTCTTTAAATCGGAAATGCAGATGACGTGTTTCATAGAAGACTTTGTTGATTTAATGCAACATGGTTGTGTCAATGCCTTAACAGATGAAGATGCAAACCCTGCTGCAATCAGACAAGTTTCCCATATGACTCTTCTCTCTTTGAAACATGCATCACATTTTTTGCAATTAAAGGATACTTTCCGAACCTGTATTTCAATAAAGAATTTTCAAAACTAGCAGCCATTCAAGAACATTTCCCAACAGTGTTTCCTAGTACTTTTAACTTCGCCACCAATAACGAGCTGTGGAGAACTATCAACGACTGGGTAGAGGACCACTTACAGTCGGCACCAGCGTCACTGCAGGGTGGTTGGTTCCTCTCAAGCTTGGCCCAGATCCCAGGGGTCCTGTTCTATGATCTTCAGCAGAGTCTTGCGTCTGGTACCAGCATGTCGATGCTCTTGACCTTGGCATTAGCCTCCATCATACTACTCCTTACTATACAGAATGGCTTGCTTACTATCTTGGCGATGGTGACCATCACAGGTGCTGTTTCAGTCACCGTGGCGAGTCTTGTTCTCCTTGGGTGGGAGCTGAATGTTCTTGAAGCAACCATTATCACTCTTGCTGTTGGGTTGTCAGTGGACTTCACCATACATTACGGCGTAGCCTACAAACTTGCCCCAAATGTGGACAGGAAAAATCGTACACGATATTCACTCAAGTCGATGACTGCAGCTATAACTATGGCCGCTTTATCTACCTTCATCGCGGGGGCGTTGGTGTTGCCTGCCACAGTGCTTTCGTATTATCAATTTGGTGTGTTCCTTATGCTTGTAGTCAGCATCAGTTGGGGTCATGCGACTTTCTTCTTCCAATCTCTCTGTATGTGCCTAGGTCCTGAAGACGTTTGTGGTGACATACCTTGTTTAATTCCATGTTGTGAATGCTTACGATTGGTCAACAACCCTACAAAAGGTATTGCACCAGATCATGACAAGCTTTTTTCTAACTTGAAAACCACAAATGCAATAACAGTTTACAAGACGCATGAAAATCCATTTATTGCCCCAAAACACAAAGAAAAGGAGGGTTTTTCTTCAACAAGCGATGATTAAGTTTTTATGACTGCAGTAATGCAGTTCTGGCCGGCTTGCCAAATACAACAACATTCAGACTCTAGAGAATCCTGCATGCTTGATGCTGCTTGAGTTCTGTCAAAAATCAAAAAGACTCGAACACAATCTATCATCAAAGAACTCCACTCAAAAGAACATCAAAGAACTCAAAACGAATTGAGTACAAGGCCCTTTGTCTTGAAAACACTCCACGACTCTGCACCCACATACATCAAAGATCTTCTTCAAATGGCACTTTCATTATCCTCTCCGTTCTGCTGCCTCAACCCGACTATACCTAAATCTCATACCACCCATGCATTATGGCGATCGTGCAATTTCTCACAATGCACAAGTCTTATGGGACAAACTACCAAGCAACATCAGAAACATTCATCCCAACACATTTTAAACATTGTGACATTCTCTTTTCGGTGTATTTTTCTGTAATGAGATTGATACTTTTGCCGTTTCTTTTCTGTGGCGGCTTGAGTAACCTTTTATTAGAAAGTGCGCTTTATAAGTTTGTATTGTACGGCTATTATTATTATAATTTTAATTTGTGTTATTATTATCTTGTATTAAGTATAATGTATATATTTTAAGTGTGTATTATACATAATATAAATGTGGTAAATAGACAAATGAGCTATTGAAGGTTTGTGAAAATATGCCATCGATTTGTAGAACGCATTAAAACTTCGAGTCGACCAATGTGGAAGAAGCCTGGCCTTCAGGAACTTGGTCTACTATAGACTCCAGTTGTCCAGCTGGGTCCAACAGTACGCAAAAAGGGTTGGTTCGATCATTCGATGAAAACCACATACAATCCTTACTTGATGAGAAACAACGTCTCCTGCGGGCATATTATACCAAAACACAGCACGTCTCAATAAAAAAAAATGTCTTCCACTCAATACAAAGAACTGTTCAATAAAATAAAAACTACCCAACCTGACGATCATCTTTTGAAGCGGCATGTAATTATAAGGAGAACCCCTTGTTGACTTGATTTCCTCTTTTGTTTCAACTACAACGTTGCATGCTGGGAAGTCAGGGAACTCCATTGAAAACACCCGAGTTTGGAGAGCATTTAGAGGTGGCATTTACCAGACTTTCTGCTTTATTTCAGGCATTACTTTGTTCTGAAGTGTTATACAGGATATATGTATATAGGATAGAGGATGGCACTGTAGCATGCCACATCATGTGTTGCATAATTATACTGTACAAGATAAAGTACATGTAAAATATTTGCGATTTCGCAAATTTTGTCGCATACTTTTCACATATACTCTGTCGATAGTTGGTATAATTGGTACCGGGCTATTTTTCAAGAAGCTAGAGGGTCCTAAGTTGTCGAGTCTCAGTCTTCATTTGGTACGTTTACACGGGAGACATTAGTTGGGCACCGTAGTTTTGCGTGGCTTGCTAGAGCATGCATGCAGCAAGGGATGGGAACTTACGTCAAAACGTGATTAAAATTATGGTGTGGATTTATGTGTGCCACTTGCTTGGGCCGTTTCCGAATTGGCAGCTATACAGTTACGGCTACGACGACTGTTGCTAAGGGTGTTACCAAGGACGTCCTATACTTCAACGCATAGTGACGCAGAAATGTAGCCGTAGCCGCAGCTGTAGCCACCAACCAATTTGCATACGACCTAGCAAGCCACGCAAAACCACGGTAAAAGTGACTATTTGCAACGATATTTGTGATAATATTTGCGACATCGCAAATATTTGCAAAGATATTTGCGATTTGTGATATCCCTTTAGGGCCACAAAACAAAAGGCAGGTCAAGACGATGGCTTTGAAGAACTGTGTTTTGGAGGCTGAGACTTTTTCTTTCGCATACATTCTTGCGGAGTCTGCAAAAGGCTGTTCTTGTCTTGGGATCCGGCAGCTGCTCGTCGTTGATATGAGTGGCTCTGGAGAGAGTGCTGCCCAGATCACGGTAAACCTACATGTCCACTTTCTCCCTGAGGGTCTGTCAGATGACAATTTGTTCAGACACATCTGCATCTCAACCTTTGAGCCTTGGGGGCAAAGACACCTTGCTCCTCAAATTTGGTTTTAACCTGCAGACTGCTCAAGTTGAACAGTTTGCCATTCATGACTGTGATACTGTATGCCAAGGCTGCACCGTTCGGGAAGGCTTCATGCCGGTGGCAGAAAACTTCGTCATGCTGAAGAGTGGGTGCTAAAACACATCCTGTTGCACACTTCGGAAGACCTGAAAAGCTTATGATGCCTCTCCATTGTCGATTACTCTGGCGAACATCCCGTCATGGAAGGAATGCACTTTTCCTATAGAGCTGGCGTGCATGTCAACTGTGCCACGCCATTTCCTGAAGCCACACTGGCTCTCTGCTTACATGACTTGCATTATTATTAGATATAAGTTATAATTAATTTATTACTTGTACCATAGCTGTACAACTTATACACTGGCTTTTACGTTATTGGAATATTTATCTTTGATAAAATTTATTTCGATTAAACTCGTAATGTAGCCGCATACGGAGTTCGGACCTGAACTAAAAAGTGCATTTAGAATTCAGTCGTATCCAACAATACCTGAATTAACCTTTTGTTTGTCAATTTAAAAAAAACCGCCCATTCGACCCATAGGCATGTAAACTATTCTGTTTTGTTCTGTGTTTTCTTCAGTCTACCTATATAATAATGCGGTCACCCAGCACGTAGCTACAGTGCGACACTTTTTAACGGATTGTGTAATGGGGTGCGCGCGGGTGATGAGTTATCTTATACCATGTGTAAATAGAACAATAGTTTGAAACATTGAGTTAATTACTCCATAAAAATTGATAAATGACTTAACATTTTATATACTGGTAACTCTTAGTCCCCGACTGCAGTGCATGCAAAAGTGAAGTTTTCTCAAAAGTGCGTTCCTTTCCAGCATTGGGGTGCCCATAAGGAGTCACTTGGGTAACCTTTCAACAAATAGAACACCAACAAATAGAACACCAACAAATAGAACACCAAAAAACAAAATAGAACACCAACAAATAGAACACCAACAAATAGAACACCAACAAATAGAACACCAACAATAGAACACCAACAAAATAGAACACTAACAAATAGAACACCAACAAATAGAACACCAACAAATAGAACACCAACAAATAGAACACCAACAAATAGAACAACAACAAATAGAACACCAACAAATAGAACACCAACAAATAGAACACCAACAAATAGAACACCAACAAATAGAACACCAACAAATAGAACACCAACAAATAGAACACCAACAAATAGAACACAAAATAAACACAACAAATACAACACCAACAAATACAACACCAACAAATACAACACCAACAAATACAACACCAACAAATACAACACCAACAAATACAACACCAACAAATACAAACAACACCAACAAATACAACACCAACAAATACAACACCAACAAATACAACACCAACAAATAGTATGGCACTTTCTCTGTACTTTTGTCGGAAAAAACATAGTAATCCTGCACAATGTCGTCTCTTTTTGCGTTGGTGAAGAGCAAAATAGCGAGTTTCAATTGCACATCGGCCGCTCTCGCAGGCCCTCACTCGTTTCATTGTGGTCAGGCGGCTTTGGGGTGAGCGGCTAATGAATAAACTAATCATTATCTTTCTTCTGGTATTAAAGTTGTTTTGATTGGTTCTATATTTTTGTCGGAATAAAGGAAACTAAAACGCTTGACCAATAACCTCCAGCGTCTGAATTGACTTTTTAACCTAGAAGTCCCGGATGCAATTTTGTTTAATGCAACCATAGAGCTATATTTATTGACTAGAGCGCTAACTTGCTCTGAGTTCAGAAGCCACCCTGGTCGCAGACATGTTTGATGTGTTGCGTGACTACGGAACGATTTTAATTTTAAGAGAGCACACATGGCCGCGAAAATTTTGCATTCGGCTTGCGCGCTTACGTACGCGCCATATTTAATCTAACGATCATTGCTCGTAAACAGGTGATTTTAGTGATGTCTTAAAAAAATATGTAGTAGGTGATTTTCTGATGTTGTTACTTACGTCTTAGGAAAAATGCTGAGTCGAACTAAAGCCTTGTTTGGGAGGATTCAATGCTTCAAGATGTCAAGGGGAAAAAAACGAAATCTGCTTCAAGGATACACAATATGCCGGCAAGAATGACGAACTAAAAAAAAAACGTATACGCGCAAACGCACATGTTAAACATGACGCACATGACGCTCGCAGTTTGTACGCTCATTAGCAGATTGTGCGTTCTCAATTGCTGCATATTTGGTTCGATGACGCATAGAAAAGAACAAACGCTTTATCATGCAAATAGCCGTACAATTGCCGTACAAAATGTCAAGCTTTTGTATTGGTTTGTACATAAACATGGATGCGCCCACACGGCTTTAAAACCTTAGTGCGTGTATAACGGGGTGTTAGCGCTCTAGTCAATATATATAGCTCTATGAATGCAACGCACGCCGGCTATGGAGTCAACAGTTAAGGGAAAGGAAGAACGAATGAACAGCCTATCCCTTAACTGTTGACTCCATAGCCGATGTGTGCTGCAGGGAAAAAAAATCGCGTCCCGGATGCACGCACAATTAAACAGAATCTATGACGTCATCATCTCTAATTCAGCGTCTTTTATCGTAAAATGCCTCACTTTCACAATGTTTATATATCTTTTTTAATTATGAGTAAAATATAACTTTTTTTTGTTGATACTACTGAAGTTTTGTGTTTTATTTAATGACGGTAATTTTAAAAATACAGACATTTTACTGTTTCAATTGTTTGGATCGTAACAGTAAAGTCGCAGGGTAGAAAGATGCATTTTTGCAACCGCGCAAAATTCCATTACGTATTGACATTCTGCTCAATGAGTTTTTTTTTCTCTCAAGAATCCATTGCTTTCTGCTCCACTAAACGTCCATAAAAACATCATGATCAAAGATGAGGTAAATTTATAATTTTTCTTTATAACAAAAAATGAGCTAAACCATCTGGGCCCAATTTTCATGGCTCTGCTTACCGCCGAATTCTGCGCTTGCGGTGACCATTCTCCGTTTACTGTTCAAGCGCCGAATTTCTGCGCTAGCTGTGTAAGCGTAGAATGCCTAGTAACGTAGAGTACGCACGCGCACAAGCCGAAACTCCCCGATAACCCGTGAAATACGCTTGACGTAAGCGCGGAATTCCCTGCTTCCGCAAGCGCCGATTCTTTGCTTACGGTAAGCAGAGCCATGAAATTGGGCCCAGTTTAGTTCCTCGAGATTTGTCAGAATTATCGTTGATGACGTTGACTTGTAATGATTCATGTACAATGCCAACAGTAGTCCGTCCATTTAACATTTGAATATTTATCGTGTGTTTTTATAGTTACATTGAATAAGTACGCCCCTAATTCAAGAAAATACTATGTTCTGTACTACAAAAACAATGTACATTTGTACTGTGCCTCTCCCTTCATTGTGTCATTGTTAATTTACCCATTCACATAAGGGAACTAACTACATGCCCAATAATGAAGTTAGTGGCCCGTGACCCCTGCACACAACACCGTGTTGGATGAAGTTTGTGGTCAACGTTTTTTATGAGACAAATCCACGCAAACTTTTCCATATAAAGCTTTAGTTTTAAAATGGGGGGAGGGGCACGTCCCCCTTCCCCGCAAGCACTTAGATGATGATGATATGTTTATATCACACCTCTGAGTTGATTTGAGTCGACTAATCAGAATCGAGGATTCAAGTTTGTTTGGAAATAAGACTTGATTTTGATTTTGTTTTTATTTTGCGGGCCACCATCGGAGCTTGGAGTGAACTGTTTGGATATACATGTAGTACCTTTCTATTGTTGATAAACAAGCCTCGCTGGTAATTGGCATGGGTGGCCGAATGTTAGCAAAACATTCAATCGTGCTATAACATACATCACCAAATTCTAAGTCTCTGGAAACCGTTAATTGAAAAAAAAAACATTCTATGATTAGGCCTAGTTGCTTTGTTTCTAACAAACAAATTCAACACAATTTTTGAATATTATTTTGTGGAACATTGTGGCTATCGTTTTTTTTCTTTGAATTTGTGGCTTCCCATAGTTTTCCAACCTTGGTTATTTCAAAGCAAGGCGTTCTTGGAGATGGTTATAGGCCTATGCATCCATTCTTGAGGAAAATGGCGCGGCGAGATCGTACACCACTACTGGGAACGAGGTTGCACACACAAATGGTTACGAGGCTGGGATCAAATAACCTCGTCCCCAGGGTTTGGAAATAAAGTAAACCATGGGAACGAGGCTGGGATCAAACGTTTGGGAGTAGTCGGGTGCTAGGTGTCAAAACTACGGTACCTTGACGCTTTTTGTAAGCACTGTTGTCAGTTGATCTCCGTATGTTGTCTCTAGATTGAGATGTTAGAACGTTACGTAATAACTTAGGGCAATGCTCGTAATACTAATATTATTATTATCCTAACACTAATAATATTACAAATTATTTAACTAACATACTGTTATGGAAACAGTGATGGGAGACTCCAAGGATGTAATCTGGAAGCGACGCGGTGGTCCAAGGACCAATGCTAAGAAGTGGACTGACCGGGATAACAACCCATGTGTTTCAGTGAGTCAAGATACTAATTTTAGTTAGTGTAAGTTAGCGGGGTCGCGATATAGACACAAAGCTAAAGTAGTAGTCCCAGCCGATTTCCTACCTCCCGCCCAGGTAGTAGTTAATAAGCAGGACAGTTCTTTTCAGAACTGAGAAATCTCCGGAATTCCGAAAATCTACTCCGTGATAGTAGAATAAATAGCAAGACAAGTTCTCTAAAGAACAAATCTACACAGCAAGTAGATATTTTTACACATGGTGTTACCGCAAACCGAATATATATTATATTCCTGTTATTATTTTTTACATCACGGACGTCAAACAGCGACTTTTAAAGAGTTTTTCAGAGCGCTGATTTTCAGCGGAGCATTTCGAGACCGCCATTTTTTTTTAAATTGACCCTGCAAATCACAATGAGCAGGGTATCAAAAAATGACCTAAATACCGCTTAAAGTGAGCTCTGTACTCGATTTAAAGATCACATATCATGAAATGGAGTTCGTGATGTTAAAGAAAGCTTTTAAAACGATCGAAATTGGTGGATTAGTCACATAAAAAAAATGTTTGTCTCCTGACCAGAAATTTTTCAAATTTTCTTGAGTTTAAAGCACTGTTTAGGAGGTAATACCCCAGGCACTTTTTTTTGTTAAATCATAAATGGATTTATTGGGTTGTTTCCTGCAGAGAAAGTGTAAATTTCAAGCTCTAATCTGTCGCGCATAGATGCGCCGTGATGAAATCAAAACATGAAGCAGCTGTGATTTCGGGACGATGTTAAATGCGCAATCTTTAAAAACGCCCATTTTTGAAATTTGCCCGCGCAATTTCTAAAACACTATACTGACGCCATTGATCTACATTATACTGACTGGATAGGACGACTGTGCGTAAATAAGGCAAACGCGCGCGTTTACGAGTGGGGCGTTTGAATTTGAACGGCGAGGTGGCGCACGAGTCTGCACGCAACGCAAATAAATGATTTTCGGGGTCGTGGACAAATATTGCTCCAGTTTTCGCTGTATTTTCAAGTTTTGCTATGTAAAACCAGGGATGTCACTGTAGTCCAACACAAGTTTTATGCTGCATAAATGGTAAAAAGGTTTGTGTTGCGGTAGGTTGCTCTTCATCAGGAGCTACAATGTACATGTACAGTGTATGTACGGACGAGGAAACCGGATTTCCTTTCACAGGTAAGTGGTGCAGTCTCCATAAAAAAAACGAACACTGACACATAGGCTCCTAATTAATAGTATAACTTGGTCATGCTGTTTTCCAAAATAGTATTTTAGGCCTGTATATTATGTATATTTCTTTTAGGTGTTTTGGTTTTGTTTTTCGTTGTACATGTATGTGTAAACTTCAGTGCTCAATAAGGTAGTTTTTCTTTATTATTTTAGATTTCCAACAGAAAAAATTCTCAGAAAGAAATGGATGATTGGGGTTCGTCGAATCAACGTGAATACAAAAGAGCTATGGGTGCCCCAACATGCTTACTTATGTGGTAACCATTTCAAGGCAGATTGCTTCAATTCGGGGGCAATTAAGAGGAGACTGAAGAAAGGAGCTTACCCAACAATCTTCAATGAAATATCAAATAGTGCCGTGGTGGTGAGTAGCATATTTTCATCATTTTCATTATTAGCCATCCAATAAACCGTGAGTATCATAAACACATCACAGTAAAATTGAAGTTTCTTTTTTGTTTGGGGTGTTCAATTCCGACCAATCTATCAGACGAAGCTGAATGAGTATTGCTTTATTTCTAATTTGAATGCCGGTTTAAAACGATAGGATGCTCGGAAAGTGAAATCTTACATTTCTTTCTTATTGTCGAATGATAATCTGCGTGATCTTTCAATTTCAATTGAATAAACCAAACGTTAAATTATTTGAAAACCTTTTTAAAAATTTGCGGGGAAAGCCCTCAAAATTGATTATGAAGACGAGAATTGTGAAACTAATCTTACTTTATGAAACGTATTTTGTAGAATATGGCAAAACCACGAAGCACGTTGACGTCCATTATAGCAAAGGCTCCACTTCTAGGTTGGCAACCAACGACACAGCAAATAAAACTGAACGTACAAAAGGTAAAATTTTGTGAATTAGAATAATAATATTTTAAAATAGCCATTGTTAACATAAACCAAGCGGGGGTTTTCTTCATCTTTTGAATTTAGTGGTTGTAAACTTAAACTTTTAAAGCGTTGTTATTAATTGATTTTCTTTTATTGGGAAGCACCCTTATTTATTTTCCTTAAGATTCATATTTATATCAATATAACACATAAATATATATTTTTTTTACTAAGGAGCATGACTATGCCAAGCCAACAACTATTGAATCAGATAATGCCGAATTAAAGAAGGAGCTGAAAGCAGCTAAACAACAGCTTGCTGCAACAAACAAAAAACTCAAGAGACGAGAAGATTCAGTTTCAAAGTTGACACAAAAATTGGCAAACAAGATGCTAATCACAGAAGACCAGAGAGTCTTGATGACAGACACATTCTCCAGTGAGTGACTTTGCGTATAGAATGTTATTTGTAAATTGGCATGTTGATTTTTTAACTGACCGAAGTTATTAAATAAAGATTGTTTGATGATAAAGGACAAGTACATGTATTTACATGGGTGTTTGACAATTCACTTGCTTTTCAAAAACCTGCTAAATGTTCACTTGATCAATAACAGTTGATTACTGTTATCTTTACTTTGAAACAGAAATCCAGTTAGACATGTGTGAACGGATCCGTTCCCACCAGGGAGTGCAGTTCTCAGAAGAAGTGCATGAGTTTGCAACCACCCTATACATATATTCTCCGAAAGCCTATGACTTTGTGAGAAAACAATATTCTCTGCCTCACCCAAGAACTATAAGAAGGTAAAACACTAATTTCAAGTTATAAAGATTTAATGTGCAATCAATTTAAGAAATTATCTCATGATATCACCCTGCTATTTCAAATTTTTTCCTTACCCATTTTAATACTTCGCTATTATTACCTCTTGTCACAGATGGTCAACCAGGATTCAGTGATCAAATCTTTGAAACTCTATCATCCAAGATCCAGGAAGGGGACGCTAGGTACAAGTACTGTAGTGTAATGATTGATGGGATGAGCGTAAGAAAGTCAGTAGAATGGGATCAAGTTACCCAAAAAATGGTTGGTTTTGTAGATATGGGAATGGGGCAAGATCAAGACGACACAATGCAAGAAGCGACAGAAATTTTGGTAATAATGGCAGTTGGCATACTTAGGAGATGGAAAGCCCCCCTTGGTTATTTGTGTATTCATGCCTTAAGAAGCTACACGAGTCAGGTGTTAATGCGGTTTCTGTAACTGCTGATGGAACAAGCTATAACCAACAGATGACATACTCACTTGGATGTAGATTACAACCTCATTCCATGCAATCTACTTTTGCTCACCCTTCTGACAAACGGATCAATGTTGCATTTATTTACTGTCATGCATAATAAGTAATAATACTTGTACCTGCGATATAACTTTTTTAAACCTTACACCGTTGTGTACATGCACTGTATACTCTGTGATTTAGCCTAGGAGTTGAGGGCTTGAATTCAAAAAGCACTGTAAGAATCATCTTAATATGAGTTGTCAGTATTTTCATATAGTGATTTGTATTGTGACATAAGACTTTGCTAAGCAATTAAGATTTATACACAGTTAATGTTAATCTTAGCACTTTGTGAAATTTGCCCTAGGGAAAATACTCTGTTGGGATTGTTAAACTTTTTAGAATATTGTGTGAACAAAGATTGTATTTTTCTGAGAACTTAGAAGATTACTTAAAAATTTGTCTGATCATCCATTGAATATCTGCTCATATATTGTCAGAAATACCTAGATGCCTGAATGTTGCTGGAAAGTATTGTTAAAAGATACCTTCACTTTCTATCTGAATGATTGTAACATAAAAATGGGGGACGAAGACGACATTAAGGATGCTGTTTTGATATCACTGTCCATCTTGTTCAAAACCATTTTTGTGTGTTCAACGGGCTGGCGTGGGATAGATCAAAGGGCGACCCTGATATTTGTATAAGAGCGATCTGGCAAATTGTGCACAGTGAGTCAAACTATAGTACCGTTTCAACTTTTAATTAAGTTTTCTTCAGTTTTAGTTTCCTACATGTAGGTGGCAATTATCTGGTTTTCCGTTTGTAAATATGAAATAAATGGAGCTAAACTGGCTCCTTCTTGAAAAAAGTCAACTTTTTGTTTTGAATAAACTATCTATGTGCAAGAGTCTTGTTTATTTAAACGGTCACATTAAAAAGAATTACAAATGTATTGGTTTTTAATATTGAACTTCGAAGTTTTCTAATATGTGTTCATGCTCTTCATTCGTTTATTAATTAAATATCAATCTAGATAAAGAAGAAACTCTCAATTGTTTTATAATAAAACAACTAAATACTAATTTTACACTTTAATTTCTACATGCTCATCATCACTACTGCATGCTCTTTTGGGGCGCTGCGTGCTGGGGCCGCCACACATGTATACTTTCACGCAAATATCCCTTTCCGCGACAACGCGCTTAGCCATAACAGCGACCATCGAACGTACACAAACGAGCTGAGTTGTCCTATCCAGTCAGTATAATGTAGATCAATAACTGACGCAAACTCTAAGTATACCTATGCGGACACAATTTAGAATTGCTCGCTAAATTTGTTAGGAGTGTTTTATTTACAATTCAAATAAATATCTTTTTAATTCTATTTAAAATAAAGATTCAAAATGCAGTGCTTAACATCAATCTCAAGACTTCTAATTATTTGTTTTGTTTGTACCATTGTATTGCTCTTACCAAGAGCTTTAATTTGGTAGGTAATTTTACTATACACGACAATAGAAATAAAGAACAAATGGATGTTAGTTAAATTCCAATAAATTGTTACAAGTAATTAGTAAGTGTCGCCAGGACTTGCCCACATTTAAGAAACCGTAACTTCGGAATAGAATCTCTGATTTTAGTTCTGTTCTTACCATTGCATTTTTGAGATCCGGAGCTTTCAATTGATGTATAATTTTTCTATGTTGAATAAAAACAAAATTTTGGACTAATATAGCTACTAATTTAGATCTAGGCCATGATGGAGGTAGAAATATAGGTCTAGGACTATTTAATTCAAGAGAAGTATTTTTTAGTATAGTACAACAATCGTTTGACCAGTTTGGGATCGGTTGATTCTTTTCTGAATCAGTAGTGTGCCCTCTATTGCAAACCCATACTCCTATTCATAAAACTGTCTCTCAAGGACACAAACTTCAGAAGTGTGTTGGCATGGAGGTGGACTTCCTTTCTCCAGTGAATGTCATGTATTGTAAGTGTCTTCATCAGCAGTGCGAAAACACTGCGACAAAAACTCAAAACAACAGCAAAGGCATATGAAAAAGTGAAGCGCACCTTAAACTTAAGCAACATTGACTTGAATATCTATTCTTACAGTCACAAACCCTCCTCCAATTTTCTTTTTTCACAAAAAACAACACCATTACTACAAGAATTTGTTGAAGTATAATGTGTCTCAAAAGCAATAAATAAACTTTCTACTGCAGCCATAATGATTTCACCTTTACCTTTAGTGCAGGGGTAAGATGCCCCCAAAAGTTGATTTCGTTAATTTCATCTCTTAAAAAGAACAAGACGACTGCTCAGTATTTACGTGAAATATTTTTGACACATTCTTAGCATTTTACATAAATGTTATTTACCCTGGCATTCCAATTTTAAAGGTGAGAAGTTTTAACAGCATTTTTCAACCTTTAAAAACAATGATCAATATCGCAGACAAACTTTAGAAAAATTACCATAATTTATTTGTTGATGATGTTTGGCACCTTATTTTGGGTTTGTTGGTTTATTGGATGTTATTCTTCACATGTAGAAACAGAAATTGGTAATGAGAGAAGTAATTTAATTGTTTGGTCATTGCAAAGTTGAAGTGATCCGGAACTGGTCAATGATCCCGAACTGGTCAAATGACTGTACTACTAATACACTTAGTACTAAAGTGTCAAGACTCAAGTACCCTTATATAGTATTATCGTGGATCTCTACCGTGGTACTGGTACCAGAAAATTATCTTTTCTTTTTTGTTGTTTTAAAATTCGTAATCTATAGACTTTCATACGGTAAATCGGTAACCAAGAACCTTCTACCGATCTGGTCAAAAAAACCACATCTGAAATTACGTGGAAATAATTTTGGAAAAAAAACACAAAAATGTTTGCTTACATTAAAGTGTTAACATTGAAGGTTTTGTTCATTAAAATGTCAGTTTCCAGATCCTATTTCCCTTTAAAAAAAAAGATTGACATCCAAAGAATATATTTTCACCTTGTGAAACAAATCTATAATTGCATCCAAATAAGGACAGGAAACTAAGCAAAAAGTATTTCAGCAACTTTAGTAAAGAGCACCCTCTTAATGCTTTTCACTTTAATATGGGCAAATTCTCCTTTGCAAATTTTCTTTCGCAAATGAAGCACAGGAGTGTCTAATTAAACTTGGTCTGCTGTAATGAAAAAATGTTTATGCAAAAAATACATATAGGCCTTCAACAAAATACAAGTTTGTCCATCTGGAGGGAAGTTAAACATTGTCCTAAATAAGACTTAAAGGTTTGCATGGTGGAAGGACAATGAACATAAAGAACATTTGTAAGTCCTGTCAGATAAAATAATATTATCTTTGGGTTCAGTTCCATTTGTCCTTGCTCTATGGTTCCATTAACAGCTTTTCAGGCCATTGAAAAAACCCTTTTCGAATTATGCATGAAAACGCTCACTTTCAGAGACTTCATGGATTTAATCATTATTGTTTTTAAAAAGATTACAAATGATGTACAAGTGTGTACATGTAGCTAACAATGCAGTGACTTTCGACCACTGCTGCATAGTCTGGTGGAATCGCTCCTGCTTTAATCAATCAAAACATTTTGTTGTTATTCCCCCCCCAAAAAATAATAATAATAATGAAATTCTTTTGTTAGCAAAAAATGACTCCTAACAACATTGATATGGATAGTCTCCTTACTAATTTGTGGCTCCTGATGATTGTTTGTAAGGGAAATAAGCTAGAATCTGAAATTGTAGTACAGTTAAACAGCGTATTGTCAGTAAAAAAGTTGCGATGCATTGAAAGATGGCTATGCCTACATACTGTATATCTTGGTATGTGAGACTCACAGAGATTTGGTTTTGGTGTCTTTATGAATCATTCGACTCCACTTTGACTGACACTCTTGCTCCTTCCCTATATTGAGCATAATGCAAGACTCACTTCAATAAATCACTTAACTCTGAAGGTCGCAACATGTGAAGAAAGTGATCCATGCTGGCTCCGTCCTTTTGTCTAACTTCTCTTTAGGCTGGCACTTTACACTGTAACGTAGACCATTATATGATGGCTAGGAACTAGCTAGGGTTATGCTGGCAAGCAATCTAAAACTTTCACCGTATCCCACTTATTGATACTGCATTGTGTTACAATTATAAGTAAATATATGTTGTCAAGTGTCTTTGTTAATGTGTACATTAAAATTCCAAGAGTATTGCTCTTAACAAAATCTCTCAATCATTCAGAAAAAATGTTTGCAGGTGATCATCTTGAAGATTGTAATGTCAACAGAGAGTGACTTTTTGTACAAATTATTTTGAAACACTGTCCCTACAAATGCTGTCCCATTACAAATGCAACAGACCATAACAGGCAACTACCAGCCAAAATTAAGACAATCCTTGGATTAACTAAGAAATTAGGTGTGTACAAAGTCAGGATGTAACACATTCATAAACAGGGACAGTTTTTTGTACCGTCCGATGGTTTTCTGTCTTATTATAACACAGGAGAGTTAAACAACATCAATTTAATGACCCAAGTGTCCAGACTTGCCTGATTTTCACCTCTTACAAAATGTCTTACATGTAAAATACAAACACCAATAATAGGCCTACAGGAGACTTGAGCAATAAAAGTGCAATGTGAAAATAGTGTACGAGTTAATTGTTATTTGTTTTCTATTTATAGGAGGCGAATGCATCATATGAGTGTCTCCATGAAACCAACTTTGACAGAAAGTTATGCCACACATATTTTGTTAACTATCAAAATTGTCAGAAGTTTTGGGTAAGCACCATACAACATATGTGAATTATTTGGGGTAACATGTACTAGATGTACATGTATGCTGTTGCAAACAAAATAATTGAATGCAAGTTTACTGGTTATTGCACTTAAACTTATCAGGCCTAAAAGATGGCCATGGACATTGTTTCCCCTTTGGCAAGTGTGCCCCTGGATATCCATTTCTCCCCATAGTCCAGCAGATACATGTACATGTAAGTGGAAACTTGATACATGTTTTAAGTGGAAACATTGTAAAATTTGTGGTAAAAACATAAAATTTTGCACACAGATGTGTTTTTCACAAAAATTTGATAAAGTGTCATCTCTGAAATGAGGGTCTTGGGAATGGTCACCATTTTGCGTCATAAAATGGGAAGGAAGTTAGAGAAAAATCTACATTTCAATTGCTATAATGCAGGGTATAAGACCCCCAAAAAGCATCACCGAAAATATCAAATTTTTAGGTCTTCTATTTTCAAACTGGCAGTCATATTTTTTTAATATTGTGGCCAATTTGCATGATACAGAACTCAGGACGTCAGAGTTCTAGAATCTTCATTTTTGGTTTCTATAGGTTTTAAGAGTCTAGCAATTTAAAAGGAACAATATTCAAAATTGTCAGATCTCCCCCTTTCAAAATGGCGGCCGTTATTTGATATAAATTGCAGCCATTTTGCGTAATGATAATAAACAGTAACTCGGGAAGTAAGAGGTCTAGAATTTTAAAGGCTCTAACTTCTCAATAAAATCATTTTTAGTGAGTCCAGACTTTTTTACTACTAAATGGTGAAACAATAATTTCAAAAGGGCGCCCTTTTGCATTAATGATAATTTGACTACACTGTACCTTTGGATCTTAAAAGTATTGAATCCTTATTTTTATGGCTAAATATAGATTTGACCCTAACAGCTCAAAACAACAATTTTTGAGTGAGCCAGACTTTTGGTTGCCAGATATTTAAAATGGCTGCCATTTTTCTGTTTTTTATAATTCACCATAACTAAGGGAGTGAGAGGTCTATAATTTTATGTTGGTGTTTATTTGTAGGTTTGCAAGTCTTACAGTTCAAAAGTGGCATTTCCAAATGTATCAGACTTTGAAAGGTACTGTAGCAAAGGGACCATGGATATTGAAGATTCATTGGTCAGTATGCCAATGTATGAGGGAGCCAAAGGATGGTGGACACTGATTATAAGAGGAACATTGGCCAGGTTTAGGAAGCCAAAGGAGACCAAGAAGTAGATGATTGAACCGTTGATATACAAGCGAAAGATTCATTGACCAAGATTTTTGAGCTACTACCTGGGTGGAAGGTAGCAAATCGGCCAGGACTACATGTACCACTTTTACTTAGTGGATCAAGGGGACTTCTCGTTATTAATTCACTGCCCCGGAGTGAGTTCTTATTGGTCTCAATGGTTTTACAATGGTCTTACATTATTAAAAATGCTTCTTTTGAAGAGTTAGACACTTCAAAAGAAGCTTTTTTTTAATCTGATTTATTTAGGACCCTCCCTAAGGACCATTATTTCCCAAATTGTGCTATAATTAATATTGGAATTTATTTCCTGATTATCCAACAGTTGAATGTTCAGAGAGAGAGGAGAAAACTTGGAATTAAACCATCACTTCCACCAGCAGAGGAAAGAGACAGAATTATTCAAGAGAGACAGTAATACTAAAAGCATTTGTACTGTTGTGAGTACTAATGGACATGGTCTGGGATTAAGTGAATAACAGTATCAGAGACAAATTGCTTTCAAGAACCAAACATTGAACAGCTCGGGGATTTTAACTGGTTCATGCTCCATGATTTAACTAACCCAGGATTATAGTGTAAATTTGTTTGTTTTCCCACACCTTTTTACATAGTAGTATTATTGCCTGAGAGATGAACAGTGACCATGGTGACAGGCTTTCAACCCCTCATACCATGGGTCTCAATATCCTGCTCTTTGATACCTAAGCAAATCTTACATAAGTTTGCTCTCAATTTATAGAGCTGTTCTTTGTGTGATTTTCACTCAACATGGGTGCAGCTGTTTTGTAGGTGAAGTATGAGGGATAAACTCTGTTGTATTTTCATACACATCAAGTACAATTTTGTTCATAAGTTTTTGTTTTATAATTTTTGGGGGGTTTTAAAGGTTAAAGGAACATTACAGAATTGGTAAGAAAAAAACAATTTTAAATATACTTTTTGATCACAGATTTACATAAAACTTACAGGGTCTAATGATGATGATAGTAGAAAATATCCCTTGAAATATTTCTGTCTGAAATGCCATATTTGATGAGAAATGAATAAACTAATTTTCCGATTGGAGTTTATCACTCAGTGAGCGTTTTATTCATTTGTTGAATCTATATGATTTCATGCAAATGTGTAATCGGTTTTTCACTATTTTCTCGTGACCCAGATGGCCGATCAATCTCATACTTCTACAGGTTTGTCAGTTTATGTATATGGTGGATTACATAAAGTGCTTACACTGCCAGCAACTGTTTTGTTAGCAAAAAACAATTCTGTAATGTTCCTTTAAGCTCCCAAATTACTTGAACTTTAATTTAACGATACATACTACTGAACACTATTCAATTCTGTCATATAGTTTACATTTTTCAGGATAACTGAAGTCAGGTTTTCAGTGCTGACGTACAGTTGTAACACTATTTGCATAATTTCATCTTGTTTACCAGTGTTACCAGGCATCAGTCTTATCCTCCACATTCTCAGTATGCCCTGCCGATTGGCTGTGATGCCAAGTTGTCACTGCCAATTTTGCCAGAATTCCCTTAAGCTAAACATTCTCAATCAACTAATTTTATAGTTTTGGCCTGAGTGGCCCTTTTGTGCTCCTTGGAATGTTGATGAAGGTCAAGGCCTGTATTACCTCACTTTTCCAAACTTGTGACAATGTAAAGAGTTTACACAGTACAATGAGAACACATTTTTTATAAGTGGGTTTCTGTCTACATGTACAAAGTGTGCAGTTATTTTAGCCAAGTGCTGATAAAGTGTTGTGACCTACTGATGTATTATGTACATTATACAATATTACAGATTGTAAACGTCCATGTGTTTTCTATTATTTATAAATTACAGAAAACATTGACTCTTCTGAAGGTTAGCATTGGAATGTTTTGCCAAGTAGACTACATGTATGTATGTGTAGCGTTGTTGGTACTAACTATTTGACAAATTCTTTTCAATGTTAACAATTTTAGAGGAAAATATTGTTTTACTGTGAATTCAATTATTAGCAATTAATCCCTAGTTTTGTGTTTGTACATCATATATTAAAGGCAAAGTATACTTTGCCATTTGATTGTTTTAATCATATATAAATGTAGACATACATGTATACAATCAAACTGACTAGTTAAAATTTCATTTCAAAAGGTGGTAGTGTTTTTCAGATATCGCCAAAAATCAGGAGTGGTTATGTCCACGCAGGAAGAATAATCTGCAATTAGAATACACAATCTGGGAAAATTTCATGCAGAAACATTTATCAGATTGAAATGTTTTGGAATCCCTTTCTCTAAAACCACATTCCTTTGAAGGGAATCTTTTCTCAAAATATTATACATTCTTCACAGCTGCAATACTTCTTACCAAGTAAGTTGTTATGGTCACTATTTTTTGGAGTAATTACCAAAGGTATACCCTCCCTTTAATATATACATGTACAATGCCAATTGACAAAAGACAACTGAATGTTTGGTTTATTTTAGAATTTGATTATTGTCTTTCCTAGAACTTCTTCTTATCGTGTCCACCACACACACACTAGATACTGGGCAGGCATTTCAGCAGCTGAGTAGCAAAGGGCTCAGGGCAATTGACCAAAGAGATTGCTAACAATGTTGTTTCTTGCACAGACTTTAGCTTTCATCTTCTCAATATGGGTCTTGAAAGAAAGACAGCGATCTGGGGTACTACCTGGATGGGATCTAGTATTGTGTGTAACCTGTTCAAGGGTACGACAAAATTAAATAAGTATGATTCAATAACGAACATGAGGTCGATAAATAGCAGTCTGATCTTATATTTCTCAAAATCCAATCTCCAAATTATAATGGCAAACAACAGTTTAAGATAAAAATCAAGAAGAAATAATAGCACAAATCCAGTTCAAATAAAAATACAGCAGTTCACATAATGTAGGACAAGAATGAATACAACAAAAGTAACAAAAGATAAATAAACTAGCTGTATGAAGAACTCTTGATTGAAGAAGTAAATAGAAGACAATCCTCTGAATGTTACACGACGCGACTAAACATTCACGCGAATATAAACGAAAGTCAACCCTTGGCTGTAAGTCATGGCCGAAAATCTGTCATGGCATGCTGGAATCTCAAAGTAACCTGTCATGCTGAACATGCCAAATGTTCATAAACATGGCTGAGTGAACACCAGCACTTTTACAAGCTCTCCAAATTTCCTCTGAAAATTCACGCTTCTTGCTCCTCTCACCATTATCTCTTGACTTAATCTACATGTTTCGGATCTACATCCAAGATCCACTGAGACAACTTTTTATCATCCGATCATGCCTGGCAGCCAGAAGAAAACTGTAAAATCCCTGGAACCTTTACCACCGACATTATCGCCTCAGTCGGCCTTAAATACGCAGCCCTGTGAGTAGCCCTGGCCAATGTTGCAGCAGCCCCCTACCCACCACTGGCACTGATATTATAGACTTTCAACAATTCAATAAAGACACCTTGATTGAGATACGTAAGGGCCAAGAGAAACACAATAGAAGCAGTGACAAACTCGAAGAAAGCTTTAACAATGCTTTGGAATTTGAGTCGAAGCGAATCAATGATCTGGAAAGTCGAGTCAAGGAGCTAGAAAAGATTATAGCATTTGTCGAAAGATCAGAGAAACCACTGGCAGATCACTCAGAAAAACTGAACAAATTGGAAAGATTCAGCCGACACAATAACGTCAGATATTGGTCTTCCCAAGGAAAACAAAGAAGATTGTCTGTCTAATGCTAACAAGTTGCTGAAAGACAAATTCAACATGCCTAATATCAAGCTAGAGCGTGCTCACCCGAAAGATTCCTGGCCGCTCTCAACACCTAGTGAAATTTAATTCTTATCAAGATAAGATTTAAGTCCTCCAGTGCCAGCAACAGGTTCCCCGTTTTTCACGCGGCAAGATCTGCGAGAGAAGCGGCACTAGTCATCCCAAGTCAACAAGGCCTATCACTGGTAAGTGGCGTGACTCCAACAGATCCCTTGCCGAGTTCTGCCACTAACTTTTGGAAAATAGCTAGCATCAATTCATTTGTTTGCATCCAATCTAACCAGCCTCATCGTCATCTTGTCAGCTTCATCCCATCATTACTACCCCACAGTTGACTTGCTTTGCAATGATGTGCCAAACGACTTTCTGAACTCTGACATGTCTGAAGTGGTTGATTTTATTTACTATTATTTACTATTTTGTTCACCCTTTGCTTCAATTGCCTGTCGTTTATGCATACCAGTTTAATGCCCATCCATCCCATTATTACTTTTTTTAAATTTTATTAGCTTGTGTAGTGCTCACACCTAACATGCCTAATGTCAGCAGCTTTCGTAATCTTAGAACTCGTCCATTAAGCTTGCTTGATACTTGAATTTTTAATTTTTGTTGTCTCTATTTTGTTGTTTTTGTATTGTCCTTTGTTATGTAAATAGACTTTGCTTCTAACTTTCATTCTGGTGATGATTTTAATGAACCTGATTATCACCTTTGTAATTATTATGAGTGTAATGATTTTAATAATCTTAATATGCCTACAAAAGGTGTGTTTTCTTTGTTGTATACATGAATTCCAGGAGCCTCTATAGACATTTCTTCAACATTCAGGATTACTTGACTCCTTTGAACCATTCCTTTTCTATTTATGGATTCACAGAAACATGGTTCAAAGAAGTCCCTCCATCCTATGTGCATATGAACGATTATCATATAGTTCATTTATCCCATTCAACAAAGCCTGGTGGAGGGGCAGCCATGTTTATTAGCTTAGCAGTTGGCTGAACTTCCATGTCCAAGAAGCTCTTTTGCGTACAATGAAAGACTTTGAAACTGTCCTTGATGAGATTAAGCGAGACAATGGCTGTACTCTGGTTTTGGGAATTGTCTACAAGGCTCCTGGCATTACATTTGACACCTTTAAAGTCACAGTTGACTCTTGCTTAGACAAATTAACAAAGGAGGTATAAGCTATGTTCCATAATGGGTGATTTCAACCTCAATGTACTCAATTCTCCTGTGGCAATCTTGCTTTGCTCAACTCCTTCAATAGCGATCTTAGCAATACTGACTGGAGTGAAGTTTATGATGCCAAAAACTCAGATTCTGCTTACATACTTTTCTCACTATTTTTTCCTCTTCCTACAATCAAAACTTCCATTTCACTCTTAAGACTGTTGGTAAAGGCACCAAAAACCAGCCTTGGATCACTCAAGCCATAATAAATTCTTGTCTTTGTAAGAACAGGTTACACTGATGCTTCTTATGCAATACATCAGAAGCAAACGAGCGTCATAAAACTTACCGGAACATCCTTACCACAACCATCCGCTCCGCCAAGAAGTACTATTACGCTGACAAAACCGTCATTGACGGTGACAGTCTGCTTTCTAACCCACCTGAGTTCGCCAACTCTTTCAACAAGTACTTTACGGATATCGGTTCCTCTCTTGCTAACAAAATACCTCCCTCTAACACTCTCTTCACTGATTTCCTGCACACTCCCAATTCCTCTTCGTTCTTTCTCACTCCTACTAATAGTCAAGAAATCATCAAGGTTGGTAGCGCACTGAAGAATGGATATAGTTGTGGTTTCGATGGTATCAGCTCTACTGTACTTAAACACGTTCTTCCATGCATTGCTGAAACACTCGGCTATATTTGTTATTTCTCTTTTTTTACTGCATCTGTTCCTTCGAGCCTCAAGGTCACCAAGATTATTCCTATTTTCAAATGTGGTGAGAAGCGCAGCATCATTAACTACAAGGCATATCTCTATCTTACCTCAAACCGATATGGCTCTTACTGAACTTGTCGACAACATTACTAATGTACCATCGGTGTGTTTATAGATCTTTCGAAAGCTTTGACACCATCAATCATGAAATACTCCTTTCTAAACTTGACCATTATGGTGTCAGGGGTGTTCTGCTCCATTGGATTGCTGATTATCTTTCAGACAGATACCAGTACACTTTGCTAACTGTGATTCAAACTGTCTTCAGACATGGTGTTCCCCAAGGATCTATTCTTGGTCCACTTCAACAATCTTCTTCCCTTCTCAACTTTACCCTCTTTGCTGACGACACAACTATTTTTCATTCTAGCTCAAGTATCACTTCTCTGATTGACACTCTCAATGCTGACCTCAATCATCAGTGTTTTTTCTTGGTTTAAAGCAAATGAACTTTCTTTGAACCACACTAAAACAAATTTCATCTACTTTAGCAAGTCACGTAGTTCTCATGACACATTTCTCCCTCCACTCAAAATCGACAACATCTACATCAACAGAGTCTCCTCCTCCAAGATTCTAGGTGTTTTCATCGATGAAAATCTCTCTTGGACGGAACAGATCTCCTCCATCTAAAAAAATGACTTCCCGCAATGTTGGTGTCATTTCCAAACTTTGTTCCTTTCTACCCTCAACCTCCCTGATCTTACTTTATAACTCCCTTATACTCCCCTATATAAACTACTGCAACATTGTTAGGGCATGCACCAACAATAGCAAACTTCAGTCCCTGTCTACCATTCAAAAAAGAGTAATTCGCGTATGTACTTTCTCTCATCCTCGAGAGTCCTCTGCTCCTCTCTTCAGACAGCTATACACTCTCACTGTTAAGGACATCAATAAACTTCATATTGGGATCTTCATGTATAAACTCACTAATAATCTCCTTTTCTTCATATTTTATACTTGTACGTGAAATACATGATTATTCTTGTCGTAATCTCTACATTCCCTACACTCTAACCATATACTCTAGCAACACTCTTAATTTCTATGGGCCCCGCTTATGGAACTGTATTCATGAAGAAATTAGAAAAATCCCCGTCTGGTGGGTCGATTCATGTATTCTTACAAAAAATTTCTCCTCTCCCATTATGTGGCATAGCTCTCTCCTATAGTCAGTCCAGCTCCTATCATTGGCCATTTACTTATTAGCCCTGCTAGTCTAGCGCATATAGATATCTTATTGCATCCATAGTCTGTTTTGGGTTGTTTCTGTTTTGCGCCACCTTTTTGTCTTTTCTCCACGTTTATAGTTTGTCTGTCTAGGCTGTCCTCCAAAAGCCTTGGCTTAATCTGACGGCCTCATACTCTCTTTTATTTTGGTGTACATAAATTAGCTCTTTCCCTGATCATGTGGGCTTATTATTTTGCTTATCTATGTATTATTTTGTATATAATAATGTTATATTTTGAGAAGAGTAGTATGAAATAAATGTTGACTTGAAATGAATACAAAGGTGGCAGCCTATCGATCTTCTATAATCCTAGATTGTTCAGCAAAAGGACGAAAGTTTGGAAATGGGAATTTCACAGTAATCTCTGGAAAAAGGAAGATTTCAAGCATGAATTCCATTACCCAACAGTTCATGTCTATAAAGTTGTTTCTTAGATACATGGTATAGGGCCTGTTGTCTTACAGTGATAAGCATCTTTATGAAACTGGGCCCTGGGCATACCCTGATTATTGGTTATGTTGTTATGTAATGGGTTTTCTTAGATTCTCCACTAGAGAATATAGGCAGTGCTATCTTTGTACTTGGTTTTTATGAGACAATCCACATCATCTTCAGGCTGGTCATCTCCTTTACCACCACCAGGCTGGTCATCTCCTTTACCACCATCAGGCTGGTCATCTCCTTTACCACCATCAGGCTGGTCATCTCCTTTACCACCATCAGGCTGGTCATCTCCTTTACCACCATCAGGCTGGTCATCTCCTTTACCACCACCAGGCTGGTCATCTCCTTTACCACCATCAGGCTGGTCATCTCCTTTACCACCATCAGGCTGGTCATCTCCTTTACCACCACCAGGCTGGTCATCTCCTTTACCACCATCAGGCTGGTCATCTCCTTTACCACCACCAGGCTGGTCATCTCCTTTACCACCACCAGGCTGGTCATCTCCTTTACCACCATCAGGCTGGTCATTTCCTTTTACCACCACCAGGCTGGTCATCTCCTTTACCCCATCAGGCTGGTCATCTCCTTACCCCACAGGCTGGTCATCTCCTTTACCCCACAGGCTGGTCATCTCCTTTACCACCATCAGGCTGGTCATCTCCTTTACCACCACCAGGCTGGTCATCTCCTTTACCCACCAGGCTGGTCATCTCCTTTACCACCACCGGCTGGTCATCTCCTTTACCCCATCAGGCTGGTCATCTCCTTTACCACCACAGGCTGGTCATCTCCTTTACCACCCATGGCTGGTCATCTCCTTTACCCCATCAGGCTGGTCATCTCCTTTTACCACCACCAGGCTGGTCATCTCCTTTACCACCACCAGGCTGGTCATCTCCTTTTACCACCACCAGGCTGGTCATCTCCTTTACCACCACCAGGCTGGTCATCTCCTTTATCCACCACCAGGCTGGTCATCTCCTTTACCACCACCAGGCTGGTCATCTCCTTTACCACCACCAGGCTGGTCATCTCCTTTACCACCATCAGGCTGGTCATCCCCTTTACCACCATCAGGCTGGTCATCTCCTTTACCACCACCAGGCTGGTCATCTCCTTTACCACCACCAGGCTGGTCATCTCCTTTACCACCACCAGGCTGGTCATCTCCTTTACACCATCAGGCTGGTCATCTCCTTTACCACCATCAGGCTGGTCATCTCCTTTACCACCACCAGGCTGGTCATCTCCTTTACCACCATCAGGCTGGTCATCTCCTTTACCACCATCAGGCTGGTCATCTCCTTTACCACCACCAGGCTGGTCATCTCCTTTACCCCCATCAGGCTGGTCATCTCCTTTACCACCATCAGGCTGGTCATCTCCTTTACCACCATCAGGCTGGTCATCTCCTTTACCCCCACCAGGCTGGTCATCTCCTTTACCCCATCAGGCTGGTCATCTCCTTTACCACCACCAGGCTGGTCATCTCCTTTACCACCACTCAGGCTGGTCATCTCCTTTACCACCACCAGGCTGGTCATCTCCTTTACCCCACCACAGGCTGGTCATCTCCTTTACCACCACCAGGCTGGTACCCCCCCCCCCCCCCCCCCCCCCCCCCCCCCCCCCCCCCCCCCCCCCCCCCCCTTTTTTTTTTTTTTTTTTTTTTTTTTTTTTTTTTTGGTATCTCCTTTACACACCAGGCTGGTCATCTCCTTTACCACCACCAGCTGGTCATCTCCTTTCCACCACCAGGCTGGTCATCTCCTTTACCACCACCAGGCTGGTCATCTCCTTTTCCACCACCAGGCTGGTCATCTCCTTTACCCCACCAGGCTGGTCATCTCCTTTACCACCATCAGGCTGGTCATTTCCTTTACCACCACAGGCTGGTCATCTCCTTTACCACCACCAGGCTGGTCATCTCCTTTACCCCACAGGCTGGTCATCTCCTTTACCCCATCAGGCTGGTCATCTCCTTTACCCCACCAGGCTGGTCATCCCTTTACCACCACAGGTGGTTCATCTCCTTTACCCATCAGGCTGGTCATCTCCTTTACCACCACCAGCTGGTCATCTCCTTTACCCCACCAGGCTGGTCATCTCCTTTACCACCACCAGGCTGGTCATCTCCTTTACCCCATCAGGCTGGTCATCTCCTTTTCCCCATCAGGCTGGTCACTCCTTTACCCCCATCAGGCTGGTCATCTCCTTTACCCCCATCAGGCTGGTCATCTCCTTTACCACCACCACGCTGGTCATCTCCTTTACCCCACAGGCTGGTCATCTCCTTTACCCCACCAGGCTGGTCATCTCCTTTACCCCATCAGGCTGGTCATCTCCTTTACCCACAGGCTGGTCATCTCCTTTACCCACATCAGGCTGGTCATTCCTTTACCCCATCAGGCTGGTCATCTCCTTTACCACCACAGGCTGGTCATCTCCTTTACCACCACAGGCTGGTCATCTCCTTTACCACCACAGGCTGGTCATCTCCTTTACCACCACCAGGCTGGTCATCTCCTTTACCACACCAGGCTGGTCATCTCCTTTACCACCACAGGCTGGTCATCTCCTTTACCACCACCAGGCTGGTCATCTCCTTTACCACCACCAGGCTGGTCATCTCCTTTACCACCACAGGTGGTCATCTCCTTTACCACCCCAGGCTGGTCATCTCCTTTACCCCCACCAGGCTGGTCATCTCCTTTACCACCACAGGCTGGTCATCTCCTTTACCACCACAGGCTGGTCATCTCCTTTACCACCACCAGGCTGGTCATCTCCTTTACCACCACCAGGCTGGTCATCTCCTTTACCACCACCGGCTGGTCATCTCCTTTACCACCATCAGGCTGGTCATCTCCTTTACCCACCAGGCTGGTCATCTCCTTTACCCCATCAGGCTGGTCATCTCCTTTACCACCATCAGGCTGGTCATCTCCTTTACCACCACCAGGCTGTCATCTCCTTTACCCCATCAGGCTGGCATCTCCTTTACCACCATCAGGTGGTCATCTCCTTTACCCCACCAGGCTGGTCATCTCCTTTACCACCACCAGGCTGGTAATCTCCTTTACCACCACCAGGCTGGTCATCTCCTTTACCACCACCAGGCTGGTCATCTCCTTTACCACCACCAGGCTGGTCATCTCCTTTACCACCACCAGGCTGGTCATCTCCTTTACCACCCCCAGGCTGTTCATCTCCTTTACCACCACCAGGCTGGTCATCTCCTTTACCACCATCAGGCTGGTCATCTCCTTTACCACCACCAGGCTGGTCATCTCCTTTACCACCACCAGGCTGGTCATCTCCTTTACCACCACCAGGCTGGTCATCTCCTTTACCACCACCAGGCTGGTCATCTCCTTTACCACCATCAGGCTGGTCATCTCCTTTACCACCATCAGGCTGGTCATCTCCTTTACCACCACCAGGCTGGTCATCTCCTTTACCACCACCAGGCTGGTCATCTCCTTTACCACCACCAGGCTGGTCATCTCCTTTACAACCATCAGGCTGGTCATCTCCTTTACCACCATCAGGCTGGTCATCTCCTTTACCACCACCAGGCTGGTCATCTCCTTTACCACCATCAGGCTGGTCATATCTCCTTTACCACCATCAGGCTGGTCATCTCCTTTACCACCACCAGGCTGGTCATCTCCTTTACCCCCATCAGGCTGGTCATCTCCTTTACCCCATCAGGCTGGTCATCTCCTTTACCACCACCAGGCTGGTTATCTCCTTTACCACCACCAGGCTGGTCATCTCCTTTACCACCATCAGGCTGGTCATCTCCTTTACCACCACCAGGCTGGTCATCTCCTTTACCACCACCAGGCTGGTCATCTCCTTTACCACCACCAGGCTGGTCATCTGCTTTACCACCACCAGGCTGGTCATCTCCTTTACCACCACCAGGCTGGTCATCTCCTTTACCACCACCAGGCTGGTCATCTCCTTTATCACCACCAGGCTGGTCATCTCCTTTACCACCATCAGGCTGGTCATCTCCTTTACCACCACCAGGCTGGTCATCTCCTTTACCACCATCAGGCTGGTCTACTCCTTTACCACCATCAGGCTGGTCATCTCCTTTACCCCCATCAGGCTGGTCATCTCCTTTACCACCATCAGGCTGGTCATCTCCTTTACCACCACCAGGCTGGTCATCTCCTTTACCACCATCAGGCTGGTCATCTCCTTTACCACCACCAGGCTGGTCATCTCCTTTACCACCACCAGGCTGGTCATCTCCTTTACCCCCATCAGGCTGGTCATCTCCTTTACCCCCATCAGGCTGGTCATCTCCTTTACCCCCATCAGGCTGGTCATCTCCTTTACCCCCATCAGGCTGGTCATCTCCTTTACCCCCATCAGGCTGGTCATCTCCTTTGCCACCATGTGAATACAAAATCATGTGATACATCTCCTTTGACCATGAGGTTCCAATGACCACAAAGCCTGTTTTGGGCATAAGGCTTGGTTAGTCTTTAATACAGCGGTACACGCAAACCCCAAATGTAAGCGCTGTTTTTCGCTAACAAAGACACTTTCCAAATTATAAATAACCTTCATACTTTACACATAGTTAGACCTGCAATTAGCAGATGACAGCACTGCAGTGAGGGTACTTTAACTCAAGTATTACTCTAGTACCGTTTAGATGGTATTGGTTCTGGTGCTCATACTAAGCCACCAAAGTACTTGTTCTCTTTTAGTCTATACTTGGTTATACGCCATGTACTCAATACTTGACTGAAAATGTACTTGGAGTTCACTTCTTAAGTACTAATGTGATCAAATACCACTTTCCTTTCAGCTTCCCTTTACGTGGGTTTATGCAAGGAATCAAGGAACAAAGTGAAATTTAAGTTGTTTAGGATGTGTTCATGTTTAAAGGAATATACAAAATTCGTAAGAATAATTTTTTGTAAAATATACTTTTGATCACAGATTTACATAAAACTTACCTGGTATAATGATGATGATAGCAGAAAACATCCCTTGAAATATTTCTGTCCGAAATGCCATATTTGATGAGAAATGAATAAACTAATTTTCCGATTGGAGTATATCGCTCAGTGAGCGTTTTTTTTCATTTGTTGAATCTATATGATTTCAAATGTGTAATCGTTTTTTCACTATTTTCTTGTTACCCAGATGGCCAATCGATCTCAAACTTTTACATGTTTGTCAGTTTATGTATATGGTGGATTACATAAAGTGCTTACACTGCCAGCAACTGTTTTGTTAGCAAAAACCATTTCTGTAATGTTCCTTTAAAGTATGTTATCATAACAAGCACTCATTGTTGTCTACAAATTAGTTAGAAAGCAAATTTTTCATACCTCATTTTTGCAGCATTTTTTATTTTATCAAGTACTTGTACTCATATTTGTACTCATAATCATAGATCCAAGTAGTTGGTATTTGGCTGTTCGGACACTTGTATTCGTAAACTACTCGGCCACGCTAGTGTTTGGCAGTTCTTGATACTTGACTGAAAAGTACTTGTTACAACTCTGTTGAACTGTCTCTGAATTGAAAACCAACTTGACCAAAAATGAGTCGCCAAACAATCCATGCACCTCCACCGTATGAAATTTGCAGGAAACAAATACAGCTTTGTATTGTTCCTCAGGACAAAAGGAAGGAAAAGCTTTTGGTGAATGTAGCTATTTTGTGAATAATTCTCCAACAAATTTAACACTTTTATATGAAAAGATTGAAAATTAAAGGATTTCAAAGTTAACAAGACAATGGATAACCATGTGAGAAGTTGCCCCATCCATAAAAAAGAACTCAAAAGCAATCCTCTTAGCTTTCCTTTTTGCAATTGCTAAAACAACGATCAACATCACCAAATATGAGAAAGCATAAGCATATTGATTTCTCATTGTCAGGACTGTCATCGGAGTAGGTGCCAACCTGAGACTGACAACATTGATTAGTTTGCATATGAAGATTACAAAGAGCATTTTGAAATAGATTATTTATCTGCAGACAAACATTTGTACAAAATGTTGATTCATGTCACAGGACAATATGGCTTCTATGACCCTGTTTTGCTTGCTGCCTTAATCAGGTACAGAAAATACATAGTACAACTGCAGCAGTACAAAAAGAATACAAAAAGAAGCTTCTGAATTATTCCACAGTTCAATTCTTATCCTTTTTCACCTGTATTTCTGAAAGTTACATCTTCTAAAAATGTTTGCTATGTTTTTTGCCAAGGTTTAGCCAAGGTACCAAAGACTTCTTTGAAGAGGCTGATTGAATTTGATGCTGTAACTTAATAAGACACAGCAGTCATGTGATTTTTTGTGTGTTGAACTTCAATTTTCACAGATTCTTACATCTATGTAGAGCGTCAACTTTTTCCTGAAGCTTTGAAAGTACAAGTTGAGAGGAAAGTTAGGATCCATTGAGCATTCTGGCTGAATTGCAGTTATTACAGCCAAATTACAATTTGATCCTGGGCCTAATTATTCCTCGAAAGACAAAGAGATTAAATTTAGGCAAAGGGACAATTACGTCCGTTTTTGATGAAAGATGCTGCTGATTGTGAATGATACACAGTTACTATGAAAACAAATACCTTGAAACCACAGGATTGTCAGTGACAAATCGCACAACCATTTATTCAGGCAATCAATACTCAATTGAACAATGTACATGATTGGACAGAGATTTAGTTTATTGACGACCTGGTTACTAAATGTGTGTATCAACAGTAATTACAGTAAACAGCAAGCAACTACAGTTGAAGTAACTATCAACACTTTGAAATAATTAAAATGCACCAAGTGACCCTTTGGCATTAATTCTACCTCTATGGTGTAACCAACATGATCATGGGTGGGTCGTTGAACAAGCAATACACTCAAAGTTACCAACAGTTCTAGAAATTTTTCGAGGTGCACAAATGGAAACTACATCACTCCCACAGTGTGTTTTTATAGACCATCCTAGCATGGTCTTACATGTACTTATACACTACAAAATACACATCTAGAATTACTTTTTGCACGTGCCCACAAGCCCAAAGCTTTCAGGGCCTCAGCATGTACACTAGCAATACCACAAAACCTATGTTGTCAATAAGCACAAGCCTTTCAAAACTTGCATTAATGAACCAAATATATACAGTTCACATGGTGTATTGGTAGCTTCAAATTTCACTCTGCCCTTATTTGCAGGAATTGCGCTAGGCACTTCTTTCATACTCAACACCCAACTTGGGACGTCATAACTTGCTCTACCAGCCAAAAGCATGTGGTCTCAAAAACTACAATGTGAATGTGCACCCTGCCAGTCTTGGTCACTACCAGTGCTAAGCTCAGCCTACTTGAAATATGTGTCTAGGAATCAAGCCACATGTTACCTACAAAATACATTACCTTAATTGTGAACCACATGTTTGTCATATATGCATTTTTAACACAAAATGATGTAGTGTGTAATTTTAAGAAGGAACCTTTTGTGAAGGGATGTCGTCAAATTGTTTCTGGCAACAAAAATTTCAGAATTAGAAAGTAACATATTTGAGGTTTGAGGTTTAAGACGACAGGTGTTGATTAAATCGTTTTAATGAGACACCAAAATATTAACAATATTATTACAGCATTTGTAAGGTGCACTTTCCAGTTAAAAACATTCGAAGGCACTGGAAAAAAGAGTTGTATTATTATGTTTTGTTTTTATACCATATTACATACGTTGTAAGTGTAGATCATGACAAACTTTCTCCAAGTTTTCCAAATTTACCAGAAATTAAAAAGGAACTGCAAATTTGACCTTTCTTAAGATACTTAAGATAATAGTGCTTCTAAGGAAAGTTCCGTCATTTTTTTCTAGCACTGATTGAGGAGAGGATCCCACACAAAACTCTTTTTAACAAGAGTTTCCTTATTGTGCTGCTGTTTTCTGGATTATTTCATGTGATCGCTTACCATGGCACACATGTACATTCAAATAGTTATGTGCTGGGATTGAAGCCTGACGTAGCCTACCACATGACTCAAGTCTTTACAAGTTGATGTAGTCGATCACCTAGAAAAATGTTCTGTCGCAAAAAAAAAAAAAAACATTACACAAGTAAGATTATTTTAAGATTAGTTCTTTCAAATAAAAAATACAACAATGCGATGAAAATTTAACATCAGTTTCCCTGGTCATTTTCGGCTTGTTAGCAGTCAATTTCACTTTCATAGCTTTGTATTCAAGTGATTTTGCCTCTCCAGTTCTTCATTTTGACGCGTGCAAATACATGTTACATTCTATTCAATTTATCTTACAAAGTTATTTATTTTAGCCATGCAAAGTTGGCATTCAATTAAGCAGAATAGCCGCAACTAGAGATTTCTACCAGGTTGGTATTTTCATGGGTACAAGCGCTGAAGCGCTCTTACAAAATAAGCAAACAAAATATAATGTGAACTGTGATTATATCTAGGCAGGAAATATACATAATAAATAAATAGTACACTTGCCGGTACAACCTTGTGTAAATCTTTTTTGAGCTCTAGAGTGTTGGCTCTGAAAAAGACCCGGTGTGGTCTCGACATTTCGAACAGTATACTCTGCTCGTCTTCAGGAGACAAGCAGAGGCTCTTTTTCAGAGCAAACACTCTCGCAAAAGAGATTTACACATGATTGATGTATGAATGAATGGACTGTACTCTCACTGTCTCTGCATCATTCCTTCATTGAAACATGGATGGACTGTACTCTCACTGTCTCTGCATCATTCCTTCATTGAAACATGGATGGACTGTACTCTCACTGTCTCTGTATCATTCCTTCATTGAGACATATGATTGATGTATGAATGAATGGACTGTACTCTCACTGTCTCTGCATCATTCCTTCATTGAGACATATGATTGATGTATGAATGGATGGACTGTACTCTCATTGTCTCTGTATCATTCCTTCATTGAAACATATGATTGATGTATGAATGAATGGACTGTACTCTCACTGTCTCTGCATCATTCCTTCATTGAGACATATGATTGATGTATGAATGGATGGACTGTACTCTCACTGTCTCTGCATCATTCCTTCATTGAGACATATGATTGATGTATGAATGAATGGACTGTACTCTCACTGTCTCTATTTCATTCCTTCATTGAAACATGGATGGACTGTACTCTCACTGTCTCTGCATCATTCCTTCATTGAGACATATGATTGATCTATGAATGGATGGACTGTACTCTCACTGTCTCTGCATCATTCCTTCATTGAGACATATGATTGATGTATGAATGGATGGACTGTACTCTCACTGTCTCTGCATCATTCCTTCATTGAGACATATGATTGATGTATGAATGAATGGACTGTACTCTCACTGTCTCTGCATCATTCCTTCATTGAGACATATGATTGATCTATGAATGGATGGACTGTACTCTCACTGTCTCTGCATCATTCCTTCATTGAGACATATGATTGATGTATGAATGAATGGACTGTACTCTCACTGTCTCTGCATCATTCCTTCATTGAGACATATGATTGATCTATGAATGGATGGACTGTACTCTCACTGTCTCTGTATCATTCCTTCATTGAGACATATGATTGATCTATGAATGAATGGACTGTACTCTCACTGTCTCTGCATCATTCCTTCATTGAGACATATGATTGATCTATGAATGGATGGACTGTACTCTCACTGTCTCTGCATCATTCCTTCATTGAGACATATGATTGATCTATGAATGAATGGACTGTACTCTCACTGTCTCTGCATCATTCCTTCATTGAGACATATGATTGATGTAGGAATGGATGGACTGTACTCTCACTGCCTCTGCATCATTCCTTCATTGAGACATATGATTGATGTATGAATGGATGGACTGTACTCTCACTGTCTCTGCATCATTCCTTCATTGAGACATATGATTGATGTATGAATGAATGGACTGTACTCTCACTGTCTCTGCATCATTCGTTCATTGAGACATATGATTGATGTATGAATGGATGGACTGTACTCTCACTGTCGCTGTATCATTCCTTCATTGAGACATATGATTGATGTATGAATAGATTGTGTCGATACTCACACTTCCTCTGCATCATTTCTGAATGGAGACACTGCTGTTATAAGTCGCACTACCTCAGTACCCTGTGTGTGGGAAGCAGTCAAGTTTGATTGTTACTGTCTGTTTTTGTTGTTAGTTTTATTATTACTATTATTTCTTTTTATCACATTATGCAAAAGGAAGATCACATTTTCCTTTGTGCTGGTAACTCCTTGAGTTGGGCTTTGTCCCGTAGCCTTAGGTTATTACTACTTATTATCATTATAATTATTTTTTTCAATATTATTATCATTGTTATTGGTTTTTGGTTTTTGAGGCAATGCACGGGGAGGTGTCAATGTATATTCGGTTTGCGGTTACACCATTTGTATCTCTACTTTGCTGTGTAGATTATGTTTTTTAGAGAACTTGTCTTGTAGATTTTTTAGGAATTTGGGAATCCGAATCCGCGGAGTGAGTTCTTATTTGGTTTTCGACACTGTTTGCGTAACACTGTCGGCATAAAATTGCAAGCAGGATGTTGGAGGTCGAGCAATTTATTTCTTAATTTTCTCAAAAGTTTCCACATTTTATTTTTGATGTAATTACTACACTGTTAGTTTTAAATGTAATCATTTCATCAAAATGTTTTTTGGGGTGGGAAAAAGGGATGCGACGAAAAAAAAAATCACACAAAATTGTACCCAGATTAGTCTTCCATAGCGGATGGCTCAGAGGTGCCCAGAAGCTCAATGGGGACCTTATACTCGCGAGACTTACACGGTCTATATTGTTAGTTTTATTGGTATTTTATTTATTTTGGAGGGAATGTTAGGGCATTTGCTTGTTGTTTTGCTGTTTTTGTTTTTCCATTGCAGCAATCAGAATAAGTATTGATGATTTTATGGGTACTTAAGATTACTTCTTTGACTTTGACATTGTTTCTGACAGAAATAGTAATGTTGAGATTGGGAGATTGGTACATGTACATGTATGAACATTGTAGCAAAAGAGGGTTTTGATTTTTTTTTTCAATTTTGTCAAATGTGTAAAAAAGACCAAGCATCAAGGTATTTGGACATGATGTGATGCTTTAGTGCATGTGGAGAAGCACACAATTAACATAACTGAATGCACACTTTTGTAATGCAGTGCATGGGCCAAGTTTTGTTTAAGTTGCGGAACTAATTCAAGAAATCTGCTGCCGTTGCAGGCTCATGACAATTGTTATAAAACTGTTTTTTGGTGTTGACTACCTGTGACTAGTAAGTCCCTGTGACTAGTAAGTCTTGCAACTTCAAAGCGTATAGTCATACATGTACATGTAGCTTGTTTCCACACAGAAACTTGTTGTAATCAATTTTTTTAGTATGAATAGAAATCAAAGCTCACATCCATGTTAGTCATTGCTTCTTTCAAGGTATCTTGAGCAGATTTCAAAGAGATATCCACCATACTCTTTCCATCAACCATCATCAACTGATCACCTTTCAAAATTGCACCTGTCATCAAAACAAGAAATGAGACAATTCAACAATAGTTTATATAACAAATGATGATGGTAAGGGGCACTTACATCTTACATATTTGAAGATATTGAAAAGGTTGCATTGAAAGTGTTCTTTTACCAAACTTCAACATTCTTCAATAATTTTCATTCTTCTCTTTATTCTAAAGCATGAGGACTGAAACCCAAAGCATGAGGACTGAAACCCGTGTCCTATATTGAAGAGCCATAATCACACTCTTCTGTTTTTCCACAGACTGAGACTCATGTTTTGAAGTGTCGACCACTATACTCTGGTTCTGTTTCTTGTTCCTGAGTCATTTTAGGTATATAGCATCATTATTGATTATATACTATTTTCTGGTTAGGGAACCTTTGTATTTTAAGACTACATGTATATTCTCCAGTGTTTATAATTCAACAACCTCAATACCAAAAATTATATCTGATAATTTTTAGGCTTTTGACGAAAAGAATTTTGGGGTTCAGTTTCAGAATTTTTGGATTAGATGCAAAAGTCAGTTTGTGGTAAAATTAATCTGGGTTTTTGATTTCAAAATAAGCTAAGATTGATCTTAGGACATGTACGATGAGTATCACTCTCGATTGCTAAGCAATGTGTGGTGTCACATTACAAATCACTATGGTGATATTGACAAATCCTCTTTGTAAGGAGCTAAGTGTCAGTGCTTTGTGAAATTGAGTGCACGCGAGTCACACTTAAGTATAATGACAAACCGTCACTGTATCAAGAATGTCAACTACTATTCATTGTTGTTTAATAAGTTGTAGTAATAATACTAATAATAATTTTCGGTTTTTATATAGCGCTTTATACACCATGTCTCAAAGCGCTTCCAACATTATTACCCTGATCATGGGGCCGTTTCATTCCTTATACCATCTCAGCTCCCTGGGGAGTATACAGCCTGTGCTGTCAAATATGTAGCGCACTAAGCTAAATCAATCACAAGAACCATCTCTGCCCTCACATTTTCCCCCATTTACCCCTGGGTGGAGAGAAGCAATTATAGTAAAGTGTCTTGCTCAGGGACACAGGTGTCACGACCGGGATTCGAACCCACAATCTGCTGAACAGAAACACCAGAGCTTGAGTTCGGTGCTCTTATCCGCTCGGCCACGACACCCCACTGTAGTCTCCCCAGCCTTCAGAGTCTAGACCCTGGTTCGGCCAACACCAATTCTTCACCATTATGTCATGGAGTGCAAATTAATACACTAAAAAACGAAGGCATACAGAAATGGTCATACTGCATCATCAAAAAACACAGAACAAACGACTAACAAAAGTACTAAAATAAAGGAGTTGGCTTACCGCTTCGCTGAGCTGCTCCATCTGCATAGATTTCTGACACAACAATTCTGCCAGCAAGAGGTGAACCAATGCCTCCTTCAATAAGCATCTCCAATGGTCTGTCCTTTACAATCTCAACCTTACAAAGTGTACGTCCATCAATCACTCTTGGGCTGAACTGCAAATAAAATCAGAAACCCTATAACACAAAATCCAATCTCAGATAGATTAAAATCTTTCAAATTGGAAAAGCAAACATGACACTAGTCTTGAGAAAAATGAAGTTCTGCAATGGATGGTGGCTGACATATGTTTTATGAAGTACTTTAATCTGAAATGAAAGTTACAAATTTAATTAAGCAAAATCAAGAACAAACCAAGTACAATAGATGGTCCCCGATTGCTGGTGTTTACACACTTAGTTTTGTGTGTGGGGATGTCTACTCATTCAAATGGACTTTAACAAAAGGGATCCGGGTGTTCCGACAGACTGAGGACAACCTCGATTTGATTTTGTGTACAAAACCAAACAATGGGAGTACTGCAAAGCTTTTTAATTAACAAAGAAAACAAATCTGGAAAATATCTTCGTTCCAATGAACAATCTTCATTTGAACGAAAATATTAACAAACCCTGGCATGAGCACGTGCAGTTCTGAAGATAGACACAGCCGCCACCGTTGATGACGCTGCAGGCTGCTAGCGTGACTGTAGCGTGCCTTCTTGTCATCAACAGTGGCTTCTGTGTCTCTGGCAGCACTCATGCAGGCGGGGGCTTATTAAGCTTGATCTTTGTTGGAACAAAATTAATCTTCGTTTGTTTCATTTCACCTATGTCCCTTTAAAAGCTCCGCAGAGAACATAGACAATTTCTCTAATTACTTCATTTTCATGTACAAAACAATGAGGACGTCGCTAAAAAATTTAAGTCCAAACACTGGAAGAATCAAGAGAAGTCCCTGATATACAGGATTCACAAACATGGTTGTGTGTGTGTGTGTTTTAAATAGGCGAGCGGTGAACCTTTCAGAAGAGGCTTATTTTAGGAGTTTAATGGACCCACCCCACACACACCTACATCATACATCATTACAAAGCTTGATATGTCTACTTTCAGATAAGGCATGATGTGGAGCTCCAAAATTGGGAGAAATGTGTTTTTCTGGCCATTTTTGTATAAAAAATCTCATTTTTGGTCAAAATTTTGATTTTTAAGATATTTGTATTTTTAGTATCATTTGGACAAGCTTCATCCATGAAGGCAAGTTTTAGACCAATTTGAGGCTCCAGAAATTCACAATTACTACCAGAAGATTACAAAATGTACAGTATGTGTAGGTGATATTATGTGTAAAAGTAGCAGTTTTCTCAAAATCTTAATTCTGAAAGCAAACTGAAAGTGGAACCGCTTTATTAATATCTCTTCAGATTCTGACTGGGCATGAAATGGAGCGGATAACTTAAATTGTTGGGAAGAAGAACCTTTTTTTATGGCAAACTTGCTTTTGAAGATCACTCTTAATGACACCTTTTTGAAAAGAGATTAAAAATCTACTTGATACATCAAAGGCTAGAAAGAAACATACAGCAAGTGCATACATGTGGTATTATAAGTAAGCAACATTTGGTTTCTTTCCAGTTATGTTTTAAGATATTGTATGGCTTTACTCCAATTACTGAACAGTAGCATTGATGAAATTCAGAATCATTCTTGATTATTCTTAAGAACAAGCTGAGCTCAAAAATGTGTAGTGGCATACCTTAGCAGAAGGATACTTTGTACGTTAAGTAAATCGAGCCCACAGTGTCGATGTCCAGTAGTGGCAAACTGTTGCAATTCAGTCCTCTTCACCTTCACTTTGTTCATCATGATAATTTCTGTTGTGAGAGCTAGGGTTAGCACAATCTTCATTGCCTCCACACGCACACAGATCTGTACATGGAAGACTGATGTTGCTACAGGCACAGTTGGTTTCACAACGTTTCCTCTTTGGACAGGAACAGATCAAATCTGACAGTAGTTCTGATGCCATGGGACCTTCGAAGTACACAGGGACAAATACACCATCCCTGTGTTTCCATCCATGTTGATCCGGTGAGCCAAGATCTGGTTGGGGTATATGGGAAGACATCCATATCTTTGCCTGCCACGAGGCTCTTCTAACATGTTCTAAAAAGCTGGCTTCACAGGGTGGAAGTTTGGCTAAAGGCCTGTCCTTGATAGCTAGCTTGAGCCGTAGAAGGTTGAGGTCTCCTTGTGCATCCTTGTATTTTTCACTCTGGTCATACAGCATTGCAACTAACTTTCTTGCTGCATTTATTGCTGCCTGTTCATCATTGACTGCCAGTTTGGAGAGATCTGCAAAACACACAGCTCCCTTGGACTTCAGAAGATTGAAAACCTTCTTCTTGCCTATCCCAAATAGGGAAGACACAGAATCACATCCAGTCAATGAGTGAACAGAAGGAAGAATATGACAGAAGTCAGAATCGAGTGACTCGCATATTGCGTGTACTGGAATGAATCGGCGTAAGTCAGTTGTGCTTGTTATGATGCCTGTTTCAATCCACATCCCATCAATGTGTTCCATTTTAGGAAAGTAGTGAACTGCAAGAACCAAAACATCTGTGTCCGGAGACTTGATGATTACACATCCTTTCACACCACTTGTAACAAAAGCTGCATTTGAGGACGAAACATGCAGAAGCATTCTAGTATCAGCTTCTTCTTGAGAACTGAACAAACATGCTGCATCTTCAACACCGCTTCCAGTGATAGACTTTGTCAGCATTCCATCGCAGAAACCTCCTGCAATAATAAGTGTCCGTGTTGGGCATGCTTTCAAGGCCGTTGGTACATTTTGAACCATGTAGTTACAAAGAAATTGTACAAGCGACTGTTTATTGGCTGATACATTCAGAAACTTCTTCCAAGGAGGTACTGGACGGCCACCAATCACCTGGTATACCTTATATCCTACCCTGGAACCTGTGCGACGATGCCTCTCTGCTGACTTCACGGAGCTCCTACAGTCATATCTGTGAAAGACTTCAATGACCGTGTCTGCTTTGTCAAATCCTTTTAGGACCTGCCTTAAGTATGCCGCAGCTAATTCATCAAATGTTAGGAACTTATCTCCTGCCATCATCTGAATGACAGCCATGGCATCTCTGATGTAAACTGTGCTCGATGTTGCGCGGGCCGGTATCTTAGTCACCTTTTCTGCTTGAGCTTCTAGCTGATGGCCTAATTCGGCCTTGTTTGTTTTCCTCATTGTGCCATCAGGGTTGAAGATGGCCACTGGAACAGCACCTATTGGGTGACTCAGTATGGTTATCAGTGAGACATCATCTCTGCATCTGACTAACGTCAATGCTCTGCGGAAGACAATTTCTGGACTAATGGTCCCTGCTTTTGTATTACCATCACCAGATCGGAATTTTGTCTTCTTATTCATGTCAGCAAATGTCTTGATGCCAGATTTTGTTATAGGACTGTAGAAACCCCTTGTCCCACCAGAAGTTAAAGCTCCTGTCACAAACCTCTCCATTTTGTCTTCACCAACCTCTGCAATATTCAGAAGAGACTCTTGTATTTCTTGTGTTGCATGAAGACCAGTAGATATGTTGACAAGCACATCTGGATGTGATCCAGGTTGAAATGGATTGGTCAAGTTGTTAATTACATGGTTGATGATGGCTGTGACATGCTCTTCATCTTTCTTCTGCTTGGAGGGTAGATTCTCTTTATGATCTTTGTCTTCGCTACTTGTAACCAATCCACTTCTTTCACTCATAGCCTTTGCATACTCGCTCATCACATGCCTTGTTAGAGTCCATCGGATAAGGGCTGGCTTTTTCCTGGTCAAACCCACAATTCCACCATTACTTTTGGAGTCTCTGATGACAGTTTTTTCAACTCCCATGTCACTCCAAATTCCATTAAATGAACCAGGGCACTGATGAATTGCGAACTCTCCAGACTCAAAAGCATTCTGAACATCACTTGGTAGGTCTACCATGTCAAGGCTGTAGACTGGACTCCATCTAGCATAGTTTGGTCTGTTGGCAGCAAAAAAGTAGGGAATCATGGCACGCTGTGTATGAAGGTGAAGTTTCCAGTTGGCTTCCCGCTCAGCACGGACATTAAGAAGCAATACCTGTATAACTTGTAAGAAATGATCCCAGAACTTAAATGTAGAAGACTGAGCACACCCCCAGCTCTGAAATTTTTTCATCGACGGTAAAATATGCTTAGCCACAACATCCTCAAGCTCTCTCACAGCACACTTTACAAACTCCCTGTCGTCAGACTCAAACTTCTGCTGTACATCTGACATCTGCTGCCAAACACATTGAGGGATGGGACAGCTACCTTCTCCATTTTCACACCATTCTATCATTGCAGATAGTTGCAGAGCAGTAAGTGCCTCAAAGACAAGGGTCAATCCACGTACGGCACGATTGAACTGCTTCCCAGCTAGCATTTGATCTGCAGTACAGGCTGCGTAGACATCCGACTCAACAAGAAGGTCCAATAATCCTGCATCTCCCCAGAACTTCCCTATGCATGCAATATAGCAGCTAAGCTGGTGGAAACCACAAAGGCGAAGTATGTGAGCACCAAATTCATTTGGCAAGTTCCATTTCACTTGTTGAGCTACTGCATACAATTGCTGGTCCATGGTTTGGATGGCATGTTGCTGTCCTAAAGCTGCAGACATTTCTTTGCATTTCAGCATGGTAGTGTATACTGTAGCTACATCAGCAGGTTTGGCATCCACAATAGGGGCATATGCTACTGCTGTGTAAGTGGACTTTCTCGTAGCAAGTTTGTGGTTGAATCCTGACCAAAATGGAATCACCTGAGAAGCAACACTAGTGGTTCCCACTGGTAGGATACTACGTGGTAAAAGTCGCAGAAGGCACCAGGTGAGATCTTGCAAAGGTGCGACTTCTATCTGACAAGAGTTGATTTTCTCCAATACATTGTCACTGCGTGCAGGTTCTGGACGAGCCTTTGGTTTTTCATACGCTAAACTCTGCATAATAGACTCTGCTTGCCCAGAGATGTTAAAAGACTTCTCTTTTCCTCGCTTCATAGCTGTTTCTCTTGATGGTGCACTACCTGGAGACTGTTTCTGAAACACTACTCTGGCCATTGAATGGAAGGTATTTTTCCCATCGATGGTCTCAGCGTTAATATCAATATTATCATCCCCTTCTTGAATTAGGCTTCCGCAACTATGACGAGGTGTGATTCCACTTGGAATGAAGACGCCTTCTTGAAGAGTTTGTAGTTCCCTGTTAGCTGCGCTTGTCAGCAAACGCCTCAGCTCATCATAGGTGATACAGAAACCATTGTGACTTAGGATGTCAATTAGTCTTCGAGATCCAAACTCATGATGTATCTGTGCGGCAAGACCCACATGGAGGGGAGTGATTACATTGGAACTGTTGAATACTATGCACTCGGCTATTGAGAGACACCGTGTTTGCTGCCCCAAAGCATTAAAAAAACTAAATTGTTCTTCTTCTGTGGAAAAAAATAGAGAAAAAAACAGTTGCAGCTAGCCAGGCAAACTCTATTACGCACAGAAACTATCAACCAACATGTCTAAGCAGCAAAACCCTGCATCCATTACAGCCCCCCCCCCCCCCATCTGCGCAAAATCCGGCATTATACTGCTATGCCTACAATAATCAGTTAAGCTTAATTATTAATGCAAATGTATTTCGAAAAATAATTTAATGCAGGAAACTCAAGCTATTTTAGTAGGTAACCAAAGTTATGAGCAAATTTTTCCAAAACACGCATTTGTGAAAAACACACATTTTAGAACAATATTCCCTATAGTTACTGTACATTTCCTAGTTTTAAAAAGCTTATTGTAAATTTAAAGAACATTATGACGGCTTTAAACCTACTTTCATGGGTGGGGTGTGTTCCATAGATGTAAAAAATACAAATTCTTAATAAAAACAAATTTTGACCAAAAATGAGATTTTTTGACCAAAATGTCCCTAAAAACACATTTCTCCCATTCTGGCAGCTCCACATCATGGCTAATCTTAAAGGGGACAAATTTTCCTTTACAGGGATACCTGTTGTGGGTGTGTGTGGAGTGGGTCCATTAAGTCGACCAAAATTTTGATTCCGCTGCTCGCCTAAAATTGCACCAAAAATAATATACTTGGCGTAAGGGACAAGACCCTGTTTGTATTGTATCATAGGCAATGATTGAAACATTTTTAGCAGAAGATAATACCAGAGTGTAAGGATCTTTGCTCCACCAAGGTCCCGGTGGAGGATTACTCTGTCCATAGTGTGGTTGCTGAACATTACTTTGATTCTGCAAGGCTGGCCCTTTGCTGTTATCTCCTGTGTTTTTCTCAACATTAAAACCTCTGTATTTCTCCTGAAAATAATGTCAATTAAATTACATAGTAAATGACAGTAAATTAATATTGGGTAGTATTTGGTTTAATATTGGGTTGACAGGTTGAACAAAGAAAAATTGACTAAAGCGAGATTTGAACCAACGAACTCCAAATTGACGTACCGGCGCTCTACCAACTGAGCCATATGTTGGAGGTCTCCCTATTTTGTCAATATCTTTGTTCGGGGGTTCCAGTCAGAAGCCATGCAACCGTTAACTGCCGTGTAGCCAGGGATCACACCCAAGTTCACGATACAACCTGGGAAGCGGCAGCCACGGGATCACCTTAAGGGGATGCAACTTTTTTTATTTCAATAAATGACAAGGAGCTAAATGTGAACTTCCGTATGAACCATAAAAACACTATAAGAGTCTGTTTATATTGATGAATGTTATAGAACAGGTAGATAGCTACAGATTGCTTGGTACTCACATTGCCAATGATCTGACTTGGAACTTAAATTGTCAGGAAATTCTGAAGAAGGCCTGCCAACATTTATTACTTTTACAAAATTAAACTCAGTTGGTTTTCTTCAGTGTATTTTAATTAATTTTTAACAGGCTATATTTAAAAACTTTCTTTGTTCATCAATGATTGTTTGATTGTTTTGGTTTGGTCGTGTTTCTGCCAGTGATCTTCAGAAGTTGATTTATGTTGTTGGATCAGCAGAGAGTATTACTGGTACTAGGCTGCCATCATTGGAATCAATTTATAATTGACTGTATGTAGACTAGTTTCATCCAGCAGCAGATTATTTCCAATTGCTTCAATCCAACCGACGTCTTCAGCACTTTTATGTTAGTAAGTGGTTCACTGATTGCTTTCATTCGTATGCAGTTCATGTTTTTAATGGGATCTATTGTATTAATGTCAGTTTATATATGTGACCCGCTCTGTGAAAATGAGTCTGATTTTGACAATTTAAAGAATTGGATTATACACATGGCTGGAAAGAACATACCAACAGCAGTAATTTGGTATATGTCTAAGCTCTGGGGTGTATCGCGTTGCTGAGTTACTCCTGTTTGAAATTAGCCAATATATCATTTTTTGTTGAAAACAAGTTACAAGTAAATTGATGTTTAAAATTACCATTTCGCTCTACATATAAGCAAAAGGACACAAATTAGACTAAAGTATGATCACAAAATTGTTGTTTTCATAGCTTTATTGACTAAAATTGAGTGTTCTGAAAGTTTACCATGCATAAATAGATCTTAAACAAGTTATAAAAAAAATAATAAAATAAAAATTTTAAAAATACTTTCCACATTGAAACGTCCATTAAAAATAAAATTGGAGTGTTTTTGTCGAAAAATGACAGATTTGGGTTGAGGATCCAAGGTAATCTCTTAAAATACCACAGGTTTTATAACTTCATTATATCAGCAGGTTAAATTTTAGCAGGTCCAGGTATTATAATCTGAAGTAAGAAATGTTTTGGGGATTTCATCAACGATAGTGCCTTTTGGTTTCCAAGGACTACTTTTACCTGTACCCTTGTTCGTGCCAACTTGGGAAAATGCAAATGTGTTTTACCGTTATGTCATATTAAATTGCACTTTTCACTTTATGTAATGTTAGAATCATATAGTGCCCTTCTGTACCGTTGGGGCTATGCGTTCCAACTGATGGGACAAATTCTAACTTAAAACACTACGTACTGAAGTTACTTTTTGTAGCGGTTCTAGCCCATCGGTTCTGTTGGGGCTACAGTCTTATCCCCTCTGACTTCCACTTTGGGGAATAATTACAAGTGCTAGTTTCAAATTTAAGTTGATAAATTCATGTCATAATGTATCGTTGATGTGTGTCTGTTAGCCGGTTAGCCCTGTGTCTGGTATCCAGCTCCTTGCCTAATACTAAATCTCCCTATAGGGGAACATTTTTAAATTGTGTGCATTGAATAAATCCAGCTTTTAAGCTAGAAAAGGCTTTTAAGGCAAAAACCAAGTTGCCTTTGATACATTGTCAATAATATGTCCGAGTAGAAGTTTCTGTTAGTTTTCTTAATTTTCTATTGTCTGGGTTATTTATTTTTTAGAGAGCTTGAGGTGCACAACAAATTCTAATGTTATGGTTTTTAACTTTTTAAACATTGGCTGAATAATTTATTTTATTTTATATATCTTTACATGGGTTTCCCACTCTTCTTCAATTCTACACTATCATTGCTAGTAACAAAACCATTACATACAAATTGTAAAAACAATACAGAATGTCTGTATCCGATTCACCTTAAAAATTTCCTGTGATTTAGTTTGAATCTTTATTTGAATGTTTACTAACAAGGTGTCTTAATCAACAAAGAAACATTTAACTTGGGATTTGTCCATGGAATAACTTCAACCACAAACATGTACCCACAGACATTTAAGCCCAAGAAAAGGATGGATGCACGCAGCTAGCTTGCACTAGTTGTTGTGGCGACGGAGCCAGAAAATCTTTTATAATTTTAATTACTATCTTGCATTTTGAAAAAACATTAATTCTAAACAAAAAACGGGGAAAAAAAGCAATTTTGAAAAGCAGAATTGATGGATTGAGATAATATTACCGGTTTGCTGTTAGATTTGAATGACCAGTTGCTACCCAGACTTTCTTTGCCTATGATGTCTGTCTTGTCCTCTGAAGATTGGGCAGGTGCTTTGACTTGAAATGAATTTACTTCACACGTTGATTGATTCTCACCTGTCTCTGGTGATTGTTTAGGAATTGGTGATACATCAGCTCTGTCCAAAACACAAAATAGTTTAAAGGGCATTTGGTGATGTTTAATGAAACAAAAATTGCATACAGTTAGTTGACCAAAATGAAAGGTTTTATGTTCTTAAAGTTTTGTTCAAAGATATAACTGTCAATTTGAATCTTCAATTTTCAATATTGAATCACCATATAAAAATCGACAAGATTTCTCCTCACACTCTAAGGGTAAAAGAGACCTTTAAAGGAGCAATTACACTCACATGAACAATTTGAGTTGACTATTAGGTTTCCTCTTAAAGGCACAGTACACATTTCCACGCAGGAAGAATATTCCTTGCGGGAATACACAGTCTGAGAAGCGTTTCTGGCAGAAATGCTTCTCAAATTCAAATTTTGGGGAATAAAAAGTGATATATTTTTCATAACGGTAGTACTTCCAATTTAAAAGTTTCTCAAAATTCATTATACTACCCAAAGCTGCTGTACTTCTTACCAAGTAAGTTTTTATTGCCATTAATTTTCAGAGTCATTACCAAACGTGTACTGTGCCTTTAAACTCTTCAAAGTGCCCAAACTCCCACTTAAACATCATAATAATAAAATAATGATAATTAACAACATGAAAAAATCCCTCGTTATTATACACAACTAATTAATACTGGCTTTCCCTTATGTGAGCCTGAATTAGAGAACTTTATGATGAGGGAGCATGCTCGTTGAGTACCACTAGGAAGGCTTGTGCCTGTAGTTGATATTTAGCAAGTACATTTATACAACCAACACTTGTTAAGTTTAACAAAGCTCCAATAGTTTTAATTGCACGAGCTAAATTACTCTTTTATCAAGTCAAGGATTAAAAAGGTACTCACCCTGCCAACAAATACTTTGATTTTTCTAACGGAAGTGCTTCAGAATCCATCCCCTGAAATAAATTAATAATCATTTGGTTTATGTATACAGCAATGGAAGACAAATTTTGCTCAAAAAATAATACATAATTCATTATAAGTTCCAAGAATTAGACAAGTATTGACAATTTTAAGTTTGAAAAGATACTTATTTTATACCTGAGAAGTACTTCTGTATGAAATATTAAAGTAAAATGAAAGATAATTACTCCCAGCTGTTGCTTCATATTTCAACTTAAAGGTCAACTACAAAATAAAGGTCATGCACAAAGCCATGTTGTGCACAAATCCTACAGGTACATGGGAGTGGGTTATGTTATTTTAACTTGTTTGGGATGAATAGATAATAATTTCAGGCAGAAATATTTCTCAAAATTATTACAAGAATACAATCTGCTAAGTTATTAAAGAGATTTTTAAAACAGAAAGAGTCAATTGCTTTTCGAAAACATGTTTTGATGTTATTTGGACAACTGGATACACATGTAAACTATAATAGTATTTTCTGCTAGTGTCTTCAGTTGTTGTCCATGCCCTTTGAGCCCGTTTTGTTACAATTATAATACTTAATATATTTATACTATTACTATTATTTCATATGTATTACAACATGCAACAGAAAGATCCAATTTTCCTTATAGTGCCAGGACCTCCAGTCAGGCTAGATCTGGAGGGTCTTTCCCAGAATCCTTGCTGTTCCCAAAGGAGCCTTCTTCTGTAGTAGCAGATTTACCCTCACCGTTGTTCCAATCTGATCTAGATGTTTCTCAAATGCCTTCTGGATTGTACTGAAATAGTCAAATCAGTGATTACAATCCAAATCTGTGTAAAACAAACCTACTCCTGGATGATAAGTGACCCCAACCCTCCTGTTTGGAGTACAAATACCCATAGTTGGACAAGAAAAAGCAGCAAACCTTCTTAGATCGAAGAGAAATGGTCAGCTGGCTGCTTGATTTAAGCTCCATCACTGCTGCATCATGGGTGATATTCAAGAAGTTTGTACCATTGACATCTAGAATCTGATCTCCAACCTACAAAGTCAGTCATCACAAGTACAGGATCAGATGGTAAACTTCAATTTCCAATAATATTCAAGTGTTGTGTTGCTCACCAACAATCAAGTACAAGCTACACAGTGGCGCTTTCAAGACTTACCGAATTGGGGAGCCGATGCCATTCCAGTGACTCTTTCTACTCAACCGTCAACTGAATTACTCATGTTATTGATCACCTTAACATGAGTACCTAATTTGCCTAATTATTAACCCATTTCTAATTATGTCATTGTTCTGTGTTGTCTTTGTGTTTGGTTATTTGTGTAGGTGTAAGACAAGTTTAATCAGCCCATACTTGATTTATCGAAGTGTTCGATATGAAGTCGCCTGTAATGATTAAATCACTATCCTGAAATAATGACAAATAATGTAACAAATAATGAATACATATAAATGCACATAGCTTATATAAGAATGTGTCACATCTTGTCAACTATGTCAACCTTCTAAATAATTGTTTTTCTGTCATTGGTGTATCTGAATCATGGTTAAAGGATATTCAGGATCCACTCATTCAAATTCCAAATTATTCCATTGAAGGTTTTTGTAGACAAAAAAGAAAGGAGGCGGAGTTGCACTTTACATTAAAAATTATGTTGTGTATAAAATTCGTAAAGATCTGTGTATTAATAACTCTGAAATAGAATCTTGCATTATTGAGATAATTAACTCCTCTCGCAGTAATATAATAACTGGAGTTGTATACAGAACACCTAGTGCTTCATGTAATAACTTCACAGACCATATAAATGAATTATTAGGGAAAATTAGTAATGAAAATAAAAAATGCTACATTGTGGGTGATTTCAATAATAATTTATTAAATTATGATGTGGACGTTGCAGTACAAAACGTCATAGATACTTTGTCTTCTCAGTCCTTTTATCCAACCATAATATCTAAGCCTACAAGAATAGCTGCAGGTAGTGCAACCCTGATTGATAATATTTTAACAAAATGACTTGCTGAATCATATTGCTGGTGTTTTGCTAACTGACATAAGTGATCATTTACATGTGTTTCTGATTATTGATGCTCTAAAAGATAAAGTACAAAATAAGAAAAACTATAAAAAACATTATTTTACTGATAATAATATCCAATGTTTTATTAATGATTTAAATGCAACCGACTTGTGATTCTTTAATTCTCTTGTTATCAAGAAAACCAGGTACTCCTAAGCAAAACCACTAGCCAAGATTTTCAATAGGTCTATAAGTTCTGGAGTTTTTCCAGACGGGCTTAAAATAGCTAAAGTCACTCCGATTCATAAAGGAGGTGATAAACATGTCATGGGTAATTTCAGACCTATCTCTGTTTTATCTACGTTTTCCAAGGTATTTGAAAAGTTGATATTTAGTCGCCTCATTGCATTCATAAATAAACATAACATTCTTTCTGAGTCACAGTTTGGTTTCAGGGCAAATCGCTCTACTGGGCTAGCAACGTCTTATGTAATTAATACATTGCTAAATGCCGTTGAAGACAATAACTTTTCTATTGGTGTATTTTTGGACCTATCTAAAGCTTTTGACACGATGAACCATGATATTTTGATATGTAAACTATAAATGATAAATGATGTTGCGAGTAAAATATCTAAGAATATTGGTATAATTAATCGTCTAAAGAAATGTTTACCAAAGAAATGTTTACCAAAATCTTATATAATTGTTTTGTTCTTCCCTATTTAAGTTACTAAATTCTTACTTAGGGTGGTTTATCTACACAATGTAATAGGCTTCTTACTTGACAAAAGCGAGCTGTTACAATAATTTGTAACGCTGGTTTTCTTGATCATACTGCTGCATTATTTTGTAATCTTAAATTGTTAAAATGTAATGATCTTTATCAATTGGAATTAGGTAAATTTATGTACAAGTACATGAGTAATGCATTACCACCTTGTTTTAGCTCATTTTTTACTCTAACTACTAGCATTCATTCATACAAAACTCGAAGCACTTCAAAGAAAAATCTTGAGTTGTTTCTCGCAACCGAACCTCAATGTATAAAAACAGCCTTGTTCAACGTGGTGTTACATACTGGAATAATTTGGATGGTTCTGTTAAATCTACAATCACTCTACCTATATTTTTCAAAAAAACTTAAAACAATTACTACTCAGTGCATATTCATTATAATTATTTCATGACTTTGATAGTATGAGCCAATTCAATGATGGCTTGCTTTTTGGTATATTGTTGGTACACCTACATTTGTTCGTCTGTCCTTTTAGTCCTTTGTCTTTGTGAGTCTTATGCTGTGTTAGTTTGTCAATAGGTTAGGGTACAAAAGCCATAGCCTCACCCAATCCTAAGTTTTGCCCTTCTGACTTGTTAATAATTTTGGCTACTGTTTATAACTGTCATTCACTACTAATATTTATGAAACACTAATGATGTATTATATCATGTGAGGGCAATACCGAAATAAATGTTTATTGAATTGAATTGAATTGAATTGAATAGGTGGGTGCAGGGGTCTCCAGTCTCCATACGAAGAATAACAATAGGTTTATGTGTGAAATAAATTGGTTTGCAGGAATCTGACTTTTGTCTCTACTATTTACTAGTGTATTATATGATATTATAGCAAAAAAGACATAATTCAAAAATTATTTTAAAAACAAGTTTGACACTTCTTGTATAAAGTTAACACTAAAAACACTTAAAAACACATTAAATTGAATAACTATCTTCTGTCAATTACTCTCTGCCAGAGATAATAAAAACTTACTTTCATGAATATTTGAATAATTTGAAAATCTTCTTTATGTCGTGTATATTTTTAGGTAGAATTTTGTGCATTGGATAATTTACCACCTTTTCAAACTTCATTAACCCATTATTAGGTAGGGGAGATAAGCAGACATTGTTAAAGACAAAGTTTTAGAAATTTGTTAATATTGTCTGATAGATTTGACTAACAAAAAAGGGCTTACCAAAATAACCGTATGCTTAGATCAACATAAAATACTCACTACACACACCATCTTGGTGTCATGACATGTTTATCAACTTGTACACCAGGGCTTAAAACAATGCTTTGGCATGGTACAATGTTCTTGGCAAATCATTGGGGAAAAATGTTCCTGTGATATGCCAACAAGTTGATTGTTTCCAGCAAGGTACAGTAACAAAAGAAACAGAACACTCATTGAAAAGAAGTTATTTTCTGGTGAACAGTCAATCTAACCAGTTAAAAAAAATTACTAAACATCTAAATATGCAAGGAGGCAGCTTTGGCAAGTTTGTGGAAGTAAGTTTAAAAAACTAATAGTTTTTTTAATCTGTATTCAAAAAGAATTAAGCATTAATTGAACTTTACCTGTAAGCCCATTTTTTGAGCCAATGACCCGTTACTGATTTTCAGGATGAATATACCAGGCTCATTATTTTGTCCAGTTCCAATTCCACAACCCAACTTCTTGCCAGTCTGTAGATTAACAAATACTTTACGATCTGTCTCTTTACTAACTTCATTGCTAGTCTCCAATTCAACCTGCAAATTAAGAAAAAATGTCAAGCATTACTTTTACTAAAAATGAACCCGATATGCTACTTGTTATTAAAATTTGAAGAAGTATAACTACAATGTAAAATATTACAACAAGAATACATGTGTAAGACATTAAATTACATAAAACGGTTTTGAAGAAAGCAAACGCACTCTATGTTGTTTTGTCAGAGATCTAGAGACAATATGGGTGCGTTCAATTAGCTTCCCCGGGTCAACCCCGGTGTGCTCGTCCTGTGGTGAGCCCCTGACATGAGCTAATCGAATGCCAACTTCCCCCAGCATTCACACCATTGCATCTTGGGACAGCCTACCCGGAACTACTTTTATGTTGTGCATTACGTCCACAGATTCACGAAAAGATCGTAAAATAATTATTATCAAGGTGAAACTGCAACGTTAAGTTATTTTACACGCCCTAGTTGATACACAATTACCCATCTTCGAATAAAAAAATACTTCTGCTCACAAAGTCACTGTTTAAAAGGTGAAAAAGTATGCCAAACTTCCTGAAAGTGCCCCGCTGAATTACAAACAAAATGGTGGACATTAAGAAAGTTTTTCGTTGTGACGTCATGCACCTCGGTCAGCCCCCTAGTGAGCCGCTCCACAAGCAGGGCACTTGGGGCTGACCCGGGTGAGCCCCGAGAATGACGTCAAAGCTATTCGAACGCACGGGGGGAAGACCTGGGTCGACCCAGGGAAGCTGATCGAACGCACTCTATGTTGTTTTGTCAGAGTTCATCAGGTCCCAGTCATTGCACCTGTGTCCTTGAGAATGACACTATAATAACCACTTAATGCCAGAGGAAGTGTTAACAAGCAAAACAAATTTCAAGGAAAAAATGGGGACCATGATAGCTATGAACACTCATAAAAAGTTTCTGTGCATGGAGCTTGACTTGGCATCTCATCTCATTTTGTGTTGGGTGAGTTCAACAGCTGATGGTGTATTAAATCACTCATAATGCTAATTGTGTAGCATGCACCATGCATGTACTCATTTTGTGTTGGTTCACTCAGAATGCTAATTGTGTAGCATGCACCATGCATGTACTCATTTTGTGTTGGTTCACTCAGAATGCTAATTGTGTATCATGCACCATGCATGTACTCATGGTGTCGAGCTTTGTTGGCCCAAAACAGACAGGGACAAAAGGCCCTAAAATCAAAGATCATGCAAATTATTTGTTGGCTTTATATCCTTTTTACAGTTTGAAAAAATTTGTTTGGGGGAAACTAGTTGGCTAATATAAGGGGGCTCCAAGCTAGCCGTTTATATAGAGACAGCATTCCAGCCAGGATGTAGTTGCAAGAACAAGCAAACACGAAGCCTTACCATGTGGGGTCCGGGGTCCGCTTTAAAGCCTTAGGAATATATTTGTTTTAATTACATGCTCTCTGGTGCAATCTAGGACATTTCAAAGGCGTTTAACACATGATTTTTACCTGGGATTAAAGAAAATATGCTTTATTTTCCATCCCTCAAATAAAATTTTGTCCCTACAAACTGTTATGTTCCCTCAAAATAAAATATATATATAGTGTTTTTTCTTCGAAATATCATTTCAAGAGAAGGAAATAAAACTTTGATCGAAACAATATTTTGAGGGAACCAAATGTTATTTTGAGGGAACTAAATGTTATTTTGAGGTGGCAAAATACAAACCTTATAACATTGTACCTAGACAGGCTCCATAACATGGCTAAGGGCACACAAAGAACATAGCTGAGATCAAGTGACAATGGTGGTACAATATTTATTTAGCTATTTAAAAAAAAAATTCTTGGCGAAAGTTTGTTCATTTTCAGGACTAAGCGTCTTTGACCTAACTCTTTCACAACTCGTAAAACAATTTTGAACTAAATTTTGTGGCAATGGTGTGACATAGGGCACCCTTAATCTGTGCTAATGATAACAAAATGATTGTTTCTTGACTTTCAAAAAATGCCTGTGTGTCCAAGCACAGCCTTTTACAAGGCCTACAATATACATGTATATGTATACATGAATGGCACACAAACAGTAGTCACGTGTATGTGTTCATGTATATCTCGGAGGGATCAGTTGCCAGCCATGAACTGTTCACAGCTGATGAAAGAGGTTACAAAAGAGTCATGAATATTCATTAACTTGCTTATTCTCCAGATTGGCTGCCGGTCAGCCAATCAGAACATTTAAAACAAAAGTGATTTTTATGTACAGTTGCTGGTCATTTTTTTTTCCCGTCACAAAAACATTAAACCTTTTAAAATTTGTTTGCTTGTAAAAATTAATTTGTTAATCCTTAAATTCAAACAAAGGCTTTAAATTGCATCTTTATTGACAATATTACAAAATGTATCACACAGCCGAATGATGATGTAATATGAACAATGTATACCTGAGAGTGATTGTTCTGGTCTTTGCTGACAAGCCTCCATGTGATTTGATCATTTCTTTCAGTTCTCTCTGGTAGCATGCCGACACCTACCAACAGAATGATATCATTACTCAGTTACTCAAAAGGTCATCAACTTTTGGTAAATGAGGATGCTAGATGCTTTTACTTTTTCAAACCATAGAGCAAGGACTTCTGTGCTACAGGACCAGCTATTTCAAGGGACATTTCTTTCATGCACTCAAAAAAAGCAAATATCCCTGTCACTAAAACAGAGGTTAAATTTAAGTGCACTGAAAGACTAAATGTACAGTGTACAGACCTTATAATTTGTATCCCCCGAACAAAGATATTGACAAAATAGGGAGACCGCCAATATAGGGCTAGATAGCTCAGTTGGTAGAGCGCCGGTAAGTTAATCCGAAGGTCGTTGGTTCAAATCCCGCTCTAGTCAATTTTCTTTGTTCAACCCCATACAATTTGTATCTCTATCTACATAAATAACAGTAACTTATTTTACTAACATCTAACTTTCAGTTTGATGATTTTGCTCATAGACAAGGCAGCTATTACTTCACTGTGTGTTGCTCGTTTAATGTTGTAACCATTCACACGAACTATTTCATCACCAACCTACAAAAACAATTAAAATATAAATAGTTATGTTTCTATCAACATAAAATTTCGTTCAAGTCTGAATTTCTATGCGTGTCACAAATTTGCTTTCTTTAGGAAATTCTATTTCACGAGGGTTTGCTGTGCATGGTTAGACTTGGTTCAAGTCGGGTTTGGTGCTAACCCAGTCAACGGTACATACCTAGCTCTGATGAGCTTTTTTAATGTGCGCCCTCTAGTGCCAATTATTTGCTACTCCAAGTTTGTTTGCACATTTATAAGTTTTCAAAAGACAAACTAAAATGGATGTTTAGTTTCTGCCCTACACCTATGTATAACATCAATAAAAAACTGTTCACATTTTCTTTTTTGCAGAAAAAAGATCTGGAGGTATATCCAGCAATCCTCCAACCCTTATATGCTCATAGTCACTGAGGTCAGTTCAAATGCTCAAAACAAGTTGTAGGCAAAATAAACATGAAAAGCTTTCTGTGTTGTTATTTTTTGTTTTAGTTGATTCAAGACAGTCTTATTAAGAGCTTGCACACAAGCATAATATTTGCCATACCTTGAGTCCTTTCTGTGAAGCCCGTGACTTGGGTGTTACCTTAGATACAAACACACCAACATCAAACTCGACCCCACCTCTCAAGGAAAAGCCAAGACTCTCAGATCCCTGGCGATCAAAGTGAATGCTTCTCAGTTTTTTGCTGTAATAAGACAGCATCATTTTTTTTCTTAGTTAGTATAGTTAAGTTTTATTACTGCAATAAAGTCTTGTTGTTTATTACTTGATATTTGTGTTATGGCAAATTACAAAATTACTGATGGAAGTGGTTAAATTGTTTTGGTATAAATTTGAACTAGTTGCATATGTTTCCCAAAGAGGAGTTGTCTACAACCCCCAACCCCCACCCCCACCACCCCCAAACAAACTGAGGATTCTTGTGTTTAAAGCTAGCTCCATCAATATGAAATAAATTGACTTAATTACAGGCATGCAGTTAACTGCAGTTTGTAAATAATAAAGAGGAAAACACTTAGCAAATCAAAGACTTTGTACTGTGTTTTTCAATTTTCAATTTTCAATGATACAGCTGAGGATGCAAAAATAAGGTAACCAGCTGCAAAGTTGTATGCCTATAAATATGATGATCAAAACTAACACTAAGTGGCCGACAACCTGCTGAAACCGTGCACAAGGTACAAAGAAAAGGAAAAAGTTAAAACATAAACTATGATTGTTATTGTTAGGTTAAATTTTACCAATTAAAAATATTTCCTCTTCTTAATCTTAGTAAAGCAGATCCACTTTAATGTTTTTGATAAACACTTTCATCACACACCAATGCAATGGAAACCCTCGTGCTATGACGCCCCCTGAGTTACATTCAGTTTTATTTGCACATTCTATGTAATAAAGTTACCTAGGTAACGAAGGGATTAGCTGATTATAGAGAGCCTGTTGAGATGGCTGGATGAAAGGACGCACTTGATCAAACAATACAACACGATGTGGATGGCTAACCACTGATCCCAAGCAATCCACAAACTTTGATACTTCATGATTCCTACAGAATGGAAAAAGAAAGTGCAACACAAAGGGTTAAAACATCAGGAAAAGTGAAGATGGTCATATCATCCTTGGACCAACCTCAACAAAGGAATGATTCCTGCAGAACATGTAGATCCTTTACTGCCTTAAAATTTGTTTCAGGCATTTCCGAACGACTTTAATACTTTTAAAGTCTGTTGAAAAATTTGCAGGTGTCTAATAATATGCAATATTTCATTTTAGTCAGTAACGATCAAATGCTTTATACTCGGCACATACTCCCTTGTAGTTTGTGACAGGGTTAGGTCTCGTGATGCATGGTAGGACTGGTTTTCCAGTCTAGTTTTTCCCCAATGGGTTTACACTGTGTGTTGTGTGCGTTCCAGAATAGGCCTACATATGAGAAGTTTGTGATCTATGAAGATTTTTACAAGTACATGGAAGGGAATGATCCAATATAGCTAATGAGAGTAAGGCTTTTTTAAGTTTGTTTTTTGGTTGATTAACATGGTTGACCCAATTGGTCTTGAACATGAGTAGCTGAAAGTTTGGCAGGAGCAAAATTATTGTCACTTTGTCCCACTTATGTTTGCAAAAAACGTTTCAGCCCACCTCTTCCCCCTATGCTCCACCTTTGGTAAAACCATTAAGTGCTATATGTGTAATGCCATCTTTGTCAAAAAAATCACAGAACCTCAGAAGGGTCTTCAGAAATGTAATAGGGACAACAGTTGACAAAGATGGATGCCAATTTTTAAGACCCTGGAGAAACGTTACAATTTAGGCTGGTCATTATCATTGACTTTTGATGTCCAAGACTTTAGTCAGTAACCATGCAAAAGCACAACCAACCATGGGGCACTCATTCAAAAATTGAAGATGGTTGTAAGAAAGCAATCATACTGACTTATATAGATGTTTCAGTGTGGACAATTTTATCACTACAGTTATTCTTTTAACTTTACATACCATCCAGACCAACATGACCAATGTCACTATTAGCGCTAGTCACTATGATCAAAATTATCCATTCCAACCAAACTTATGACAAAGAATTTTTTTTAAATCTTTATAAATATATATGTACTAACACATTAAACTGTGTGTCTTGGAAAAAAAATTATTACATGTACACTCACGTCTGGTAGTCTCTCAAATACTTGAACAGCAAGTCTCTTTCAGATTCAGCCTCAATCAATTGCTTTATCTGTGAAAAGGGAAAAGTCAATGGAAGAAAAGGTTTATGGTATAAATGAGTCAATGTTTTTATTGTTAATAAAGTACCAGGGATCTGAGGAGAAGAGGGAGTAGCAGGTAAGAGCAATAGTAGAAGACCTGGCAGCATCATGGCAGATATCTTCCCCGGTATCCAGAGAAAATAATGGCATTGCTCACACCCCTGCAATCAATTTCATTTATGCCTGATTATTTTATTCTATACCTGAGAAGAGAAAAGCAAGGCTAGTACGCACAACACAATGTACAACATTATCATCCAGGGTAGAATTCCCTGAAGAACTAAAAAAGGAAGAGTTTTGGCAAAAAGATTGGCACAATGGTTTCGACGGCATTGCAGTGTTTCAATATTGCACATTTGTTCATTTGTAGAGTGTCTGAGTAGTGCTTGTCACCATCAGCAAAAATAAGGCCTAAACAAAAATTGTTGGATTGCCCTTTCCCGACCGACGGTAAAAGTAGCAAAATCTCTGTCGCGTTTTTTTTTGGGGGGGGGGGTTTCCCTGTTTTCACTTCAGAATTTTGATTTCATGAATATTTATGCTTACAAAATGGTAAATACGGTTGCCCTTTGTTTAAAATATAGATGAAAAGACACATATTTTTAACCATAAATCATTATATTTTTTCGCCAGGTACATGACAAACAGGGCAATCATAAACAGTATATATTTCATGTCATGTTTTAGTACTTTGACTCGAGTTTGCCTTGGTGTATTTTGTGATGGACATTTTCAGGGCATTTTAATAAAAAGAACAACGGAAATAAAATACAAACCTTTGTAACATACATGTAGGCCTATAGCCTACGTTAAAATGTCTTCTTCCCGTAATAGAAATGTTGAAATATTAAATTAAAAAGGGAAAAACGAATACAAAAAAAAAAAATGGGGGCTTTCCCGATCGCGCAGCCGATATGAAAAAGCGAGTGGATTGTTTACACGTGAGCATGCACTAGAGAACATGTGACAGCTGCATCATGAACATGTACATGTGTACATTTACATGTACCTTGAAAAAAAAGAAAAAAAAGAAGAAAAAAAATCGACTGACCGACCCTAGAAAAAAAACGGGTGAAAGGGCAATCCAACAAATTTTTTCTTTTTTAGTCCTAATTCTACATGCTTGCTTCTGCACCATTTCCAGATCATTGCAATTGCACTGTTTACTTGACATTGCACCTGACTATGTGGGGGCAGCATACTCTACAAGATCACTTGTGCTTAAATAAGAATAGTTCAATTCAAGAAGCATTAACATACCATTTGCACCCTTGATCATTGAGTTTATGCGTGTGACACTTTAAGTCTCTTTCCTGAAACACTATATAATTTTAAGTTCTAAAATGGTAAAAAGAGGTAATGTATCCAAGAGGTTTATTACAGAATATTCTCACAGCAACAGAATAAAGCTTTTGTTCCTCCACTAAAGCTGAATTAGCTAAAGTTTGTTTTTTTATAAATAATTTTAGGTTGAACAAAGGAAATTGACTAGAGCGGGACTCGAACCTGCAACCTCCAGACATTAACATGCCAGTGCTCTACAAACTGAGCTATCTAGTCCTATGCCCTATTCTAGATAGCTCAGTTGGTAGAGCACTGGCACGTTAATCCGGAGGTCATATTCATGTCTCTGTTGTCAAGTATGAGTCCTACCCAACGAGTCTGAGTCCAAGTCTCTTATGAATGTCAGATGTAAAGTTAGTACCGTACTGTTAGTGTTAGTAAGTCACTGCATCACACGCGTGAGTATCCGCAGCATGCCCAAATTCCGGCTCCAAAGTTGACATAGGCCTACCTGTACGTTAGTGTGTATTTTTACAAAAAACTAGCAATTTCCTCATTCAATAGCATTTTTATGCCGGGAAGAAAGTTTTAATTCTGAGGAAACATTAGCTCACTGCAACTCCTATCCATGGGCTTCTGTGATCAGTGGAGCCATTTTCATAACAAAGTTTTTTCTTTTAAACAACTGCTCCTAAATATGGAAACTTAACCGTAATGACATGCCATCGTCTTCCCGTCACTTGAGGAACATAAATTTGGGGTTGAACACAACCATGTGTAAACCCAAGTCAGGCAGACTATAAGACTGTAAGATGAGACTAATGTATCAAAAATACAGGATAATCAATGGTCATTTATCTCAAAAAGGCATCATCTAAGTCCCTGAACAAAATCATCCTATTCTTTGTTCTTGCTCCAGGAGGCTTACCTACATGTAGTACATGTAGGTCACCCTTCCAAATTCAACAGATGAGGCAGGCTTTCATTTTCAATGTTTAATTCTTCAAAATTTAAAAACAGTGTTTCGTTGTGATAAAAGAAAGGTTTAAATGGAAAAGGGTTGTCATGTTAACATTACACCTGTGGAAAATCCGGGCACAAGATGATAGGAAAATAACTATACATAATATATTTGTAAATCTACAAAACAAAACAGAGGTATTTCAGTGGAGAAAAAAAGAATGACTGATTATTTAATACAAAGGAATCATAAAAAAATTCTGGGTCTTTTTAATTAATGGTGGTAAAACTTACAATAACTCTTTCAAAATGTGTGGGTTTTTTCATCATATATTCTTGTCCACCATCTAGTTTTTAATTCTAGCACTCACAAAAAAAACATGAAATGGCCTCCAACCTGAAAAACCATACTAAGGAGCAGAACAGAGCAACAGATGGGCATGATAAAGGTTCATCAAGAAAACATTGCATATGTTGCTCCATCAATGCAGACAGTGAAGTCAACAGATCAACTGATCACTGAGTTTGCAGATGTCATTTAGAGAGCAGGATGCCCCGAGAACAAATATCACCTAGACATGCTGGATGTGGATGCAACTGTCACACTAGTTGTGGTGCACCCAGCGGGACAAGTTACAAATGCTTTGAAGCAAAAGCTTGAAGGGAGAGTTAGACAAACTTAATTTATCAAGCCGATTGGTACACCTACACTACGAGTATCAATGTGTCTGTGTTGTAAAACCACAAAAACTGTGCCTTTGTCTCATTTCCAAAGATCTCAACAAAGCACTCACCACCCAATAAAGCGATTGATGATTTGTGATCAACCTGTATTAATTACACGATGATTTAAACTTGTTGTTTTGATTTGGTAGTATGCCATAGTGCTTGCAACTTGCATGCAACTTGCATGAGGCTACATGTATGGTTCCGACTGAATGTTTCATCAGTGGAAGCACAAACTGCATCTTTTGAACATGTTATTAATTACATTTTTAGGAGTTCGGGGCAATAGCCCGAACAACCCTTTGTTTTTGTTCGTTTCTTTAAGGTGTTTGGGCACTTCGCCCGGGAACACCAGTTTGTTTTTTTAAATACTTCTTTTTCTTCTTCTTATCCCTCGCGATTGTCTGCTATCAAAAGCACACTTAATTCCCATGCTCACACAACCTTCTAACTTTAGATAATTATAGTTAAATAATCATTAGTAGATAAAACCTTTGCAATGACGTCATGATGACATCATCAGGTGTCGAATTACGTTAAATCAAAGTTTAATATTTTAAAACATCATAACTCATGAACCAAACAATGGATTTTTACAATCTATATATCATCGGAAAGGCCTTTTAACATGTTTAAGACTTCATCAGCTGTCAACATACAGTAAATCAAAGTTTAATAATTCATAAATTCATAACTCAAGAAGTACATTAGCTGTTATAACATTAACAATCTGTACATCATCGGAGAGGTCATGAAAAATCTTGCAAATACTACACACAGTTTTACACCATTTGACTTTGACTTCCTGTTCAAACTGGAAGTTGTAAATTTTGAAATTCATACTTTAGGAAATATTCATATTTTTTTTACACACACTACTCACAGATTTTAAATCATGTTGTAGGTCCTAAGGCGTTCTCAAACTTTGCCACAAAGATGTTACCTATTTGACCTTCACTTCCTGTTGAAATCGGGTATGCATTGACCCGCTGTTAAACCGGGGAAAATAACTACACTGAAAAACACACACAATGCGTGATCTATACCTGTTGCATGGTGCGCGGCGTTTCGCTCTTTTGACCACTAGGTTCAAAGTCCGAACATGCTTACAAGTACTCTGTTCAAGGTTCAAGCAACCTGATTTTGGCAATAAGAGGTATTCTACACTGGGTTGCACAGTCACGGCAATGTGTCTGAGATTGCGCCGCAGTTTATTCCTAACCAAAGGTGAACCACAGTACATACCCCCATTGGATTTGTGCATGACCAACATAAGTAATTCCTAGGTAAGTAAAGGTTACTTCTAGAAACTATACGGCTCCTCACGCGGCGTCCACAAATTGCGCAAAAAAAAAAGAATGCGCGGTGTACGCGCAGCCTTGCGCCTGGCGCACAACGGGCAGTCTTTAGGCTCTACGCATACCGCGCATTCTTAATTTTTTGCGCAATTTGAGAACGCCGCATGAGTGCCGCGATGAAGAGCAAAACAACCACGAGTATTGCGTGGTAAATTTCATTTTTTTAAGAAGTTTTTGCATGTAACTCGACAAAAAGGCCTCACAAACATCGTGAATGTATATTTAGTGTGATGGGAAATTTTTAGTTGTGTAGTACAAATGAAACTGAAGTTATTGCTGGCTAACGACCATAAAATGTTCACCTATCAACGACCATTTTGAAAACGTATAGGTTACGGAGGCCCAAAATGTTAGACTCCCTATTTTGTCTGTATCTTTGTTTTGGGGTTGTATCGCTTCTGACTGCGGGGGTCAAAAGGTTTTAGGATGATCGGGGCGGTGAGGGGGATTGAGCCACTCAAATAGCCTCTCCTAACTCAAACTCCTATTGCCCGGCTTCACGTGCCGATCCCTGTTGCGAACAACTGTGGGCAGAGGTGTGAAGGCGAATTTCTGGCGCCTTAAAACCAGAATGCTCCGGGCAAGTGGGGCTCGTTAGCCATGGGAGGCAGCCCACCTAAGAGAAGGAAAACTTTGATTTCAAACCCGGGTAGATAGTACTCGTCAGCTATGGTCAGCGACTCATCTAAGAGAAGACCACTCTACTTCAAACCAGAGGGGGAGCATCCTATCTGGATTCCCCTACCCAAGGAATACCAACTACCATCCAGGCATAGGTTGTTGCGATGGGTTAGTTCCCCGTCCAGCATTTAAAAAAATCTTTACTACGAAACCTGACAAATGAGAAACAACTAAATCAAGTACCGAAAAGCCACCTCCGACTAGACCAGTCAGTATGAAGGATGACGGTGAAAGCCCTTCTAGGGAAGCCACCAACCAGACGAGAGGGAGGAAGATTAGGTACAACCCAAAGGGAACAAGTGCAGTAAACATCACAAAAGAGAAGCTCAGGATTGGAAACCGGAATGTCCAAGGATTAAACGCTCCAGGAAAGATTGATGTACTGACAGAAGAATGCAATTCTTACAATCTTGATATCGTAGCTCTGACAGAACTTCACTGGCTTGGTCAAGGCAGAACTAGATTTGGTAAATGGGAGATGATACACTCTGGTGCTGACAGCAACAAAAGGGAACGAACTGTTGGTCTCATGGTATCTCAGACTGCTGCGAAATCCCTGCTGTCATACAAATGCATCTCTGATCGACTAATGGTGGCAAGATTCAATTGCAGACACGCTAAACTCACCCTGGTAGTTTGTTACGCTCCTACAAACAGCGAAACTCGCCCAGATGACCAAGCCAACAAAGATACTTTTTACAACCAGTTGGATGATCTGACATCGAGTATTCCGAAGCACGACATTCTGATCATCATAGGAGATATGAATGCTCAGCTTGGAAATGACACAGACACATGGAAACCTGCTCTTGGAAGTCATGCAGAAGGTAACCTAAATGACAATGGCATCAGACTTCTGTCTTTTTGCCTAGCCCACAACCTAGTCATTGGCTCTTCGCTGTTCCCACACAAGAAGATCCACAAGCTCACTTGGAACTCTCTAGATGGGAAAACAGTCAACCAAATTGACCATACTGTAATTAACCGCAGATGGCGAAACTCCCCAAAGGATGTGAGAGTATATCGGGGAGCAGATATTGGAAGTGACCATAACCTAGCAGTTACAACCATTCGTCTCTCACTGGCAGCATCCAAGCAGCAAAAGAAACAGCTGAAATATGACAATGCAAAGCCACTAGATGGGGATATACTACAGTGTTTTGATGCTACAGTTGGTGGCAATTCCATGCTCTAGTCGATCTGGAAGTAGAAGATGACATCGACAAAGAATGGAATCATTTCAGTAGTTCCATCAATGAGGCTGCAAAGAAAGAACTGGGTTATCGGAAGCGGAAGCAAGAAGACTGGATCTCAACACAATCACGAGATCTGATTGCAAAGAGGAAAGAAGCCAAACCTTCCCTTGACGCCAAGTACAAGGATCTCAACAGGGAAACTAGAGCTAGCCTGCGATATGATAAGAAAACTTGGTATGCTAGTATTGCAGATGACATCCAACAAGCCTCTGCTATTAACAACATTCGAGAGGTTTACCAAAAGAAAAACATCTTGATTGATAAAACTAGCAGGAGAGTAACACAGATCACAGACTCTGAAGGCAACATCATAAAGGATGAGGCAACACGGCTGCAGAGGTGGGCTGAATACTTTGAGGACCTACTCAATGCAGACGAACCTGAAGAACTCCTTGACTTCTCCCAGTTTAATTCATTTGGTGAACTAGAAATCGACATGGAACCACCAACCATGGAAGAGCTGAATAAAGCTGTTAGTCTATTGAAGAGAAACAAAGTTCCAGGGATCGATAACATTCCTCCGGAGCTACTTAAGGATGGAGGCGATAACATCAGAGAATGGCTGTTACGAATTTGCAGACTTATTTGGCTAAAAGAAAGAACTCCTAGCGAATGGGGAAAGGGCATCATTTTACCACTGCCAAAGAAAGGGGACCTCTCATACTGCAACAACAACAGAGGGATCACCTTACTTGATATAGCAGGGAAAGTGTTTTTTAACATCATGCTCTTGAGAATCAAGGATGACATAGACAACAGGATGAGAGAAAACCAAGCAGGCTTTAGAAAAGGCCGTTCCTGCCAAGATCAAATTTTCACCTTGAACCAAATTATTGAAAAGTGTTTGGAACAGCAGCTACCATGTCTTGTAAATGTTATCGACTTCAAGGCGGCCTTTGACTCAGTTCACAGACCTTCACTCTGGGAAATTCTCAAGATCTATGGCATCCCTAGTAAGATGATCAATATTATCAAGAATTCCTATGAAGACACAACATGTGCAGTGAAGTCGGAGGGATCCATCTCCACCTGGTTTAAGATTGTTACAGGCGTGAGACAAGGCGATATCTGGTCCCCCTTGCTGTTTGGTTTGATCATTGATTTCATCATGAGACATGCTGTAGACGTTAACAACAGAGGTATTGTCCTTATACCCAGGCGAAGCTCAAGGTACCCTGAGGTAAGGCTTTCTGATTTAGACTATGCGGACGACATAGCTTTATTCGAGGAATCTGCTACCAAGATGGCTGAAACAACAGAAGCCACTAGATCATTTGCAGGAAAACTCGGGCTACACATGAGTTTCAAGAAAACAGAGCTCATGACAATTGGAAAGTCAACCGCCTCCGCAGCCACTCCCATTGTCCCACTTGGAAATGAAGGAGCATTTTAAGTACCTAGGCGCCTTCTGCAGTGCTGATGGAACAATTGGCAAAGAACTGAACAACAGAATTGGCAGAGCTGCAGGGTCTTTCAGGGAGCTGGAGAAGATATGGAAAGATCGATATCTCAACTTGGGCATCAAGATGAGGTTCTACAACTCTTGTATTCTTTCAACCTTGTTGTACGCCGCTGAATGTTGGAGTCTGACAGAAAGAGATGAGGCTAGGCTAGATGCATTTGACATGAGATATGCCAAAGAAAGATCCTGCGCATTAAATGGACACAACATATCACAAATAAGCATGTAAGAGCAATGACCAAACAGCCCCCACTCTCAAACATCATAAGAAAATGCAGACTGCAGTGGTTTGGTCACCTCCAACGAATGGGAACAAATCGGATCACTAAACAACTCTACAACTGGTCACCAATCCATGGGAAACGTAGACGAGGTCGCCCCAGGACAACATGGAAAAATGTAATCCAGAGGGACCTCTCCAGACTGGGCATTGGGTGGTCTGTGGAGGAGGCAGAAGTGGCAGCTCAAGACCGGTCTATTTGGAAGCTTCTCACCAGTCAGGCAGCTGGTGCAGAAATGCATGATGCTAACCGATGATGATGATGATCGCTTCTGACTGGCAGCCCGAACAATTATTGCGAATGCTCGAAATGCATGATTTCTTCCACTCAAAATCATTTTGTGCACTCAAAATGTTTTAAGAACTGATTTGAAGATCAACTTGAACGAAAACACTAAAACAAATTTGACCATTTATATTTGTTTACTATGTGTTTAGTTATTATTGAGTTTTAAGTTTGAAGTTTTCAGCCCTGCAAATTTTGCTGAAATTTGATCGGAAAAACTAGCCCCTTTTTAAAATTTTTGAACTACATGTAGAGGGTTTTTTTTGCCATTGGCGGTACCCTTACATGTTCGGAACCATGACATCATACTGCGTGCGGACGGTGGAAGATTGTTTATCTTTGTCTCTATATCTCTATGCATTTACTGCTTGTCTTGTTTGGATCATTTTCTATTTCTTCAAGGTTTTTTTTTTCCAATAACGTGTGCAAGTTTGTATCATGCCAAGCAAATGTGCTGTGGATTCCAGAAACAGCAAAAAGAGTCCAGAGGCTATTATTTTTTTTCTTTCATTTTCCAAGGAATCTGGCAATGTTTGTTAACAACTCTCGAAAGGATTTCAAGTCCTCGAAAGGTTTATATAAGGGGATCACCAAGAGTTATTTTCAAAAAGGTTTACTGTTAAAGGTACATGTTGCCTTGGATCTGTCGAGTTGGTCTATAATGCGTTTGGAACCGTTTGTTATAAAATGCATATGGTTCGAAAGATGTTTTAAAAGTAGAATACAATGATCCACACAAATGTGCCTCGAAATTGCGTGGTTTTCCTTGAACTTTGCGAACTAACACGGTCGGCCATTTTGTGGAGTCAAAAGTTTGACTCCATGAAATGGCCGACTGTGTTAGTTCACGATGTAAAAGGAAGACCACGCAATTTTGAGGCATATTTGTGTGGATCATTGTATTCTACTTTTAAAACATCTTTCTAACCAATATGGATTTTTTAACAAACGGTTTACAAACGCTTTTTATAGACCAACTCGGCCGGTTCAAGGCAACGTGTACTTTAAGTTGTTCATAGATCAAGGGTTGTTACTACGAAGCACCTAAAGGGACATATGGTGGGGGGAAAAGATAAACATAAATAATTCAATGATCACTTGAAATAATTTTTTGTGAGAGCTTAAAATAAAATATTCCTGAGCACTCCAAAAATCAAATCATTTCTGTAGTTGTTATTTTTTTCATCATATGTCACTTTAGGGGCTCCTTATCATAGCCTCATTTGCATTTGACTAATAATTTCCTCTAGTCAAAGCATGTCTGCTGTTTAAAAAAAAAAACATATCGTGACCTACATGTACTCAAACCTATAAAGAATATACCAACCCTGATCTATAAAACTACTATTCAAAATGAATAATTCACTGGTGACACAAATTCAGTCTTTAAAATTACAAGGGTCTCAAAAAGGCATCAGACTTGCTGACTGGAATAATACTGTATCATGAGATTTGTTGTGCTGCTGGTTGTTTGAACCGGTGTAGCTCGACTCAGCTCCACGAACGTCAGGATGCTCCTCCGAGTTTTGTCTCCCCCCTTTTCTGGAAAACTCCCCTGGTCACTGAGCTTATCACTCCCATCAGAAGTGCTGGACGGAAAGACTTTTTCTTCATCAACACTGTAATATTCCCAACCACGAACCGCTGCTTTCCGAAATTTTGATCAGCTTAATTTTCGTTTCAGAGATGCTTTTTTGCATGTAAATAATACATGTTTTCTGTGTGGGATAAACAGAACCGTCTCCAGTATGACGTGACAGTGCTCGAGGCACTTAAGGGCTTTTCATGAAACTGTGCATTTTTGCCCAGCATAACACTGATCAAAATGTGATTTGTTAAACATTATGACACATTTTTTATTTAATTCTACTCATGTATACTCGTTTACCTTTCTACAACAAAAAACAATAATGATAATTTCTTTCGAGCTGATCTTAAAAGTGCTCAAAATGTCCTCAAAATCATTTCAGACTTACAAAATAATTTCAGGCTCACAAAATTTATTCATGCGCTTAAAATCCTTTTGATCGCTCAAAAATAGTTTATTGGGAAATCTTGAAATCAGCTCAAAATATGAAAAATTCATCTTCGTAAAAGACTTTTTGATAAGCAAGTACCTTCAAGAAAACTTCAAATCAATCCTTAAAGCTTTGGTTATACATTAAAGTTTTATAAAAAAGAAAATGTTGGTATCTTGATCTAAAACAAGGAGATAATTATGGTCATCAGCGACTGACAGCAAAGCTAAGGCTAATACTCTAAACAAAATGCTTTCACAATGTCTTCACTTAGGAACAAAAAAATTCAGAAGTGTCATCTGATGATTTGAAGACATCCTCAACTTAGCCATCACATTAAGCAAAGGCGTAGAAAAACTGTTAAACGAATTAGTACCAAATATTTACATTGTAAAGCACACAGCCCGGGCGGTATAACCTCCCTGGTTTTTAAAGATAGCAGCTAAACCTCTGGTATCTATTCTTAGAGACCTGTGTCTTCCAAACCTCGGTGAACAGTAGTGATGTCCCCTCATCTGGGAAGACCGCAAATGTCTCTGCCATCTTTAAGGAGCTAAATCTCATACTTCAAACTGCGGGTCAATATCATTGACATCTGTCATCTGAACATACCATATTCAGCCTTGTCATAAAATACCTGGAGAAGCAGAACATCGTAACTGAAAACCAACATGGCTTCAGAGCAAGGAGATCAACAGAATCATGACATCAGCCAACTAATAGACAACAGAGAAACAACTGACCCTGCAATTTTAGATTCTAAAAACTTTTGATACAGTACCCCAGGGGCTCCTACTCGATAAACTTCTTCATTATGGATATTTTATAGAATCTCTTCACAAATGGATTAACCAATTTCCTCATTGATCGAGTACAAAAAGTCATTATACTCAGACAGTCTGTCAGACTCCAATAACAACAAATACACACATATTGTGAATTTATGTCAAAGTCGAAATCAACTGTTTTTATTTTGTGCCGGATAACGAATGTTTTTGGCAAACCGGACAATTAACACAAACTTTAAATGCGGGTACACCAGACCCACCAAAAGTAAAATTTGACCCCCAAAACATAATTGTTCTGACGCAACGCTCCAAGCAGAAGCGTGAGATTGCAACAAATTATTTACAAATTATCTACATTGCCCGAGTGAGGGCACGCGCGGTAATCGCAAGCTATTGACAATTGCTTTGACTTGCTGTATAACGTTAATCGATGACAGGTTACTATTATGCAAAGTATAAGGCATTTTATCCATAAAGTGATAAAAGGAATTGTTGAAGCTTCCAGGTCTCAGATCTACATTAGTGCAAGACACATCTGGTCCTTTGATTTTTTGTGTTTATTTTATGATCTCACTGCTGGTACTTATGTACACATATTTGATCTACAGTCTGACTATTTGCTCTATAACCTCAAAAAACTTCACATCTGGCAAAACAAGTGGCAAATGAAGTTCCATCCTCAAAAATGCAATACACTGTCCATAGGAGCCCGGGAACAAACCAAAACTAAACTATGTGGTCAAGACCTACAAAAGACTCCTTCCTTGGCAATGCTCCTTCCTTGGCAATGCTCCTTCCTTGGCAACGCTGCTTCCTTAATGAAGATGGTCACACTGCGGTTGAGCTAGTTTCTTCTACTATTTCCGTGGCAATGCTGCTTCATAAATGAAGATAACACACTGCGGTTGAGCTAGTTTCTTCTACTATTTCCGTGGCAATGCTGCTTCATAAATGAAGATACCACACTGCGGTTGAGCTAGTTTCTTCTACTATTTCCGTGGCAATGCTGCTTCATAAATGAAGATAACACACTGCGGTTGAGCTAGTTTCTTCTACTATTTCCGTGGCAATGCTGCTTCATAAATGAAGATAACACACTGCGGTTGAGCTAGTTTCTTCTACTATTTCCTTGGCAATGCTGCTTCATAAATGAAGATACCACACTGCGGTTGAGCTAGTTTCTTCTACTATTTCCGTGGCAATGCTGCTTCATAAATGAAGATAACACACTGCGGTTGAGCTAGTTTCTTCTACTATTTCCGTGGCAATGCTGCTTCATAAATGAAGATAACACACTGCGGTTGAGCTAGTTTCTTCTACTATTTCCGTGGCAATGCTGCTTCATAAATAAAGATAACACACTGCGGTTGAGCTAGTTTCTTCTACTATTTCCTTGGAAACGCTGCTTCATAAATGAAGATAACACACTGCGGTTGAGCTAGTTTCTTCTACTATTTCCGTGGCAATGCTGCTTCCTAAATGAAGATAACACACTGCGGTTGAGCTAGTTTCTTCTACTATTTCCGTGGCAATGCTGCTTCATAAATGAAGATAACACACTGCGGTTGAGCTAGTTTCTTCTACTATTTCCTTGGAAACGCTGCTTCATAAATGAAGAAAACACACTGCGGTTGAGCTAGTTTCTTCTACTATTTCCGTGGCAATGCTGCTTCCTAAATGAAGATAACACACTGCGGTTGAGCTAGTTTCTTCTACTATTTCCTTGGAAACGCTGCTTCATAAATGAAGATAACACTGCGGTTGAGCTAGTTTCTTCTACTATTTCCATGGCAATGCTGCTTCATAAATGAAGATACCACACTGCGGTTGAGCTAGTTTCTTCTAATCTATTTCCTTGGCAATGCTGCTTCATAAATGAAGATACCACACTGGGGTTGAGCTAGTTTCTTCTATTTTTGGCAATGCTGCTTCATAAATGAAGATACCAAACTGCGGTTGAGCTAGTTTCTTCTACTATTTCCTTGGCAATGCTAGGCTTCATAAATGAAGATACCACACTGCGGTTGAGCATGGAGGTAGCCCATGGGTTAAGCTAGTTTCTTTCCGAGAACACTCAGAGACTGTATAACAGCCCCCTTCCTAGAATAATTGATGGCATTTAGAAAAAAAAAATGCTGGCCATTAATATGGAGCAAAGTAATCACCCCCTCATCACCCATGCAACAAGCAAACCAAACTAACCAAGTTGGTGCGATGTTAGTTTTCATTTGCTTTGCTGATAAAAAAGTAAATAGCCAATGCATACTAAATTATTAACAATGTAATTTACATTACCACAGACCAATCACAACTTAACACTATATGATGACGTCATACTCATAGACGTTTAAAAGCATCACCATTGAATTCTACGGGTAGTCGAGTATTTCCCCCTAGGCCTATCCTATAGGTTTATTTTTTACCAACAGCAATACAAACCTGAAATATACTTTTGCCTCACTTCGGTCTAATTCTGGCCCACTGTGCAGTGCTAAAGTCGGGTCAATCCCCACCATCCCACTCTAACTCATTCAGCAGGGCTTTAAAATAATCCTTTGAACAATCGGTATTTCCGTCCGATCGTAAAATATTGTTTAATTTTAATCACCGGACACCCACGGAAACATTACCTTCAACTGGAATGCGTGGCTAGTAGTAGTAGTTGTAGTACTTGTCCCTTCCATTTTCATCGTTGAGATGAGAGAGGCTATGTCGCTCAGATTCGTCAGAACAAAATAATTTTTGAACACAATCTTGTTTTTTTTTAAGTTGGAAAACGGATTCTCCAAACTCAATTCTGACGACTCCGAGCTAGAGTTGGTGCCCTTATAATAATTTAGTGACTTATTCATGCTGTTAATGCTTGTTTTGTACAGTTCAAAGTCCACTGGCGGTGGCACTACATAAAAAACAAAACGTGCACAAAGCAATATCAATCACCAATTGTAATCATTGCATGGAGGTTCTAACGTAGGTGGGCATGGGTTCCTCCCTGTACAATTACTGCGTTGCTTTTATTACTATTTTATTTAATAGCCATGGATCGAACAAGAAAGTCCAAATTATGACTTAGGCTAGGGCTTACATCCCATCGACTTACTGTCATAATTATGACATGCTAATATATAATAATATATGAGTTTTTTGTCATAATAATTCATTTTATCAACTCAATGAATGCTTCATACCCAGCAAAGTATGTGATTCTGGGGCACATGCACAAAATTGTGGGGGGACTTGGGCAAATCTATGTTTATTCATGCAGATAACCATGCAATGGTAAACGTATGTTTGGTGGTGTGAACGGCCAGTTGGAGCGTGGAGCTATTTATATGGATTCAGCGGATCCGCCAGTGTTTTGGGCAACCAATCGCCATGGTGCATTTTATAGAGTTGGGTTTTGATTGGTTAAATGGATTGCCCAATCTGGGAGTGGTATTTAACTTGTAACCAATGGGAGTTAGTTTTGTTGTGGGGTGTTTTGTGGTGAGTTAGTTTGCATCACTTTGGTACAGCTGTTTGTTGGGAGAACAATAAAATTCGCCCACCTCCTCCCCTTCATTCCGCCAAATTTTCTTTTTAGAATTTTTGGTTTGAGAATGGTAGGGAATTTTGGGCAGAAAAATGACAGGGATTTCGTTGATAGGGGGTAACAAGGAAATGTACATGTAATTTTTAATCGTAAACCAAAACATAATCTTCAGTAATAATAGTGTCTTATGCCATGGGTACGATGCAGTAGGTAACTTAGGTAATTTTGTTAAGAAATAGTGCCCTTCGGTTCCGTTGGGGCGACCTGACGATCCGAGAGCACCCCTGGCCTCGTTTTTAAGTAGCACGTTTAAAATATTTTTCTGAAAAGTTTCCGGTGTTAGGTCTTGCGCAGACTGAAGTCGGTCAACTGAGTCGTTCATTTGACCTTGACGGAGAAGTTCGCGTTTATCGTGCGAGACCTTGGCTCCACCAGAGGGATTTTAGTTGCGAATTACCGAAAAGTCTCACTATGCACCTATGTCAGTAGAAGAAGAAGAAGAAGAAGAAGAAGCTTAGGAGAAAAAGAGGAAGAAGAAGACAATTTAAAATAAATAACAATCAATAAAGGGAAAGTTGTGCTTACAGAAAAAAATATACAACGTAAACAGGAACAAAGAAGTGAATTGGAAGGTCGTCGTGTAAAGAGACTAGATCAACTAGCGTGTTATTAAGTACTTGTTGATTTTGAGTTTTAGGCAACTATGCCAAATGAATAGTATCGGAGAACATTAAGAGGTTCTGTAAAGTCGGTAAGTGACGTGTTGAATACCGACGATCCATGAGGAAGTTTGACAGGTGAATTGCCCCTTTGCAGACCTTTAGCGCACGGAATGAGAATACAATACAATATACACGTTTCATGAAACAGAGCTTGGTGACGAATATGATATTTTGAAATATTTACAAAGGAAAAAGATGCGAACAATAACCAGTGTTATAAAGGCGCAGTAGCCAAAACACATAACAAGCAATCAAATTATACTCTGTTTATTTCTTTTGAGAATGCAGGTTATTATTTTTAAACATAAATTAAACCACTCAATTATTTGAGAATAAAATTCTAGCTAATTTAAACGATGATCTTTATGAAGTCAATTTGAAAAATAATTAGCTTTCAAATTTTGGTAAAACTGGCCTTTAGGGGCCTATGTATTTAATACACGGTTGTGTATACTACAACTTTGCTTTGTAAATTATTTGTACCAGTAGCAATGCAAATCCTGTTAAATGTCATAAATAAAGAAGGCTTGCAACGAATTTTTTTTTTTCATAAACCAAGAACCACTGTAACAAAACAGCAAAGCAGGCGTGGTCCTTTAATGCACGGCCTCGACCCTGCAAGGTTTGAAACGGCTGGTTAAGACTGAGTCACTATCTGTACACTTTCATTCCCATTCATGAATGCCCTTTTTGTTAAAACGCGTAATATTGTTGGAAAATGTGTATACAACTTTTAGTTCTCTTAATTCTCAATAGACTCTGCAAGTCTCGCGCGTGTTCGATCTTTCGGGACCATTGTGGAGTTACGTTGGGGAGATTTCGTCAATTATTTTAGCTTAACGTAGTTTATGGCCATGCAAAATGTTACATGTTGGGAATGAAATTCTAAGTGATAACAGAAATTGAAAGTAAAATCAATTCAACAAAATAACGAAGAAGAAGAAGCTCTTTCGAAGAAGAAGCTCGTAAACTTATTGTAAATTAGTATTAAAGCACATGTACAACATTGGTAATTGTCAAAGACCAGTATCTGCACTGTATGTGACCCAACATATACATGAAACAACAAACATGTGAAAGTTTAAGCTCAATCGGTCATCGCAGTTACTAGAAAATAGTGGAAAACCCTCTTTTATGTTTTCACTGTTTTCAAACATCGGATTTTATTACCGTGATAAAGACTAATTGTTTTACTGGTTTCCTAAAAACTATTGCATTTCAAGCAAAACTATTTCAAGGGAAGTTTTCCACCATGACCATCTTCATACCATGTAAGTAATGTGCAATTCTGTGAACATTTATATTTTCAACCTTACCAATGTTGTACACACCCTTTAAAGACACTGGACACCTTTGGTAATTGTCAAAGACCAGTCTTCTCACTTGGTGTATCTCAACATATGCACAAAATAACAAACCTGTGAAAATTTGAACTCAATTGGTCGTCGAATTTGAGAGATAATAATGGAAGAAAAAACACTCTTGTCACACGAAGTTGTGTGCTTTCAGATGCTTGATTTCGAGACCTCAGTCGTTTCTCACAATGTTTTATACTATCAACAGCTCTCCATTGCTCGTTACCAAGTAAGTTTTTATGCTAACAATTATTTTGAGTAATTACCAATAGTGTCCAGTGCCTTTAAGTGGAGTCAAATAATGGGAAACCTTTAAAAGAATATAGGCCTACAGGCCTAATGTATCCTTTAATCTTATATTTCTTTAAAGGTTTTATGAAAGTTACGCCAATAGTGGTGTGAAATTCCGGACAAGAAATCTTTGCTGTATTAAAGCACAAGAAAAACACAAATTTTTGCAACAACTAAAAATTGAAAACAAGAAGCTTTTTTCATGTTAAACGCTGGTCTCTTCTGATTCAGATTTAGAAGAACTTGGTTGATGGGCAATATTCTCTGTGCTGTCCTTTTGTGCAACCAAATCAAGCAATGCCTCCTCGTCTTCTGACATAACAGGAATTGGGTCAAATGATTGAACTGCTTCACTTGAAGTGTTCTCTAGCTCCTCTTTGATTCCCAGTTCGTCGGGAAACAAGCTGTCATTATTAACTGACGTGGACTGACGTGCATTATCGTCCCACAGTGGGTTGTCTGAAATTTGTAAAAACCAAAGATAACCGTTATTTAATTACATCGAGCTAAAGAACAACATTTTATTTTGTTTAATCCTATGAAAGGCACAGCTGTGTACTCGTGGATCCTTAGTCCGTGCCTATTAAAATGCACAGGTATCACCGAATTTGAAAAGCAAATTGTATTGACCTCTAAATAATTGGCAGTGGGTATATCCGCAGACAATTTAATTGATGTAGTTCATTGTGAAACAGCATCATCTGTCAAAATTCGTTTAGAGAAACACAACCTTCAGGCGAAAAATGTTCCATGCAACTTAGAACTAATTTATAGCTAAAAACAAGTGCATGAGAAATCATATTGGCCTATCATTATTTCAACCAGAGCGATGTATATGAATGGTTCATAACACGAGAGATAAACAAATTGTCATCATTAAAACCAAACGAGGCATGTCAACAATATGCACTGTCACGTTTTAATTTAAAATCCCGTTATCTTTACATAGAAATTGCCGTAGATTATCGAAAGCCTTCTGGATTTTCTAGGGATCGATCAGTATTATATAGGAGTAGCCAGATATTTCAAAATAATTGTCCTCCCTGTTGGTCTTGCATCTGCCCCGTCTCTCCTGTTCACAAAATTCATAAAGCCCGTCTTAGTGACTCATTGAAGAACGACTGGAATTTCTATAGCAGTCTATACTTTAGATGGGTTTTGTGTAATTCAATCATAGTGCCACATTTTGAGTGAATAGCCAAAACAGGTTTCATAACACGAGTTGGTTTATTATTACGAGTAACTACGATTAATCCAGAAGAGCCATTGGTTTTTCCGGCCTCGACCCGACGACCGAATAGTTAAGCATTGGGATAGCTGGTACTTTTGGTCCTATACAACGGCGTCGAATGCATGATAGTTTGGGATAATTATATCAAAGATTTTTCATTAAAACAAGAGTTTCCCGGGTGTAGCCTGCGTTGAAAACTACTCACTAATAAATGTTGTGGCTAGTGCGTGAACAACAGACGACTAGTTTGCACGTTCGTTGTCAACAAATTTGTTGGGCATGCTCCCCAGTTACATTCAGCGCTTGCGATAAGAAAGACAGCTGGATGAGCGCAAAATTGACACCGTTAGCAAATTTCAATTTGTGTAAAGAGTTCAGCAGAGCGCAAACTTCACATTGATTGGATCGGGCGCTTATAGACCTTTCTTTTGTTTACAAAAATACAAACATTGGATGGAAGGCCTTGAGTAGCTAAAATGTACAAACTTGCTTAGCAAAAAGTTTCAATTTTTAGCAAAACATTACAACTTTTAATTAAATGTAAGTTTACCTTCTGTTTTGGGTAGTCAAATTTATTTATCGGTAACATGGGCAAATTAAATTGATAGCATTATTGGTCAAATAAGAAACTGTTATATATTTTTTTGCAGTAAAGGTCGCCCATACTTTTTTTGCCAACCAAGGTTGGCAAGGTTGGCAAAACTTGCGGCTGTAACGTTGCAGTTATATAATGATGATCCACAGAAGGAGTGCCTAGAACTTCGTGAACTAAACAAGGTGGAGTTAAAAATTTGGTTCTACGAAAATTACGGTCGTGACACACTATGAGCTCATCAGGGTGTATAGCGAACATGGTTTTTGTCTTCAGCAAATTGAGAACTAGTCTAGTCAATCTATGGTTTGACCTAGACAAAATTGCAACAGAAATGATTTTTTTTGCAACAGTCTTTTCGAACCCTCCAAAGCAACATTTCAAAAAAGTAGAAAAAAGTAAGCAGGGGAAATATGCATGATTTGCATAAATTAAAAATTGCCGTTTTCGCCTCTATTTTCACTAATGTTTGTATGCATACGCCCTGATTGATAGTAGTAGAATTTATCTAATTTTCACATCAAATTTGCATGCAAAAGTCTCTTGAAACCCTTTAAAACAACGTATCAAAAAAGTAGACAAAAGGAAGTACAGGAAATATGCATGATTTGCATAAATAAAAAATTGCCGTTTTCGCCTCTATTTTCACTTTGTGTGCACACGCCCTGATAGTTGTAGAATTGATATCATTGTAACCTAAAATTTATAGGCAAATGTCTCTTGAAACCAGGAAACCCTCCCAAACAAAGTATCAACAAAATTCAAAGTATCAAAGGTGCCAATATATTTTAATTAAATTTGTTTAATAAGTTACGTGCGTATTATGCACTAACAAGAAATGCAATATTGACTGCTCCTTTAAATGATGTTTAACGTCTTAGACTGGGCACCACTGGGTCAGAAGATGTTGAGGAAGTTCCAAACTTTACAAAAGTATTATGCCTAGCCCGGTCACGGGGGTTCCAGTATTTTTTTATTAATTTTATTTAATTAGGATGTGCGTATTACAATGCACTATGAAATATTCGACTGCGCCTTTAAATGATGTTTAACATTCAACGACAACATTTATTTCCATTTCACAAAAATATTACAAGTATTATACAAAATGATGCTTTATATTAAAACAGAATACACTTTGATACTAAATAATAGTAGGAAAAGGACAGAGTAAGTGAAATGGTAGCAATCCCCGGTAAGCGTTTGCTTGATTTGGGAATGCCATAACAGGACAAGACAGACAACGGACAAAAAGACAGAAACATTTAATTTAGATATATTGGCACCTTTGATACTTTGAATATTTTTGAAACTTTGTTTGGGAGGGTTTCCTGGTTTTAAGAGACATTTGCATGAAAATTTGATAGGACATTGATATCAATTCTACAACTATCAGGGCGTGTGCACTCGTGAAAATAGAGGCGAAAACAGCAATTTATAATTTATGCAAACTATGCATATTTTCCGTAAATCCTTTTCTCTACTTTTTTGATAACTTGTTTTGGAGGGTTTCAAGAGACATTTGCATGCAAATTTGAGGTGAAAATTATATAAATTTTACTACTATCGGGGTGTATGTATACATGCATTAGTGTAAATAGAGGCGAAAACGACAATTTTTAATTTATGCAAATTTTGCATATTTCCCCTGCTTAATTTTTTTACACTTTTTTGATATGTTGTTTTGGAGGGTTTAAAGAGACTGTTGCAAAAAAAATCATTTCCGTTGCAATTTTTTGCTTAGATTGACTAGACTAAACCCAAATTATATTGTTTTGTTTTTGTTTTTGTTCTTGGATTTGCCGATATACTTAAAGGAACATTACAGAATTGGTTTTTGCTAACAAAACAGTTGCTGGCAGTGTAAGCACTTTATGTAACCCAACATTATACATAAACTGACAAACCAGAAGTTTGAGATCGATCGGCCATCTGGGTCACGAGAAAATAGTGAAAAACCGATTACACATTTGCATGAAATCATAAAGATTCAAAAAATGAATAAAACGCTCACTGAGCGATAAACTCCAATCGGAAAATTAGTTTAAAATTCATTTCTCATCAAATATGGCATATTTCTTATAAGTTATTTTATTGACTAAAGAGAATCATTTCATATATAGTATTCAATTTAGAAACGAACCTTTTTCATTTCGGACTGATAAAACCATGGAGCATGACAAAACGCGCTAGTACGCAAGTTTAACGTGCGTGCACAAATTTGTAGCGCGCAAAAATGACCTGCACATGTTTGAAATTTGCGCGCGCAATATGAAAAGTTGCGCAAAGTATATCAAAACTTGGGCGACGTCGTCGTTGTACACTGCTATACAGTACTTTGCACCAAGAAAGTGAATGTGCTACCATTATGTAGGCCTACTCTGGGTCTTATAAAACATTGCAATGTAAATACAAAGAAGGTAATATAAATCTCACTGAAAGAAAATGTCAAATTTTGCAGAGAAATTTGACCGAGCGGCAGCTTATAGTAAGATTTTGCTGACTCTCGTTCCTCAATTTTTGCAAATTCGATGCAATTCAACACTAACTAACGTTACCAGCACTACCGCTGCGTACAAGAAATGTTCAAAACGTGTAACGAGACGACAACGGAGTGGCCGAATTGGAAAGAAACAGCTCTTCGCTTCTTGCTGTATGTCACTTACAGATACCCCATTCGTAACGAAGGGTAAGACAACAAAATTGAGATTGGACAGGCTTGGCCTTGCCTTTTGAGATGCCATGTACATGTAAATCATTAAATGTAAGAAAAGTTATTGATTGTTATAATTTTGACATCATTGCTCCATGTTATTGTTAACATCAAGCATGTGCATCAAGCATAAGTTATGATAATTATTAATAACAATGTTTTCATCATAAAAATAATAAAAGCCAAAGGGCGTAGAATTTTTAATTTTCTCTTGACGGAAATGTCCAAAGCACTGAGTCAGTTTTCAGTATCTTTGGGAAGTACTACGTACTACTACCACTGCAGCAGTAGTTCTAGTTAGTAATAGTAATTAGCCCTGGTAGGACGTACATGTAAGTAGCCTATCCGTTGCACTGCACTGACGGTGTATGCAACGGAGGAGTCCAACCTGGGCTAGTTAGTAATGTATCGTAAAACATGTAGTACCGGTACTCATACATAGTACAACTATTCCTCCATGGTACAACTGTAGCTACTACTAGTGTAGTAACTATTTAATTTAGTTGTACTAGTGTACAGTAGTAGACTAGTAGTAGTACATTAATAAGCGTTAACAACTCATGAACTAGTCTAGTTGTACGTAGTAGTACTTACTACTTAGCTACAAACTATGATGAGCGTATAAAAAGTTTCAAGGTTAAGTTGCAAACCTCCTAATCGGAGCCTACTAATTTCAGTGCTGAATTCTGCGCATGTGATCACCATTCGTTACAAGAAGGCAAGCACTGAATTTCTGCGCTAGCTGTGATTGTGAAAGCGAAGAATGCTATTACTGGTAGTAACGTGGACAATGCATGCACACAAGCAAAAATTCCCTGCTAACCTGTGAAATGGTGAAATACACTTGACGTAATTGCGGAATTATTTGAAAGTGCGCCCTGCTTTGATGGTTTATTTTTGGGATGGTTTACTTTTCTTAATCATATCATAGTTAGGTCATTCTATCAATTCTATAAATTCATAGGCATTATTGCTAATGTGAGAAACTTTTGTCCATCACAAATGCACGTCTAAGGTATTACGTTATCAATCATATCAAATTATCATGGTTTGTGAAATTGTAGTGTATGATTATTGATCAAAATCAGGCTCTATTTATTTAACTTAATATTCATAAATACCTCGGAGAGTTTATCCATTCTGATCGGTGGAGAACGTGTGAAGTGGCCGTGTTTAAACAGATGATAATGCACGGTTAGAAGTGTTTATACACACATGTGGCGCGCAAGGTTATACGCAGGTGCTAATTTACGCAAAGAGCAATCAACACATACTGGTATTCAATCTAAAAACATGTTAGTGTTATGACGCGCGCGTACGCACAACTATTGAGCGTGGCATGTATCCTTCGCGAAACAGGGCTCAAGGACGTGACAGGAAATGAAAGTTAACAGAAAACGGTTAAGATTTTCCAACAATACTACGCTTTTTAACAAAAAGGTCATTTATGAATGGGAATAAAAGAGTAGTGACTTGGTCTTAACCGGCCGTTTAAAACCTTGCAGGGCCGTGGCCGTGCGACACGGCCACTACCCTTTTATTCCCTTAAAGGAACATTACAGAACTGGTTTTTGCTAACAAAACAGTTGCTGGCAGTGTAAACACTTTATGTAATCCACCATATACATAAACTGACAAACCTGTAGAAGTTTGAGATCGATCGGCCATCTGGATCACGAGAAAATAGTGAAAAACCGATTACACATTTGCATGAAATCATATAGGTTCAACAAATGAATAAAACGCTCACTGAGCGATAAACTCCAATCGGAAAATTTGTTTATTCATTTCTCATCAAATATGGCATTTCAGACAGAAATATTTCAAGGGATGTTTTCTGCTATCATCATCATTAGACCGTGTAAGTTTTATGTAAATCTGTGATCAAAAGTATATTTTACATTTACCAATTCTGTAATGTTCCTTTAATAATAATAATAAAGACATTTGTAAAGCGCCTTTAGAATGCAAAAGCCTCTAAGTGAATAAAGAGAACAATAAAACATACATGAGTGAAAGATACATTACAAGTAAGCAGATTACAAAAGCAGCTTCAAACAACGGAGTTTTTAACAGAGACTTTAAAAACAGTGTAAAGAACTAGCCTGGCAAATATGCACAGGAAGACAATTCCAAAGAAATGTTGTAAAGTGCCTAATGCAAAAGTCTCTAAGCGCATAAAGAGAACATCTAAATATACAATGAGTGAAAGATCTACATTACATTACAAGTAAGCAGATTACAAATCAACAGCTTCAAACAAATGAGTTTTTAACAGAGACTTAAAACAGTGTAAAGAACTAGCCTGGCAAGACTATTCCAAAGAAATGGGGCAGTGAAGAAAATGATCTTTGACCATAAAAAATGGAAGAAGCTCCTGTAGTTGTGGTAAGCAATGACTGTTGAGATGAACGTAAAGTCCGAGTAGGGGAATAATGGGGAACAAGTTCAGATAATTAAGCAGGAGATTAACATGTTTGAGCTTTGAAAGTTAACAAAAGATTTTCAAAGCTTGTGGTTATGAAAAGAAATCCATAATTCTACTTTAAAGATCTACTTCAACGGTACTAAGATAATTTAAACTTTGGCGAAATCCAATCAATTTGTGTTTCATGATTACGTATATATTAATGAAAATACTTAGCGGTAGTTGCGTAATTAAAAGAAAAGGTCATTTAGGCCAGCGTTCAGCAGCTCCTCATACCGAGTTTTTGGAAACGGCATGTCACGTGATAAAAATATACCATAGACTCTGATGACGTACATGAATGGAGACGGCTTGTTTACCCCCCGCGCAGCGAAGTGTGTTTATTGTACGCGTCTATAGCTATTCACACAGTAAACGAGGACAAAATGTCAGACATTAGCGGATCGTGGGAGGAACACAGTGTGGACGAAGAAGAATTAGGAAATACAGATGATAGTATTGATAGTGAGGATAGATCTGACGGTGGAGGGAGCTCTTCCGAAGACGAAGAGGGCGTTGATGAAGCTGGGGGAGTGCTTGGCGAGGAAGTGCGAGGTGCCAAACCATACAGGTTTGAGCCACTGGCCGCCGATGATCGTGAACGTGCGAATCCTGATGCAGGAGGTCGACTAAACAATACTGAATGGTGAGTCCCACAGGTTTTTTGAAGAACAAACAATGCTATGTTCACTGTTTTTTATCGTCATGAAGTACTTATTTATCTATGCGGCATATGAGGCCGCTATAATGGATAGAAATAGCAGCAGAAAGTTGATTTTTTTTCCTCACGAAATGGTTGCTGTTGTCCAATATGGTTCACGTTTTCATGATACATTGAATGGTGTCACTCAAAAATTGTTCCCATTGGGTTAGTGCAGGTATCCTTATCGGAGAACCGGGTTCCATGGAGAAGGAAAATAGATGAATGTTGTTTTATTTGTTTCTGTAATTCCTCGTTTATCCATTAATTTTTTCACAATACAATCATCAAATCTCAGTGTGTCGGAGATAACATTTATTTTCAGTACCGAACTGATCCTGACAAGCCGTATTTTCTGTCAGTGTCACTGTTCTACCGCATTTATTTATTTATTTTTTTTAGCAAATGATTGAGGTAGGTCCTAGCCTAATTGGATTATTTTTTATGTCAAGCTCATTTGCTAATTATTTCTCATAGTTTTCTTTTAGGCTAGTATGATATGTCATGTTTATTCTTTAAAACAGAACTACAATTACAAACCACTTTTCAAATAAAAAAAATAAAATAAAAAAAAATTCCCAGAGACACAAAGTAAGAACAACGGCCATTGATAAACAATGCGAAACATTGCATGATTTTTTACTTAGATGTATAAATGAGACACGCATCGTTTCAATCCCCACTCATTTTGTATTACCCCCGTTCACGTAAAATTAGTTAATGGTCATGAACATAGTCCATCCTATGTCAGTACAGCAACACTTTCATCCGTTAATTTTCTGTTATTTAAATTTTTCTTTCAGGTGCTCATGCGGACACTGTGTGGTCCAACCAATGGCAGTGAACTGCATCTGCTGTAAGGAAGTGCAGAAGACAAGAGCCCAAATGGCAGCATTGAACATTACTGTAGAGGATGAAAACCAAAGCCTTGCTGTGCATGATTGGTTTGAAGCAGTCTGTCTGCACCCGGCTGTACTTCAAACCGCGTATTTACAGTACCGGTGAATACTATGGCAGAGATGCAGTTGAAGGGACTCTAGACCAGTAAGTGTCTTTTTTTAATTGAACTGTAAAATTAATGTAAGGAGCAAACCCTCCCCCCAAAAAAATTATTACGCCTCTTACCTGACCCTGAGTATAATTGACTGTTGGATTAGATTTATTCAACTCAGAAAAACGAATAACCATAAAACCTGTACAAGATTTTTTCTAAACACTTTGATCTCTGTCACAATTGTTGAGTATGTTACAGCTTATGACTTCTTTAAAGAACCCCAAAGTGTGTGTGTGTGTGAGTTTGTAGTGCAATCAAACCGAGGACTTACAACAAAAGGGACAATAGGTCCATGTTTGTTATCACAAAGGAAAACAATGGGGTCCACGTTTGTCAGGACAAAGAGTTGAACAAAGGAGGGTCCACGATTGGAGCTCATGACACACTTGAGTGTGTGTGTGTGTGTGTGTGTGAGCTTACACATGCCAACTTACGGAGCAATGCTACCCCATAAGGTTTTCTTTGTTCTGGTGGTGACCCAATTAGGATTTCTTCAGAAAAAGGAGAACAACAATGAAAGTACCCCTGTAACAGCCATATGTAAGGGTGTGTGTGTGTGTGTGGGGGGGGGGGGTTCTCCTACAAGTTTTTCGACTGGACAAACCAGAAGAGTATATTTCCACCCTTACTCGTACGTGATTTTTTCAAAATGGGAAAACTGTGTTTTTAAACAAATATTGATATCAAATGTTTACCTAATTTGATTTTCTTCAACTACTTTGTTTGCAGAAGAAATCACCATGTTGTTTACAGGCAAGTTGTCAGATGGTGTACGGGCTACCTCGGAAGGTTCAACAGAGTGCCACTTCCTTCATGTATCATGGACGCCATCCGAAGGACATATCCCAACCCCAATGGACAATATAAAGGGTTTACCCGCCACTTGACTATTAGTAACTTAAAAACCCTAAAATTTATTGCCAATCATATAATAAGAATTCCTCTTCTCACTCGAATTTAGTGTGGTATTTTTAGCCCCTATAGTTGATAAAATGTTTGTAAATGAGACTCAAAAAATAGATGTACAAATTATTTGTCAAACATAAAGCTCATGCTGTTGTGCCTCTCAATGGAAAATAGTGAAATGCATTCAACTTACATGTACATATTACAAACATGGAAGTTATACAGCAAAGAGGCTTCAAAAGGGGAACTTTTTTGAGAACCACAATCTTTGATAAAAATCTGTTAATATTTGGCTCACTGAGATGGGATGTGTGTCATTACAAGAACAATGTCTATAATTAGGTGAGGTTTGCGCTGACACCATAGGTAAAATCTCTTTTGAGTAGTGGTGGTTCTGAAAAGAAACAGTGGTTTCACAACTTGATTTTTTGATCAGTATGCCCTGATCCTCTTCAGGAAGTTGTCAAACCACCTGTTCTTTTTAAAACCACCACTACTCACAACGAGATTTTATACATAGCATCACTGCAAACCTGATCCCACCATGCAAAGTTTCAAATCATACTATGATCAAAACATGTTCTGCTAATCTAGTAGTGGTACATGGTTTTCAGGAAGGTTTTCAGAATTGAGGATACAAACATGGTGGGATTGGTGGCCTCCATTTACTCTAAATTTTCAGTGTGTTACAATCATTTTTAGATGATCCATGAGTAAATGACAATAAATACTTTTAATAATATACACATATCAGTCTTTAGTCTTTATGAGTATTATTTTATTTCAAGAAAAATAGAATAAAACAACAATTGTTTTTGCAAAGTCAACTACCCCTCTTCAAGTGAAGTAAATAAATAGAAAGCAGCTTAATTAATAAATTAAAGGGACACGTTGCCATTAAAAGAAAATGTAACTATGAGTTCCTTACCCTTCTTGCATATACTACATGGTAAATGACCACCTTATGTACAAAAAGCAATATTTTTGGAGTTAAGAGTACAGTGTACATGTAATACTTAATGTCAAGAAAAGTTGTATCACCAAAGTTGACCTCTCTGTCTAGTTTCAATTTTCATTGAGTAATTAAATAGAAAACAGCTAAATTAAAAGGGAATGTTGCAAAACTAATTCCATGCGATCCTTACTCTTCTTGCCTACAGACATTCTAAAAGACCTTATCAAAATTTTCAGCTCAATGTAGACTTTCAAGAAAATGTAAACAAACATTTCAAATTACAGTCAAAGCTTAGAAAGACAGGTTGTCTGGCAAATTGTCAAAAAGAAGTGTAATTGTTTTGTGTTTGCCCTGGATTGAAAACACATTACACATGAAATATGCAAACCCCAATACATGTACTCCAACTCCTCTTTTTCTCCCCCCCCCAAAAAAAAACTACTTTAGTTCACCATGCAATATGCACAAACTGGGGCTGCTCATTAATCTTACGTAGCAAACAAGTTTGTGGTTGATCCCCCTTCTAACAAATAATAATAACAATAACAAATAAGTACGGTATACATGTGTACATGTACTCAATAAAACCCTACATTTAAATTACCAGATGTGGTTGCGGTCAAGTAAAAGCTACATGGGCATTAAAACAACTCTTCTCATAAGATAATAAAGGGTGTACAAAAAATATGTACAATACATGTATAATCAATAAAGAAAAAAAATCCACAATGGCTTGATGAATAAATCATATTTTACCATCAGAAATAATCCTCTGCATTAACAATAAGGTGTTTAAACTATGTCAACAGTATCTCTTTAATACATGTAATAGGAGGACAAAATAAACCTTTCTTTCATTTTAATAATTCTGCTTGAAACAAAATTGCAAACAGACATGAATCATGCATCTCAAACCTAGGGGTTTATAAATTTGTAAAAAATCTTGAGGGAAATTGTTAACTTTTAAGATATTCACAAGTCAGGCCTGGAATTACACGGAGGCCATGGCCTTCGTTGCCCTTGTGTTGGCCTTGGTGCCCCTTCAAAAGTCTCCATAGACTTTAAGATTTTCCAATGGAAGTACCCTTTACAAAATGAAAATGGCCTTGCCCTCTCCAAGATGAAATTCCAGGCCTGACAAGTGTATGATTATGCAAAGTAAAGTTAATTATTATTCCGATACTGCATATTTTGATGTGTAATGAAATAAAAATAACCCTCAGCTCGGGGTCCAGGCATTTTGAAGCTGACCCCCACCCCCCGCGGTTGAATATTTCTCCCCTAAACATAATTAAGGTTGTTTCTGCAACAAGCCAGTAAACCGTTTCATTACCTCCTCTGATGTGATTGAACTTTCCATCACATTAGATGGGAGAAGTTGTTCACCAGTGGGCTCCTGGTCACCATACTTACCATATATTCAGCAAAAGCTTCTTGCAAAACCTGAACAAAAAATCAAAACAAACATTGTATTTAACCTCTAAGTCAAAATGTCATAATTTGGGCATTGTATTCACACACATGTATGGCTTTGCCCTTTGTAGGCCCAAGTAATTTTTTACCATGGTCCTTCCCCTGGTACTCCTCCCCCAGGGATACAATGATGTTGAAAGCAAACTAAACTGGAAAAGCAATGTAAGGTCAATAATGAAGTCTGTAGGTTGTACTTGAAGTTGAAGGGGAGTCTTGTACACATGTATGTGCACTGGGATGACAAGGTCAAGGAGGTGAAGTAGAATTGGTAACTAGTTACAAACTTTCCTAAACTTCGAACTCGAATCATGCTCACAATCACATCGAGTGAAAAGGAAAATTGTTGATGGTTTTGGTAGCCCTACTATATGAGTTTGAAATCTCTTGCGAGAAGTGCATGTTTTGAAATGAAAAGAAACGATGGTAAAATATCAACTACATACTCATAGAACTTAGTTTTAGAACTTAAAAGTTGCTTACCCAGCTCTTCTCTCTTTTCTTAAATGACATGCCAGACGAGTGTTGGCTGAATCGCTTAGTTTCATTTGGCTGTGCCTGTTTTACTCTCTGTTTGAAAAGATGATAGCACTGCAGATGGGGCTTTCATGGTTGGGATTGAACCTGACTTAAGCCTGTTATAGCTTTTTAATCCAAAACTGCTCTTTAGTTGCGATGTTGCAACCCGACAGTCGTCCGTAAAATGGGCACTGCAAATCATGGTCCATTTTGTCACCGTGAAACCCTGTGTTGGTCACCGAACGCACCCATTCCCTTCTCTGGACAGGATCTCTTGGGAATCGAAACAAAAACTCACATCTGGGTTCCTATCTGCGTTCCAAGTACATCCACCAACAGAACATGAGTTCGGCATGGTCAATTCTCACGTCTTAACTTGGTGAATGTATTCGAATAATGAGATCATCACACATAGTTACCGTGTAAACACACGACACATCGCTACTTCCTGGTTTCCCCTTTCTTATAAGTACGTCATCATTCGCTGGTTCACCCACGTATCTTATAGTTGGTTCGTGGTGCGCGTAAATACACGTGCTTCAGTATGGGACATGCATGGTGCCTATGGAGGGAGCCATGGAAGCGCGCGAGTTTTTAAAAACCCTAAGATCGGATTATTTTTTCGGGTTAAAATTACGAAAAAAATATATGTTTAAAACAATCCAATCTACAAGGTCAGAATACTTAATAACATTATGTTTAAGATTCAGCAATTTGTTTTATTTCGCAGATATTGCTGAAGTAGATCTTTAAACAATTTGATAATTCTCCATCTCAATGTATTTTTCTTCTTGGCAGCCCAATTCTGGACCGAAGGAATCAATATCACAATAGTTTTGGTTAAATGCTTTTTGAGTCGATGTCCCTGTGTGTTATACAGTATATGGGTATTATTACATGTAGGTGGTGCAGCATTTACATGCTTAGGCCTGAACGTCATTTCGTATGTGCAATTTAATTCCCAAAATGGCGAGCATGGCAGACATCGGCGCGTGTGAGTCACACTTGGTGCAAGGGGTCAATTGGCACAATATGGGGCTACTACTCCCTGTATGCTCTAAAAAATAAACTGCACAACGCATGCAAGTGTGCATTGCTTGCAAATTTTGACAGCCATGCTAGGTGTCAAAACAATTTTGGCAATTACCTTGTAGAAATGCCCCTATGGATCTACTGCAAGCATGTGGCCTGCGATATTGATACTCTTCTGTCAAGCATTGTTGACTGACATAACAACACTGTCTTGAGAATGTGGTAAAAAGAGGAATAACTATAATAATAAAATTACTATGACAACCCCCCCCCCACCCCCAAAAAATCATCATTGTAGGGTAACATTTGCTGGTAGTTACTTGAGCCACAACCCTATCCAGTCGTAAAAGATATCTTTGTAGAATGGATGCTACTGTTGTTAACTAATGCATCATTGTTCAAGATGACTTTAAATAGATCAACATTAGAACTAAAATCCCATCTTACATGTAAGTACAAACTAATATGCTAAGCATTCAAACCAAAGTAATAATGTTGGCATAACTGACTCAAATGAGACTCATGAGCAAGCTACACTATTGTACACATAAATCATAACCCTCAATCCTTCTGATGGGAGGATTACATGGGCTGGCTGCAATTTCAGCCCATTGCCAGCCATTTCTTACTGTCAAAATAATTGGTTTTATTCACCTCCTTCTTCCTACTTCAGTCTGTTATCCAATTTTTTACCCTTGGGGGGAAAATCATAAATATTAAGGCCTAAAAAAGCCTAAACCATGTGCACATAGGTCAGCCCTTGTACTTGATAAAATGTGCCTACTTTTTTCCAAGGACCAAATATCATGTCTGATTAACCCTTCTTCTGGTTAAACCATATTTAAATTGAATCAATAACAAGTTCATCCACTGTACAGTGTACTACACAGTGTCTCTTGAACCATATGCCAATAAGCTGGAAAGTGTGTTGCTAATGTGAAAAAATATATGTTTAAAACAATCCAATCTACAAGGTCAGAATACTTAATAACATTATGTTTAAGATTCAGCAATTTGTTTTATTTCGCAGATATTGCTGAAGTAGATCTTTAAACAATTTGATAATTCTCCATCTCAATGTATTTTTCTTCTTGGCAGCCCAATTCTGGACCGAAGGAATCAATATCACAATAGTTTTGGTTAAATGCTTTTTGAGTCGATGTCCCTGTGTGTTATACAGTATATGGGTATTATTACATGTAGGTGGTGCAGCATATACATGCTTAGGCCTGAACGTCATTTCGTATGTGCAATTTAATTCCCAAAATGGCGAGCATGGCAGACATCGGCGCGTGTGAGTCACACTTGGTGCAAGGGGTCAATTGGCACAATATGGGGCTACTACTCCCTGTATGCTCTAAAAAATAAACTGCACAACGCATGCAAGTGTGCATTGCTTGCAAATTTTGACAGCCATGCTAGGTGTCAAAACAATTTTGGCAATTACCTTGTAGAAATGCCCCTATGGATCTACTGCAAGCATGTGGCCTGCGATATTGATACTCTTCTGTCAAGCATTGTTGACTGACATAACAACACTGTCTTGAGAATGTGGTAAAAAGAGGAATAACTATAATAATAAAATTACTCTGGTCTAAACAGAAAGTTCAAATACAAAAAGCAGTGAGCCATTAATTCTTTTTTTTTACTAAGTTAATGTTCATTATTTATATGAGAAATGGGCCAAATCAGCTGGGTTTTTTCATTCACAAAATTTCACACAATTTACCTCTGGTCTAAACAGAAAGTTCAAATACAAAAAGCAGTGAGCCATTAATTCTTTTTTTTTACTAAGTTAATGTTCATTATTTATATGAGAAATGGGCCAAATTAGCTGGGTTTTTTCATTCACAAAATTTCACACAATTTACCTCTTATTTCATGAATTTCAGTTGAACTTAAATCTGTTAAAATGAAATTATACAAACACGTAGAACAGACTAAATTTTTGTTATAGAAAGGAAGTGTTCAATAGATTGTCTTTTGGATAATCTATAAAAAATGTACAGGTGACCTGCTGGGGAATTTGAAGGACCAAACGGGGGGTGAAAGACGTCTTTGGAAGCGGGAGAGAAGTAGTATGTGGTGGGATGCTGTAGTCAAAGACCATTGGACCGATAACGACTGGATTGAAAATTTCAGGTAAATTTACTGTGCAGTAATTGGTTGAAAGTACTTAATCCTCATCACACCTTTTATATATTTAAGGACATGAAATAATTAGGTGACAACAAATTGAGACTTTTGATGTATTTTATGTCAACCAACAATGACCAATGTTAAGCCAGAGACATGTGCAGGACATGCGTCATATAGGAAAGAGTTTGTAAGAGGCAGCTGCAAGGAGGAAGTAAGATTTGCCATGAATAATATATTGTATGTATTGCACACATGTACGTCTATAGTGTAGATAAGATTAGTTTGCAAATTGCATTGCTCTTTGAATTCACTTGTTGCATGTTTTTGGTTCCAAGACCTTGTTTTTTACCAGCCATGGAAACATCTTGTGTCATAATAAACAATCATGTATTCTATCTTTAATTGCAGCACTGAACGAGGACAATTATTAACTAGAAATTCAGTTGTTGTAACATCACAAAAACAAGGTGTTTGTGTTGATGATCCATGATTTGAGTTTTATTTTGCATGACCTCATTGTTTATGTCTCATCATTCAAGATTCAAAATTTGAGAATCATAATCGATTGTTGATGTCAGGAGATGGCGCTGTAAACCTATTAACTATGAAGACTTCATAAATTTTAATTATTTTGTTTACCTTTCCTCTGGTATGTATTTAACAAATAGTGATGTTTGTGTTGTTTTGTTCATGAGTTTTATGAAATAATCAGTTTTGAAATATTACCAACAGAGGGCACTGTAAACTTGATGGTATCATCATTTAAACAAATCGAAAATGCAACTACATGTACATTGTAAGGGTAATAGATCATTCCATACGCAGAAACTATGTTCCAACTGGCAACAGAGCCAAATTTAAGGATTATTTACTTCAACCTCTGGTTTTGACAGGAAGAGAAGGTCAAATTGGGGTTACTTATGTCTGTTTGACTTTTACGAGATGTTTGATGACATTTCCAAAGATGTATAGTAAAAATCCATTGTATAGTTTAGAAATTAAGATAAGTTAAATATTAATTTTTTAATGAATGTGGTTTGACACCTGATAACATCCGACAAGCAGTAAAGGAGTTTGTCAATAATTTGATGACACTTGGCTAGTAATTATCAGAACAACTGTGACATTATTTATCCATTAGAGAGGGACTCGGGATCAAAACCATAGAACAAACATTGTCCCTATTTGGCGCTACATGTATTTGACTTGTCTAAGTCCCAACTCAACAATCATAATGTCATTGTTCAGGTTCTTTCTTGATGTTGGGGTTCAATTGTCTGATGGGTTTCAAGGTTCAAAGTCAGTTTCATTTCTGAGTTATGCTAAAGAGAAAAAAAGTTTGAAGGAATACAATAATGACATCGTAACACAATGGTTTTTCCTTGACACCGTAGCATGTTCTTTTCCAATTGCACCCCAAAACAGCACCTTCTTTTTGCTAAACTTCCTTATGCAACGGTAATTTTTATTTTTTATTTCATAATTAAGCTTTTATTGATTATTATCTATCAGAATAAAATCAATGACTACATTTTTTTAAAGACTTTTTAATATTGAAAATTAAAGGAACATTACAGAATTGTTTTTTGCTAACAAAACAGCTGCTGGCAGTGTAAGCACTTTATGTAATCCACCATATACATACACTGACAAACCTGTAGAAGTTTGAGATCGATTGGCCATCTGGGTCACGAGAAAATAGTGAAAAACCGATTATATATTTGCTTGAAATCATATAGATTCAACAAATGAATAAAACGCTCACTGAGCGATAAACTCCAACCGGAAAATTAGTTTATTCATTTCTCATCAAATATGGCATTTCAGACAGAAACATTTCAAGGAATGTTTTCTACTATCATCATCATTAGACCGTGTAAGTTTTATGTAAATCTGTGATCAAAATGTATATTTTACAAGTTTTTCTTTACCAATTCTGTAATGTTCCTTTAAGAGAATTTTAAATTTGTCGTCATGGGTACGTGCAAATTTCGCTGACATCACCACTGTACTATTTGTAAAGTTCATTAAAAAATGCTGGAACTATGTCAAAATTTCATTTTGCATTGACTGCAGAGCTGAAATTATAGTTTTCCATTAAACTTTCGGTTTGAACGGGAAGGTACAATGTAAAGTCAAATTAGGGTTACATCTGTGTAGCGTTGGTTCAGTTTTTTAAGACCTTTCCTACAATGTATTGTATAGAATGTACAAATCCAGTGTGTCTTTCAGGAGTTATTATTTTGGTAATATTAAACTTTGGTTTAGTGCTTTTTGACACCTGACAACGTCATCATGACTCATGAGGTCATGAAAACAGTAACTGCACTGTTTTCAACTTTACTAATTTTTGTATAAAAAAGGGGGGTCACTCGTACTGCAGCTACACTACACGTGTTCCTTTGTCTGATTTTTGTTGAGGTTTTAACAGAAACTCAAAATGATATTTAATCAATGAGTTGTTATCAACAAACTGTTGAGCAGGAGCTAGTTTCCATTTACCCAAGATACAAAAGATGTTTTCTGTGCCATGTCAATCGGCTCATTGCCTTACTCACACCTTGGCTTCAGTAAATAGTTGTAACGATTAGCTAACGTGGCTAAATAACTTTTGGTTGACCTTTACTTCCGGGTCAACCGGAAGTGGGACCATATTTTAAGAAGTACACAGCCAATGTTCATTTTCTTTTCAGTTATAGATCTATTGAGCATTAAAAATTGAACTTCGATTACCGTGACCCCTTGATGACCTTTACTTCTGGGTCAACCGGAAGTGGGACCATATCTCAAGAAGTACACGTACCCGATTTTAAATTTCATTTCAGTGAGTTATAGACTCTTTGAGCATTGAAGATTGAATTTGGGTTACATGTGACATTTTTTTAGAATGATGACCCCACTTTGACCTTTCCTTCCGGTATACATGTATAAAACAAGATCCAAACATGTTTCACTTGTAGTTGTTTACACTGCGATGATCATGCTTGATAACATGCATCCATTTCATAAAGGATTTTAAACACAAAATACAGAATCAGTTCATGTGTTGGGCCAGAAAAAAACTTCAAAGGGCAACAGAACGGAACAGCTCTGTGATTGTTAGTTACAATCACTGATGTCTAGTTTTATATTTGAAATGACTCTCCTGGTGACTTTTACTGTAGTCATGGTATTTAGCTTTATCCTGCCAATCCTGGAAAAAACATATTAGGGTTAATAGAGTAATTTTTAAGACCTACACAAAATACATCGTAATACATGTACAGTATGCATTTTGTACAGCTGCTTATAAAAAAATGTGTACAAACATTTAGTTTTCATTTAGTTTGACTCGTACACGTATGTAACTGCGTCCACATTTTATATACTGTCACTACATGGTACGTCTAAAACTCTTGCGGTCCCATTTTTATATTTTGTGTACAATTTAGCACACCTTGTCTTATTCATTGTTTGTAGTATTGTTTTTACATAATATAATGCAGCCCATTAGGGGTCAAAGTTTATTTTGCATGGTTGAAATTGTAAATTGTGCTTTTATATTATTATGTCTTTATATACAAGAGGAGTATGTAGTTTATACAGAGCCAAACAAGGAACGGGGTAAAATTAAACCTATTTAAAATCAATTTAACACAAGGTTTTTGTTTTTTGATTACCACAGAATGTCAAAAGCCACATTTATGTTCATCTGTGAGAAGATGCGAGATAAGATAACATACCATAACACGAACATGCGCAGAGCACTACCAGTAGAGCAAAGGATGGCCATAACTATATGGAGACTTGCCACTAATTGTGGATACCGTATCATAGGTGACCTTTTTGGTGTTGGACGATCCACTGTGTGTATGATTATTCAGCAGACATGCAAGGCTTTTGCTTCATCCATGCAGAAGGAATTTATGGAAGTCTTTACTCCAGGCAAAGTTCAGGTACAATTACCATGTTCAGCAGTACCTTTCATTGATTCTGTTGACCAACTTAACTTTTGAATAAACTTTTAAAATGACTTATTCTTTTTGAAAACAGGTGACCATTGACAGTTTTATGAACACATATGGATTCCCACAAGTAGGTGGTTGCATTGGTACTTGTCAAATCCCAATCAAGCTTCCAGAATCACATCATTCCCTGCAGTACATCAGTGCCAAAGGAAACCCATCAATATGTCTTCAGGTAATACCACAGTGTAAAACATTTTGCATGTTTGACATACCTATATTATTTTAAAACCACTTTATTTCAGATGACCTCTTTTTCAGCAAAACTCAGTGTTGTTCACAGATTTTAAAGTAGCAGGTGAAAAAACTTTAAGTAGCCGGTTTGTTAAAGGACTGAAGTAACGCAGGTGCGAAGTCCTTACGGCGTGGGGTCCGGGGAATTGTTTGATTGTAGTGCTCTGTGGTGCAATCCATTGACTGTTTTTTTGTTAAGTGTTCGTGCAATACAAACACGAACACCTCTTGATTTTTAGGTGTTCGTGCAATACAAGCACGAACACCTCTTGATTTTGTTCTGTTTTTTTTTTGTTTTTTTTCTTCTCCATTTTCTTCTTCTTTCCTGGAACTCTTTTCTAGAGCACAACTTAAGATTGAATTGAACCTTAAAACTCGTCAGACAGTTGAACCACAATATGAAGACGGCACAGTTTTCATGACATCACGATAACGTCCAAATTTAACCATTTGCTTTTTCAATGAATTTAAAAGCTATGATGTTCATAATTGGGCATCTGATAGATCAAGACTGGGGCAACATTACGAAAATTAACCACAAAATCGTATGACCTTCCTTTCCGGGTCGTTACCCTGGGTCGAAGTTTGCCTTAGGTTTTTTTTTCTTGAAAAACATCATTTTCGGGCTTATCTACAGCATACATGTAACTGAAGATTGATATTGAATTGAACATTGAAACTCATCAGACATTTTAACCTCAATATCAAGACAACACAAACTTGATAATTTCATGATGACGTCATCAGGTCTTGAATTACAACAAATCAAACCCCATTTGACTTTAACTTCCGGTTCAAATCGGAAGTTGAAAATTTCAACAAATCATATCTCAAAAACTACAATTATTATTTTATTTTTGTGTAGAACGTGAAGCCTGCTCAAACTTTTGCACTGAGATGACAATATTTTGACCTTTACATCAGGTCGAAAAAGGCGCCAGTTTAAGTTGACCCGCAATGACGACGCACGATAGTGAAAGAACACGTGTACACATACGCTGTACCTGTACAATGCACATGTAATTTTGTTTATGTGGCAGTGCACCGTACTGCTACATGCATGGAATAAATCGTCGCTTCTTGGTGGTTACCCTAGGTCGTTACCCTTTCGTCGCTTGATGTTTCATTGTATATTGCACACCCAAAGATAGTCCGTCTAATATTTGAAAAAGTTCATAACTCCCGAACCACACATTGGATTTGTACAATCCATACACCATCTGAAAGGTATTAATTAAACTGACACGCATTATTCAAAATGTGAACGGTTTGGCCTTGACTTCTGGTAAAAACCAGAAGTTGAAACTTCATGTTAAAAAAATTCATAACTTCTGATTTTTACAATCTTAACACATCATTGGGATGAACTTAAGAAACAATACACAGAATATGACCTCATTTGACATTGACTTCTGGTTCAAACCAGCAGTTAAAGTTTTAAATTGAATAAATCTATCTCCAGACATTGGATTGATAAGGTAAAATTTCGTCATCAATTCATTCAATCACAACCTGATGACATCACTCACGAACACCTTGTTTTTGTTATTGACAAAAACTGAATTTCTAGTTTTATTATCACATTCATTGTTACATAGACTCCTGAAACATATACTTTGATTTCATTTAAATCTTTTAATGTCGTCCCTGTCAGTAGAAAAGGTGTGTTATACACATGAAAATTGTTCCAACTAAAACATAATATCCATCGGCGGATGTCACAGGAACATTTTTGATGTAAGTCTTTTTATGTTTTCACTGTGAGTAGGAATGGTTTGTTGTACCCTTGCTCTATGGATGTACACATGCAAATTGTCCCAACTAAAACATAAAATCCTTGAAGTTTGGATGTCACAGGAACTTTCATTTCAACGCACTGACTGGCTGTTCATGTTGAATAAGGACACAATAATATTCAGTTTCAAATCATTCATGTTGTGCACCTAGGTTTATTTATAGGAAACTTATGATTTCCACTTAACTGTTTCTACCATTGCAATTAAAACTGTAAGCCAGCAGATGTCAACAAACTTTCCTGATTTAAAAAAACATTATAGACGATGTGACCCGTGACAACACATGTTTACAAAAGAGCCACACAGAGCCTGGACTTCCGTCGGCCACATTTGTACACAGCTCAATGGAAGAATACAACAAATCTTATGTTTTTTCTCAACTTTTGATATGAAGACAGGGGGGACATCTCAAAAGCTGTACAGCTGTTGCTTTTGTAAATTTTGAATTTATGTGAAAATTATGACACAAAATATAAATTTTCCCATTGAGCCTGTGTAGTATCTTGCCCGTCAGGAAATGCATTATAATGTACGAGGTCACCACTCTGTAAATAAATGTAACATGGTCTATACCCACTCATAAGGGTCACAAAACCAGGTCATAAAACCACAAATAAAGAAAAGGATCATCTGATTTTGTTTAACTGTCTGCTTTGTTTAAACATAAAGGAGTATGGTATAACTTCAAAACTTCAGCTGGGAAGGGGAGGAAAAAGTTTTTAAAAGTAGAGGGCGGCAGAGGACCTTGTAGCTGGCGAAGTACCGGCAGCCGGCGGTTCTGGACAACACTGAAAACTTTCCAAACCAAATAACGGTGGCTATTTATGAACGTGTTTAAAAATGTTTTGGAAAAACTTTGGGAAATGTTCTCTTCTGGACTGACAAGTCTAGCAGCAGAGTGTTGACAGGCAGTCAGACAATGGAGAAGGCTGTTTCACAAGTCAAGACAGTATCAGACAAAAGTTTGAAGCAGTCTTTTCGTTGTCTGTTGATCAAGATGTTCCCATAACTTTCCAATTTTATGAAGGATGGCAAATATTGTTGATTTGATTTTGCATGCCGAGGTCTGAAGTGATATTTGTTCCGAGGTTACGTGCACTATTGACTGTTGTGATCTGTGAGTCGCCAATATGAATGCTATGGATTTTGATGCTGCAATAAAACAAGGTGATCAAAAGTGACGAATAGGAAAACTTAAATTAACTCCTGGCCTTGTCTGCAGTGAGTAGGTCATCAAAGACACAAAGTAGAGTTGTTTTTACACAGCGGTTTCGACACAGCACTACTCATGTAGTGAAGAAAGTTAGTCGCATGATTGGTTTAGTGTGGCGAAACTTCAGATGCTGTAAAAATGAACGTGTACTTCGAACCTTGTATTGTTCTCTTATTAGACCTCGACTGGAGTATTGTACTGTTGTTTTTAACTCAATTTCTCAATCACAATCTGACCGACTAGAAAGACTACAAAGGCGTTACTTTTTTTTATGTATAAAGTTCTTCACAACAACAATCAAGGTGTTACTTATATGGAAATGTGTAAATTATTTAGCTTACCAACTCTTGCCCAGAGGAGAACAGTTAACGATTGCTTGTTCCTCTACAAACATATCCACAGCAAGTATAATTTAACCAATGCTAATCCTTTCAGTTTTCATGTTCCAGAACGACGTACTAGATCAGCTCCCAAGCACATAATGCATGTTCCCATGAGCCGAGTTGATGTTACAAAAAAAGGGTTTGTTTCCAGAGTTTCATCTTCATACAACCAGCTTCATGAATCATGCGATGTGTTTGGGGCTAAAACATTAAACTGTTTTCGCAGACAGCTAATTAAATTTGCTAAATAATATTTTAAAACTGTGAACATCTCCTGTGCAGCTGCTGGTCAGTTGTAACTTCATCAATTGCTTTGATAATTGTAGTGTTTTTAATTGATGGATTTGTCTGTTTGTTGTGGTGTTTGTTTGTTTGTTGGGTTGTTTGTTGGGTTGTTTGTTGTTGTTGGTGTGTTTGTGGGGGTTTGTTTGTTTGTTTGTTTGTTTGTCAGGGTGTTTGTCTGTTTGTTTGTTTGTTGTGGTGTTGGCATGTATGTTGTTGTTGGTGTTTTGTGTTTGTTTGTTGCTTGTTTGTTTGTTTGTTTTTGTTTGTTTGTTTGTTTGTTTTGTTTGTTTTGTTGGGGTATTTGTTTGTTTTTGCTTGTTTTGCTTGTTTTTATCAATTATTGTGTAACTGTAATTTTCAACTTTTATTTATATATATTTATACATAGTTTTTAATGATACCTGTAAGTGGCGGCTATCCGCTGTTGGATATCAATAATAAATTAAAAAAAATAAAAATAACAACAGTGGGGTACTGTGGCGGGTTGCACGTACACAGGCAACTGTTTCACAGAGTGCCTTTGGTGATGGTTTGGTGGACCTGGTGAAAAGGCACTACAAACCCTCGAATGGATTGTCTCTTTGGTTGGATTTTTGCCTTAATGCCTTTGTCAAAGACTGTTGCTTTCATGTTACCAGCCAAGATTTTGTAAAGACATTTTTGCATTGTCATGAGGTAATGCATGGGTTAATGATCGGCTGCACCATAACAGCTTTCCAACAGTCTGATTGTGCTTCAGAAACACAACTGTAAACAAAATATGAACCATTAATATCTGCAATTATGTCAATGAGAAAACTTCCATGTACTTGTATGGGTATCCAAACAGAGCTTCATTGTCAAAACAAGCTATTGGTTAAGACAGCGTTAAACATGAGCAGATTTAAGAGAAGAGTTGGAGTGCAACCTCACGACGCGATATCATCGATGGTTTTAATTCTTTCAATTCAGTTTGATTTGATGAAGAATAAAACTACAAAGGTACAGTTTGTAATGAATGTTGAATGGGTTGTATTGTTTTCACATACACAGGGAATAGTTGATGAAAAGGGGCAGTTCATGGACATGATTGCTGGGCGGTATGGATCCACCTCAGAAGGCCAGCTATTCTCCCAATCTCACTTGTATGAAGCAGCATCCAAAGGAACCTTATTCCCAAATTCTGCAATAGACATTGAAGGGGAGAGTGTGCCTGCACAATTACTTGCAGGTCCAGGCTACCCGTTATTGCCAAATGTCACAACAGCTTATTACACACAGGAGGGTCAACTTACCAACCAACAACACCTTTTTAATCAACAGGTAATTCAAAGTAACCTTATGAATCATGTAAAGTAGGGTGGGAGAATTGGAAGTAGGCTTGTTTACAGATCATACATGTATAAAGTATGTAGTGTAACCACGAGGCCTCCCAGCAAAACATAAAACCTTAAATAATCTACCATGGCACTTTCCCTTTAAAAACCTATCATTTCTGACATAAGTCTATTTTTTTTCTCTGCGTGCCTTTTTGGGGGTGTGCCTCGGGGGACCAGAAAGGGAGTAAGAAATTGTGAAGCTTCTGGACAATCTTAAGTGTGACTTAAGCATTCAGTTGAAGAAGCAACTAGTCATTAAAGCTGCCAACTCCTTCCAAAAAAGTTGTGCCTTTATTAGACTTCCATAATTCTAACATCATTCGTGTCCACTAATAGGCTCTTAAAAAGAGGTAATTTTCTGTACATGAACAAATGTTTAACTCGAAAGTTGTGTAATTGGACGTTCGTCTTAAACTACCATACACCTTTGGTCGCAGCAACTATTACATGCTGTTAATAAGGTTGGAAGAATTGTCAATCATGCCCCCCCCCCATATCAATGTGGGATCATGCAAATATGAGACATTATGTTCAAGAACAAGCCTTGTTACTTGTATACAATGTGGTGTGGGTTATGTTTTGTTTCAATTTTTGTAAAGGTAAAGAAAATTCTTTCTATTAAACTTAAGCAAGTATTATTGCTCTAATAAATGGGTTGTTAATAAAAGGATTGTTAATCTTTGAAGGTTACTGATGTTAGGAGAGTGGTGGACAAGGCATTTTCACGTCTGAAAGGTCGATGGCAAATCCTGATGAGAAGAAATGAACACAAAATAGCACTGATACCTTCCATAGTTACCACATGCTGCATCCTGCACAACATTTGTGAACAACGTGATGAGGTATTCAATATAGATCTTATGGATGGACAAGAGGACATTGAAACTCCAGCTGTACCAACCATTCAACAAGAAGATCCCATTGCTCAAAACATTCGGCATGCTCTTACCTTGAACATTTACAAAAACCTTGGTACTTAGTAATGAAAAATCCTCTACTTCTACATCAGAAAACACAGTCTTCTTGAAATTACATTGAAATTGTTTGCAAAGAGAAATTAATACTGACTTAGTGTTGTGTGTAATTTGTCTGCCACAGAAGTTATGTTTTTGCCCCATTTGTTTGTCAGTCTCTCTGTTAGGTATGGATTTCCACGAAATTTGTGGAAAATTTTATTGTGTGCCAAGGATCTATCAATTAGATTTTAGTGAACATCTGGATCTTTTTGTGGCTCTAAGATAATTGTAAAGTTATGCTACTTTGAGAACTGACATAAATTATTAATACTTACAGCTGGGGGTGCTAAACTGATTTAGATACCATTTTATCCATACATAGCTATATGAATTATCTGACCAAATGAATCATTACTGTGAAGTAATGCTTAATGTTTAAAAGTCTTGATCAGTCCCGTATACGAAAAGAAAAAAAGCTGCTCAAGTACCTATCTTTGCATCATTTTTGTTGTACACCAGACTTTATTCCACCCATGGGTTTTAGAAAATCCAAACAGACAGATCTAGACAAACAAACCGGTACATTATGTAACCTCTTTGCAGACTGATAGACAGACATGTTTACTACATGTAGAGCGCTATTGTGGGCTTTCCCAATGTGTTTTATATTGTCCCTTTCTTTAATCTTTCATGTGAAAAACTTTGTGGGGTTAACCCTATAATGTAAAAAAAACCAAAAACAAGTACAGTTCCCCCTACCTAAAAATCACCCCGCAATGTCTTTTTTGTAAGACCAGACAAACTGATACGGAATTTGGAAGAGGTAAAAAGTAATATAAAGCTTATGGTGTATAAACATTAATATCCTGGTCATTGGGCCAGTTACATGTATTCAATTCCTTAACATTACCTGTTTACCCTGAGGTAAAGAGAATCATTGTTGTTAAGTGTTTTGCTAAAAAGCATGAATTAACCCATACATACACCTCCGATGACAATGCAACCCTAACTCCCATCTGGCACACTAGACTGATCAGTCACGACATGCCACAATAAAAGATTTTAAGAAAAGAAATGCTGCAGTAGATTAATGACTTTTCATTGGTTTTTTTAGCGATGCCCCAATTGGTTTGTACACAGTTTTCTTTGAATTAAGTCTTCTGTGTGGAAACGTAATAATACCGGCTCTCAAATAGCGCAATTCCAAAGAATGATCATTGCGCTTAGAACATTATTACCCTTGGTCACTGGGCCATTATTTCCTTCCTTATACATTGTACCATCTCAGCTCTGTGCTGCCAAGCATGTAGCGCACTTAGCTAAGTCAATCACAAGAACCATCTCTGCCCTCACAGGTACCCATTTACCCCTGGGTGATGAGAAGCAATAAAGGTCAGTGTCTTGCTCAGGGACAAAGGTGCAATGACTGGGATTCCAACCCACACCCTGATGGCTTGGCCACTAGAACTTGAGTCCGATACACTAAACTGCTCAGCCACGACACGCCACATAGACCTACCAGACACAATTATTTGTTGACCGGATAAATCAAGAATTTCTCATTGTTGTTCTTATTGTTTGAACTTTAATAACACTAACATGTTTTAGATTGAATACCAAATTACCAGTATATGTTGATTGCGTTTCGCATAAAATAGCAGGTGTGTTAAACACTTCTAGCCGTGCATTATCATCCGTTTAAACACGGCCACGTGACATGGTCTCTGCCAATCAGAATGGATAAACTCTCGAGGTATTTATGAATAAGGGAATAAAAGAGTAGTGACGAGGTCTTAACCGGCCGTTTAAAACCTTGCAGGGTCGTGGCCGTGTAATAAAGGACCGAGCTTTATTACACGGTCACGACCCTGCAAGGCTTTAAACGGCCGGTTAAGACCGAGTGACTATCCTTTTATTCCCATTCATAAATGCCCTTTTTGTTAAAAAGTGTAATATTGTTGGAAAATCTCAACTTTTCTGTTAACTTTCATTTCCTGTCACGTCCTCGAGCCCTGTTTCGGGAAAGATATACATGCCATGCTCAAGAGTTGTGCGTACATAACACTAACTCGTTTTTAGATTGAATACCAGTATGTATTAATTGCGTTTCGCGTAAATTAGCGCCTGCGTAAACTTGTGCGCCACAACACTTTTAGCTGTACTTTATCATCCGTTTAAACACGGCCACGTGACATGCTCTCCACCAATCAGAATGGATAAACTCTCCGAGGTATTTATGAATATAAGATAAAAACTCAACTTGTGTAAGTTCTCATACATGTAATGTATGAGACAGTACATTAAGTAAACATTATTTTGGGGGGGGGGTCCGTACTAAGTATAACATTCTTCATCACAAAAACAGTCAATCTAGTTTAAAATGTAAATATTTCCCCCATCAGGAACACAAAAAACAAAAATTAATTTAGTTAAGAAACAAAATAATGCCTTATTTTCTGAATTTCACTGTTGTGAGGGTATTGCACACACTTCATCTTTGAAACAATACTGTATTGTACTTAAACTTTTCCTGAACTCTGTTTTCACTATTAAGCAGTCATCAGAGAGCTAAATGTATTCATAGTTGCTCTACATATTGAAGTTAACTTGTAACATAAGACTGGGGAATAACGTTGATTTTGGTATGGGAACTTTATCTGACCTAATTTTAAAAACATCTTTTTGGCACTAAATAAACATTTTGACTAAACTTACCATTGGAAGGAGAAGCTGCCTCAGCTTCTAGTTGCCTAAAAGCAGCATCATCACTTAAGCTGTCTGCTGAGGCAATTTTATCAGCTATCAATGGCTCCATCAATGGTGTACACTTGCCCTCCTGATTCTCCTGTGTAGCAAACATTTGATTAGAACAACTTGAATTTTCTGTCCAAATCTTATTGAATATATTACGGATTTTAACTAGGTTGTCAAATTTTCATTTAAATAAAGAGTCAGGTTAACACATTCTCTTTCCTCCATTTGGATTAAATTTTTCTTTTTATAAAACAGAATTTTGAGAAATACACAACACCATGCTGGATGCGGGTTTGAGCTTTGAAGGTCTTGAGACCACTTTTTGCTGGTTTTAGTCTTGGTCTCAGAGTTACTTAAAAAACAGCAATTCTTTGAAATATATAAGTTTTGTTCATGCATGAGAATTAAGTACATGTAACAGTCATGATGTACATACGATTTGTTGTTTCTCAACAATTAATAAAACATGGTCAATAAGGACATTTTTGTGTTTTCTCATTTCTATAAATTTGTATTATTCCTCTTTCAATGGTATGGTACATAACTGGTGTAAGAAAGAACAAATTCATTCCAGTCCTCCAAATATTGTTGGGTCACTATAAGTGCAGGTCTATGCACCCCCTTGGGACTGTGAGTGACCAGAAAAGGGTCCTATTACCCGAGGCCAAATTGAATTGAACATGGAAAACTATTTTTATTTTTTTAACTGAACCATTTTATTTTCTACAATTAACTCTTGTGATGTTAGTTCTAACTCTACAGAAGTATTTCTCAAGTTTCCAATAATTTCACCTAGTGTAGAAAGCCCAATTCGGTAAGCATATTTTCTCTTTATTATTCTGCAACATTTGACTCCAAGTTTACATGGCAAAATCAGAGATTTTAGAAGAAGTTCTGCAGTCTGTTTTAACACTGTTAATACTATGATCAATGTTCTTGAACTAGTTTTCCATGTAAACACATTGCTATTATTAATATACACAATCGGCGACTCCGAGCAGCGGTGGTCACGTGACGTATAGTGGGTACAGAATCATAACAAACCATCGCGCAACATGTGCGCAGTGTGTAAGCACGGGGGATTGTTGTAGTTTTCCGACAGCATAGCTGAACGGCAAGGTATGATCCTTCTTCCATCTGATAAATGGAATGGATTAAACTCAGGATGTTTTCCATTTTCTTTTTTATGTTGACATAGATCTGATAAATGGAATGGATTAAACATAAAAATTGTTCAATTTACTTTAAAAACCATTCCATTATTCTTCACCAAACATAATTTTTCATGAGGGTACATGTATACATGTTATTGTGTACTTAATTAAATAAAAACCGTAAGAGGTTAAGGCTTCCTCAATAAAACACAAGTGGCTTAACATACTGTCACCGGCAAAATGTTCTTTCATGTAAGTTCTAAATCCTCTTTCCCCGTCCCACACACCAACCCCTATTTTCTTCTGTGAGGTTACATGCAAACATCAAAGAAAAGGTATGCTTCTTGACTTTTCAAATGACAGACCATTGTCTCCCACCAAATCAGCCGTCATGTGACTTATAGTGGGTATACAATGAAACAAACCAAGCGCGGTGTGTATGTCCAGAAAAACATGGCGCTATCCGAGTGCCACTGCCGTAAGGGTTGCATTTGTTGGTTGCAACACAATTTTTAACTTTTCTAAATCCATCGGAAGTGTGCCCAGTTTCAATTTCCAAATGTGTCAGAATGGTTAGGTAAAGCTCCAAAAACAGTGGCACAAAATCCTAGAAGTTTTTCAAGGAGAGGATATACACGATGTGATTTTGCTCCAGCGACTCCAACACTGGAGCAACATGCACATCGTGTACATACATGTACCTCTCGACCTTGAAAACTTCCAGGATTTTGTGCCGCTGTTTTTAGGAGCTTAAGTTTGGCCGTTGACACTGGGCACACTTCCGATGGATTTATAATAGTTGAAATTGTGTTGTAACCAACAAATGCAACAAGAATCATGACCCTTACAACAGTGGCACTCGGCTGACGCCATGTTGTTGCCATACATCGCACTTGGTTTGTTTACATTGTATACCCACTATAGGTCATGTGACGCTGGTCTATTGCCAGTTCATATTTGCCCTTGTATCTTATTATTGTTTATGTTTGGTATTAAATTACAGATTGTATCTTGACCATTGCAACACAAGCCATGCATAGTTTGATAAGTGTTTTCCTTCGCTTCAGTTATGAGTTGCTCTTGGTTCCGAATATTCAATCTTTTGGGTGTTTAGAACAGTATAAAAGTATGACGAAACTCCTTTGAGTTTTGAGGAAATGCTAAGGCAGCCACAACTTGCCTATATTATTAAACCCCAAGTGACTCTGTTTCAGCCAACCAGAATACAGAACCAGCAAGAGGTGTGTTAAAAACATGTTTATCTTAAAACAAAATCTGTGAAAATTTCATAAAATCAGTCAGTCATGTTTTTCAGAATATACTTAACAACTGTCGGTGTTTTGTCGGGGGATTTGTGCACATTCATATTATTATTATTATTATACTTTTTTTGAAAACAAGTGTTTGGGAATTTTTTGGGGCACATGACATTGTTTCCAACAATTTTGTGAAAATAACTTTTTTATAAAAATAACTTTTAAATAAGTTTTTTTTTGCCAATAAAATACAGAGGGAGAAATGATGTTACAATTGATTTGATACATAAGATAAAGTACTTGCTTAAAGGTATTGTACACTTTTGGTAACAGCTCAAAATCAGTGTCCACATTTTGTGTGATTAAACATATGCATGAACAATACAAACCTGTAAAAGTTTGAGCTCAATTGGTCATCGAGGTCACGAGAAAATAGTGAAAAGAGATCTTATGTGTTTTCTGTTTTTTCAAATTATCGCGCGCGATAATTACTATTGTTTTACTCGTTTCTCAGAAACGATAGCATTTTAGGCAGAAATATTTTAAGGAACCCTTTCTACCATTACTTACTTTAAATCTTTAAGTTCAGTGTGAATCTGTGAACATTGTGTTTTTTGATCTTACCAATAGTGTACAGGGCCTTTAAATTGAGAAGTCTCATTTTATGACAATTTTGTCTGTTATTTATTTTTTGTGGGCATTTCAGTGTGCTGGCATATAAAAGCTTGTTTGCAGCTTTTTGGGCATAGCTGTGCTTTTAGTTTAAACTCATGCTTCTTGCTATGCATAATACATGTAATATAGTGTAAAAACAATCCACACTGTGGGAACCTGTTGTATTTGAATTATTGTTGAAACAGTATTTACTGGTGCGTGCTGATTCTAAATAAACTCACACACTACAGAGACTTCTCTGATGGCTTTATTTAATCAAGATAGTTTATTCTCATCTGAGGCTCAGCATAGGAGAAACAACAAGTGAAGAAGAACATGTATTTTATAGATCTAATGGTCAATACATGGTGGTCAGTGGATGAATGGAACTAAAGGTATATGTGTTGCCCCTTTGGATAAATTATTGGGTGGAAAAGATATGGGATTCTGGTTGGTTTTCTGGAAAAGGGAGACCTGGGTGATTTTGTATGTGTAATAAATGAAACACATTTGATAGCAGCATTTACAGCTTAAACTATATTACTGGTTAAAACCAATCAGAATATGGGCCATGTCCTGGGTGTGGGTAGTATTGGTTCTTACGTTCTTACATTTGTAGTTGTACTACCTGGCTGCATGACATTTTGTTTGTTTGTTTTTTAAACGCAATGTTGCCCCAAACAAGACTAAAAGCAAAGATATGGGGGTCAAGAAGAAAACATTTCTGATGAAAATAACTCGGGGGAGCTGAAGGTAGGAATTTTTTATTTATTTTTCTTAAAACAGTAATTGTAAGATGCATGGAAACATGCACCAGGCAAGAAGTTCCAAAGAGATACAGTACATGGGAAAAAGCTGTTGGAATAGCTCTTTGTTCTGCATTTCTGCAAAGCGAGAGTCTATGGGTGTCCTCCAGGTATCCAAGGAGCTCTTGGCTTGCAAAACATACAAAGATTTCACTTAAAAAGCAGACTAATAGGACGATAATAAGTAGATTCTAAATGCTGACCAGCTCCCTTATAGACAGGAACAACGGATGATACTTTCCAAGATATAGGAAACACAGAGACTGCCAAGCACATATTATTGGATAGCTTGGCAAGAATAGGTGAAAGTTCTGGGGGATACATTTTCAAAACAATTGCAGGTATTCTATCGGCCAGTAGGCATCCTAGGAATGATTAGTCCAGGCAATCTTTGTTCGAGTGATAAGAAGACCAGACAGTACACCTTTGGCAATCCGCTAAAAGTCCCTTGAACCAAGCCACTGCTTTGAAATAAAACTAGCAACAGAGTTTGCATTTTGCTGCTTAGCATTTACTAAAACTCTTACATCGACTCCTTGCTTCATGGAACAGACGCTTAATATTCAAAGTTCTTGAAAAATGATACTTCTTTAAAAACTAGTTATGATGGGCAATTGATGCAGCACACAATGGAGTGTACCGAAACGAGCATGGGCCAATCTGCTAGGCACATGAGAGGATGTAAATCTCCATACTAAGGTTAATCCACTGGAATATCTTCTCTGCTGCCAAATCATGACCAATTGACTTAGAATCGATGACCAGTGCACATCAGCAAGAAAACATCAAAAACCATCCCAGTCAGCCTTTCCTTACTGAAAACCGTACGGTGAAAAGGCTCGAATGTAGTTGCGAGAGAAGAATACGAAACAGAAAGAAAGCCAACTTAGTGATCTGAGTTACCAAATGGGCGCAAGACCTTGGCAACAGGGTCGTCTGGACTATAACATAAGAAGAGGTCCCGCAGGTACCTACCATTGGAAGCAAGATCTGAAATATAAGTAGGGGATAAAATGATCAGAGTATAGATCCTGGAAGATAGAAAAATTATATGTTGCAATACCAGGAATGTCAATATTTTGATAATGGGTCAGCCACTCCTTGTGGTAAATATTGAAGTCACCAAATACCATGACTTGAGAAGAAGAGCTGAGAAATAACAGAATCAATGCTATCAGAGATGGCATCTAACACTGCGCATGACGATGATGAACGGGAACGATACAGGAAAAACAAGAAGGTTGTGGAATGGAGAAGCTAAAGGCGAAAGCACATGTATTCATGGTTGTCACATTGCAAAGTGCTTTCACGGGCTAAGGGGAGAGTTTCTTTGACAAAGACACCCAGACCACGTGATGGACGGAGGTCAATTGGTGGTGAAAGATATATCCTGGTGACTTAAAAGAAACAGAGGAAATGTCACAGTTCAGTCTGCATGCTCTCAGACAGAGCTAGCAAATAAGGAGAGTTGTTTAGAACAAATAATTGAACAGGAAGTGGTTGGAACGAAAGCCTATGTTGTTGGAAAAGGCAACAATACCAAGAGGCTGCAGTAGGGGAGGTGGATTTGTGTGAGTAGGTAAGGTTTCTTTATTATTTTTGTGCGTAATCCTGTTTGCATTTATATGAGAAAAGAGTCCCAATTCTGAAGTCTGAAGTTTGAACTGACCCAAATCAAATGAACTCGTATGAACAATTTCACCACGATGGCCTCAGGAATGCCACTGAAAGTGGCTGCACTGACAACCAATCCATGCCTGTCCATGGCAGTACAACCACCTCAACATTCTACACAAGTTGATAGATCAGCCTCTCAGAGCATTACCACTGAGTTTGGGATGCAAATAGTCAAATATCCTCCAATTTGTCTTAAGGACAGGTCCTGTAGTCAGTCAAATGTTGACTAAGGTGGAAATTTGAGCCCGCAACATCCTACAATTCAGGAGAAACTATGGTTTTCTTAAGTCAAAAGTCCTTCATAATTAGCTTTTTCTATGAAATATGCTAATTGCATTCACACATGCATACAGACACTATTGGTTGGCAAACGTCATAGAGTAGGGCACTAGGCAGATGCACGAATGCGTATGCATCATGCCACTATCAGCTGCCCATACAAAAAGGTGTGATGTTCCCTCATTTTGGCAACCAGTAGTGTTAGTGTGCACACATGATGTGCAATTCAAATATTTCATGGGAAAGGTCTCTTCAGCATAAATTCTATGTTTCATAAAACAAAGTGGTTACATTGAACTACAGTTGAAGGAACATTACAGAATTGGTAAGAAAAAAACTTGTAAAAAATATACTTTTTGATCACAGATTTACATAAAACTTACACGATCTAATGATGATGATAGTAGAAAACATCCCTTGAAATATTTCTGTCTGAAATGCCATATTTGATGAGAAATGAATAAACTAATTTTCCGATTGGAGTTTATCGCTCAGTGAGCGTTTTATTCATTTGTTGAATCTATATGATTTCATGCAAATGTGTGATCGGTTTTTCACTATTTTCTCGTGACTCAGATGGCCGAATCGATCTCAAACTTCTACAGGTTTGTCAGTTTATGTATATGGTGGATTACATAAAGTGCTTACACTGCCAGCAATTGTTTTGTTACAAAAACCAATTCTGTAATGTTCCTTTAAGTGCAGAAATCAGGAGTATAAAAACCCAGCACAAAATCAACCAAGAAGTGCTTGGAGAAACATGAATATGTGACAAGAGTGCAGAGAATTTGAGTCTGTGATGATTCCAATGAATTCCAACATTTGGGCTTGTATAAAGCATTCTGGGTTTTTCTGGGCCTGTTTTGAGGAATAAAACACTATACTGCTTAAAGTCCAAACGAAGATGGGATATCTTCTATTTCCTTTTTACATTGTGTGAACATTACATGCAATATTTGGCCTGCGTGTGTATAATTATGAGGGAAGCATGGCTAAAGCGAGGCCACATTGTGTTACACAAATTGAGAGGAGAGTTTGGGGGGGGGCAGAAAAGAGGGTTGGCTGAAAATTGTTGTCTGCAGCATGTCTACTCAACCAGTCTCCAACCAGTCTCCAACCAGTTAGCATCATGAATGGAGTGCAAACATTTTGAAACTGTGTCCGGCAGTTGCCGAAGAGACACTTTAGGGGCAGATGTAAGAAACTATGGCTTTGTGTGATTGCTTTGTGTAGAAGAGATTTAAAGTGCATCTCAGTCTGGGAAGAAGCCAATGGTAATAGTTGTACCAGTCTTTTAAGTTTCTCTATTACTAAACATTATTTGGGTATTCTTTAATTTTAAACTAGCCATTAAATTTACCTTCGGCATTGGCTCTAGTGTTGTAACCATGGTCGATTTGTTCAGGTCGACAAATGTGTTTATGTGTCATGTTTACACGAAGGCTCCAATGGAAACACAGTTGGGTCCTTCTGATTTTGGGGAAGTGCTTTTCAAAGGAAGGGGAGATATAGGCCATTAAGCTTAAGACTACACACAATGTATGATTTGCTGAATGATGTCTGTGTGTCCCTGTATGTTATTGGAACTCCTCTAAATTCTGCATTAAACCTCAAAAAACTGCACTGGAAAAGGGTATTGATTTCATACTCAACCTCAACAAAAGACTGTCCTACACAATGTCTCTTAAAGGCTGAATGAATCCTCGTGGCTACCAACTTGCCACAAACCTCCACTTTTAGTTTTTCAAGATATTAGGGTCCTGTCCTGTCTAACAAAGTCCAAGTTTCTACAGCACTGTCTGGGATATTTTAGTTGAGCCAGGTCTCTGTGAAACTCTAGATACAAATTCTCAGCCAAGTATCACATGCAGGCAGATAAGTTCATCAATTTTGTTAGATAGATACAAGTCGAACATTACCAAATAAAATGGTTGGAAGAGATGGGTTTGTTCGTTGAGCTGTTGTACATCTTAATACGCCTCCTCGCTTTCCTCTTTTCCTTAGTTTAAGTCCTTTAGGAAAGTCATCGTAAACATTTGGTTTCTGGGTTATGGACGATGGTCGGAGTTTAAGCAGTGCTGACCTATGTACATAATACAGCATGTTATCGAGGCAAGAATACTGGCACAAACACTCAAACAGCAATAAAATGACACAGATGAAGATCACATGTTCTACACAGAACACTAACCATGATGACAGACTATAAAAAGACTGCAATGTCCACAAAAGACAATAATCAGAAACAACCTGAAAAAGTCGGACAGAAATAGCCAAGGGTGGTCGCTACTGTGCAGCGCCCTCAAGATGCCTTGAACGGGTTATACATGTTACTGGATCCTTTCTTCCCGTTAATACCCGAGACATCTACAAAGATACATTCCTATCTCTACAAAGAAAAATAGATGTTAAATTTGGTTCAACCACTACACCAATGTGTGTAAAGCACTGTATACTCAGTACTTTCCCAAGTCCTGTGAAAACAAAAATTAACTTTAAAATCTTTGTGTCATAATAAAGAAATAACCAATTTGACTTTTTTTTTTCACGACCCTATTTGACATTTAGTATAAAATCTTTTTTAAAGTTCAAACAAAATTTTGTTTTCAGGTTTACTACCAATTTAAAGAATGTTACTTCTTTGAGTTACATAATCCTCGATGCTTTTTCTCGAACCCCTTAGTATTTGTCTATACAAACACTTAAATGTAAGTTAATTGTTGGATTAGTAAACCATGCATTTCAGCCGACAACTGAATTGCGCACTTCTTATGTAGACATTCAAATACAATACCCCCCCCCCTGCATAGAGGTGTGGGAAGGGATCTACAAACAAATACTTGCCTGTAGAGTAACTTCATTTCAGGTGAAGCACATCAAGTGAAGTTCCTGTGGAGCCGGGTGTAGGAGACCTGAGCTGGGCTGGAACAGGATGTTCGTTTCCTGTGGAAGTACCACTGGCCATGAGTGAACCAAGAGTCTGGCTGGCCCTTGGATGTTGGAACCATTATTGGCGGGGCAATGAGGACATTGCAGTCCTGCTCCCAGTACCCGAGAGATGAGGGAGAAAAGGGGGAAGGCATAGACAAAGCAGCCTGTCCCACTGTATCGCCACTGTGCATCCATCTGCCAGTGCATCCGTCGGGACCCTCATACAGTAGACTGGTGCTCTTTGATTGGTCTTTAGTGCTCTGTGATTGGTCTTTGGTGCTCTGTGATTGGTCTTATGTCAAATCGACATGTGGTTGGTCGATCCATTCTACCTCCATGGTCGATCACAAAAAAAAGTGACTGAGCGACCCACAGGCACAGCATCCACTCCGTTGGGAGGATCCAGCTCCTGGAGAGGACTTCGGCAGCGATGTTCTCCTCGCCCAGGTAGTGGGATGATGTAAGCATGACCTTGTGGTGCATGCTGCACCAATAGAAGAGTTCCCATGTGAGCGTGCACATTTGGCCAAACTGTGTGCACCCCGGCCCTGGTGATCGATGCGCTCCGACCGCTCTCACTATTTAATTGCGTAAAAACCCAGGGTGAGGTAGAAAGCCCAAATGGGAGCACTGTGAATTCAAATAGAGTACCGTAGTACTGGAAACAGATTGAGACACACAGCCAGTGGCTCTGCTCAGCTAGGCGGCTCGCTCTGCGTCATTCCAAGCCAACAACACCCCATGCCCTGAGGGTTTGGTGATTGCTGCCAATTCTGTTAGTCGTATAAATGTTCATCCTGGTGCCAGGCATGTAAGTGGGCAGAAAAAAACAAAAACCTGAAATCTTTTGGCTAGCATGTGTGGAGTGTGTGAGCGCAATGCCATTAACAGCATGTACAGTTGTATCTTGGCTGGGCCCCATTTTTACCTGCAGGTTTAAGATCTAATGTCCACAAAATTGCGATTGCTGGCCGTCACAGTTGATCCTGCAGGACTTCTGCTTCACTACTATTCAAAATAAATGTCCGTTAACAGTGAATGATTTAGAATGAAAACAGACAATTTTCCACTTGTAAAACTTGCAGCCCCAGATAATTTGACCAATCCATTGACCAACTCAACTTGAGACAACTCGACCATTGACAAACTCAACCATCTGAATGCTGAGTGCCAAGATAAATCATTCATTGAGATTGACAACTTTTAGATGAGTTGTCTGATGTTGCATGCTACATTACTAAACCCAAATATATACATACATTGGTAAGCTCACGTTTGTGTATCTGTGTAAGTCTAGCCCAAACATGATGATATCCTTCCAAACCTCATGGTTCAGACACGGCTGAGTTTTCTGCCGTTTACCGGGTCTAGTCCCAGACTAATCTGCCAAAAACACAGTGCAATCTTAATGATCTGCAGCTCAATGCCCGGTTCCATTTCTCTGTGTGTAAGAAGTGTATATACAAAAGGCAGCATCTGTGCTTGTTACCTCTACAGGTAAGTAGAGTGATGCAGACTACAGGTTTTACTCAACTATAAGATCATACAAGTAGCCAAAAAAAGGGACTAAAATAAAAGTCAAATTTTAGTGTTGGTGTTAGTCTTTGTGTAATCCCCAATTCCAGACCTTTGTCCTGTTGTACAACTGTGGCATACAAGAATGGACAGGCTACCACAATTGTTAGGTGTTCGTAGCATAGCGCGCAACACCTCTTGTTTTTGTTCGTTTTTTTTCTTTTCTTAATACTTCTTCTTCTTCTTCTTCTTCTTCTTCTCCCCCGTCTTTGTCCGCTAACAAAAGCACACTTCCCAAGCTCATATCATCTTGAAATTTTACATATAGTTAGATATTTATAAGGAGATGAAACCGCTTTACTTACGTCATGATGACGTCCCTAGGTATTGAAATACACTAAATCAAAGTTTATTATTTAAATAAATCATAACTCAAGAACCCTAGATTGGATTGTTACAATCTAAACGTTATCGGAAAGGGAATTAAACACTTAACAAACAATACATAAATGTGAACCCCATTTGACCTCAACTTCCTGTTCAAATCGGAAGTTGAATATTTCAAAAATTCATATCTCAATAACTACTTATAATTTCATCACAATTTTTATATCAGATTGTAGGTCTATTAGCCTGCTCAAACTTTTGCACAAAAATAATTTCAATTTGACCTAAATTTGTGGTCGAAATCAGACGTAAGACGCTATCTTTTGTTGTCCCGCATTTACTGTGTATATGCAAAAGCACTGTGGCTGGTTGTTCCGCTCCATTGATAATACGGTTCATTGATCAGAATGTCCACAAAGCCTGGTTTGGTTTTGGTATGAGGCTGTGTTAGTCTAATCCACACAAACATGCTAAATGTCAGCACTTTTGTCATCCAACTAAGACACACTTTCGGTGGTCTGGTGGTAAGACATCTGCTCTGGCAGTGCAACTGTCTTGGGTTCGAATCCCACCTGAGTAATCTTCCTGTTTTGTTCTTTCTTTTTTACGCAACTCGGGAAAGTACTAAGTGTACAGTGCTTAATACACATAAGGAAAGAGTTTTAGTTATAAAAGTCTTGATAAAAAATCAGCTTTGAAATCGAATTGATGCATCGGTTTCCGAATTACTCAATGTTTCTTATTTCAAATTTAAAAATCCTTAGAGTTTATCAAAATTTCGTACAAAGACATGTTTACACTAACTCGGACACGTCTACAACGAACACCTTGTTTTTGTTTGTACAAATATGTCTAGTTTATCATTGTATTTGGCTTAATGGGAGGTAAGTCGGAGCATTCTGTGATTCCAGCATAGCCATGGCTGAGGTTCGTGTGAATCAGGGAGAGTGACTACTCATGTTTACCCCCACAACAACATGAAATACCGGTTCTAATAATGAAAACGATTACTTCCGAAGCTTTAAAGAGTTAAGAAAAAAATAATACTGCAGCTGGGCACAGAAAAAGTTTCTGAATACCGACCCGAACTGGTTAATAAATGTAGGGCATTGATCTTCATTTTTTGCCAGGTAAGTTCAATGAAACACTTGTTAGATTTTTTAAGACCTTTCCTTTGACATATATCACACAAATATCATACCTAGTCCAGGAGGTTTGAGTAGTTTGGGAATCATTTTAAGATGTCATATCAAGTTATTGTACCAGAAATTATTTTAATCTAACAAACGGCTTATTTGATCTGAGGTTCATGAGATGGATGATGAAGTAAAACCCATTGACACTCAATAACTGAAGAATCTATTAAGTCATCAATGAGAGTGGAATGTAGATGGTGACATTTGTCTACTTTCACTTCCAGCTTAGTGATACCTTGTTACCCCTCTTCTAATTTAGAGATATCTGGGGTGTGTTCCACTTGCGTGAATGCTACTTTTTTAGTCAATGCCTAGTAAAGAAAAAATGCTGCATTCTTCTCCGAATAAAATAAGCCTGGCTCTTTGATTTACTTTTCTAGCATTGAGGATACTATTCCTAAAAGCTCCTAGGTGTGGTTTCTATTCAAAGTCAAATCAACCCTAATGCCTGTAGGTACGGTTTGAATTCACATTGATTACATGAGATGTTGTAGATACAAATCAAACAAAGCAATAACAAACCAACATCATGAAAATATCTTTACCTAATAACAGTTTACAAACTGGTCTGACTCAGATCCAGGGTAGGAACTGCCACCACAACATCTTAAAAAATTAAATACTGTATAAATAAAGCAGTCAGTCAATTCAACTTATTAGAGTAAAAGTGAGTGGAATTTTATTTAACCATACACAGCTTATTGACAACAAATATCTAAAACTTAAATTTAGAAAATTCTAGAATTTTTTGACAATTTACAATTTTTTTGTTTATTTTAGGACACCAATCCATTGCGTCTGCACACTATAGCCACTAAACTGGGTGACCACCCACAATTCACAATGCAGCTACATGTATAAATCCCTCTCCCTCTCCCTTTTACTGGTTTCATTTTATATTTTTTGTTGTTGGATCTTAGGGTAACTTTTTGGGGTAATGTTTTTGTTTTTCTTCTTGTTAAACGCCTGGGAGCATTGTAAAATGGATTTGGCGCTATATAAATGTATTTTATTATTATTATTATTATTGCTGTCTGACCATTCAATACCATTCACTGTGGTTTTGAATGATAGATAAACTATGCCAGCCTGAAATATGATACCATGAGGGAATGCATGTACACAGTACACAGTTAGTTCTGTGCACAGTTGTGCCACCGTACACAACCTTGGCAGTAGAATGGTTTCAAATGGTTGGTCAACTCACTGAAAAATGTTGCCAAGAGTCACTGGGAGTAGGAGGGATTGGTGGCAGCTTGTTAATACTTCATTTTATCACTTGCAGATAAAATACATTATTCAATGGACACCCACAACCGTTGTGGTGCCACCTTGGCTAGTTTGGTCATGTTGGGTGGGCTTTTCAAACCCTGTCCAGTTGGTCCTTTTTCGACCTTGCACATATTTTCCCAGGGTTTTTATGGGGTTTCTTGTGGCAAATGGGCAGGGCACCCTTCTTCAATAAATCAGGTGCAGTTATGTAAAACAACAGCGTCTGCATGCTGTGTCTGCACGCTGCATTTGTGTGGGAACCTCACTTCGGTTCAGCTTCCAACCAAGTCAACACCCAAAAATTTTTTCCCGCCTCCGCCCCATCAATACCTCCAGTAGTTGAGGCTTTTCTGCGCGTGTTTGGCATTTTCTGATAGGGAAGTGGACTGCCACTGCCTGCGGGGGGTCAGATAATTGATAAACTTTTAAGTGGTAATCAATTATTCATGAGTTAAGGATATGTTTAACTTTAACACTGTAGCACATCTCATTTTCGATGGGCCTATATTTTGTACATTCCAATCGCGTGTACAAGCGATGGAATAATCTTGCCTTTCAGGCCCTTACCTTAATGTTGATATAACTCTTGCTTGCACCTACTATCTCAAGTGGGGCTATATAGTGCAGCGGATAAGCAAAACAATTGTGCACTTTTTGAGAAAAGCATGAAATTTCTACCATAGATAGTTTTTACCATAAGAAATATTTTTAGATGTGGAGGGAAGTCAAATTTGACCTCTGAGGACCGTGGGGGGTCTAAATCCAAGATGGCCGCCAGTCCATAGGGTCTAATGTACAAATGCACTTAACTTGGGAACCAAACAATTTAGAAAAACATTCAAGGTGTCATTTCCAACTAAATTGGGGATGCCAGTTCATTTGGTGATACTTTTGAGATCATCAGAACTCAAGAATTTGCATTTAGGTCAATGTTAAGGTCAAATTACATCTGAAAAGTAAAATGTTGGTGAAAATTCGCCTCAATTTTGACACTTCAGGAATAATAATTTTTTTAAATAAATAAATTACACCCATGAATAATATTACCACCACTATGAGTTTAGTATGACTACCCAGAAACATGGTGTTAGCTAGAAGGGTGTCTGGGTGTATTTTGGACACACTGTTTCTGTCATTTACATGTAAATGTACTCCTATGTAACTGAACAATTTGTACACCAAGTCTTTAAATTTCCAGCAAATTTGACACCCTTTTACCAAATTCTGGCTAAAACTTTATCCAGAAAAGCTATTCCAATACGACTTAAAACAGGTTCACAACAACTAGGTGTTGACATGTTTTTATCAAATTGCATATCCCTAGTACGGATCAATGTATTCAGCTTACGATAACTATCAATCTTCCCACCATACTAATTTTTGAGTTAGCTCTATTCATAATTTCCGAATATCCAATGTAACAATCAAAATCTAACAGTCTCCAGAACAGAAGCAAAGTGCAGTGCAGTTGAGTGCAGCTCTGGCAAACTTGCAGCATCTAATGCAACCTTTCTTGCAGCGACAGTTGATCACCTGGTTTCAACAGTTGACCTGGTAGCGAGTGCGCTTGATGTGCTGCTTGAGTGCTGCCTGGGTTGGAGGAATGTTCTCTAGAGTTCTAGACTTCTGTGTGAAGAGCTGTTTCCTTCCATCATTCACTTCCATGTTCTCACTGGTTCTGTCGTACATCAGAACCACAAATTGCTCGAGCAGTAACATTGGTTCTCACCTACCTCACTTGGCATGCATACGATTTCACTGAAAGTATCATTACCTGCTGGAAATGATTTTTCAGTTTCCCAGGCAGTCTTCTTTCCTCTGTCAGCGAATGCAAATCTATACAGTGTCATGCTCGGTGCAAGCGTTGAAGACTGGGAGAGTCAGACACTGTGCTGGATTCATTGTGGCAACCATTTCGTGAACAGCTATGTACCAAAGCTTGACCCGACACCAAAGGTAACCCACAGCTCATCAAGAGTTGTCTTGCTGAACGATGTCACAGTCAGTACCACTATCAGAATCAACAGTATGTATGGTTACCTTCTTACACCTCTTTTACACAGCATCTGCCACATGCAGAACTAGACGAGTGACAGCCTTCTCTTGCAAACATGGGGCAAGGAGGGTCAAATGACTCAGCAGGAGAGCAGAGTACTCCTCTTCCATCTGTTGCATACAGTTCATTGCCCTCTGCTAGAAGAAGATGAACAGCTTTGCGTGACAGGAAAGCAAACAATACGGTTTTTGTTCTCATTGACTTGAAGGAAGTTCTTCCAGTTTTTTTGCAGCACAGTAGAAGGAGCCACTCTTTTCCTGGTGTCCTTTCCTCCCTCTTCTGTCTTGTTGTGTCTTTCAGGCTGGCAGGTAGGTAGGCCTATACATCCCAGACAAGGCCGATGCGGAAACTTTTCTTGAGTTTTAATCAGAGATATATTGTGCATACACTCTTTCTCCATACTCTTGAAATGTTCTTGATGTTCAAGGATTTAGCATTTGAACCACAGCCGCACCATTGAGAATTGTTGCATCAACCACAGGCACACTATATTTTTCGGCTGCGGCTATAACTTGCTGAGCTTGAATCTCTGTTACTTGCATGCTTTACGCTGTTGAACACCATCAATATTGGGAGATTGCTTGGGCAGGTTTTGTGGTGGGTTGTGTGGACCAGCTGGGTATGATGCTTGATATTTGCCCAATCGAGTATCATGTTGACTAGAGCAAAGAGGGATGGTGGCTGTTTGCCTGGAACGACGTATTGAAGGAGAAACTTGAGTGAAAGATCTCGTTGTGCACCACCTGTGCTGCTCAGATGAAGTGCATGGCATCACTGTCATAATAACAGGCTATAATGAGGGCTAGTCTAATGTCCTTCTCAAAACTCAGAAGTGTGTCTCTTCCCCATGAATATGCCCTCAGATCAGGAAGTTGGAAAATATGTTACAAATGATAAAAAAACTTGTGAAAAGTATGATATTTCAAACATAATAGTTATTTGGGGGTCAATTTTGACCTTGACCTTGACCCTAAATGCATATTTTTGAGTTCTGACGATCTCAAAAGTATCACCAAATGAACTGGCATCCCCAATTTAGTTGGAAATGACACCTTGAATGTTTTTCTAAATTGTTTGGTTCCCAAGTTAAGTGCATTTGTACATTATACCATATGGACTGGCGGCCATCTTGGATTTAGACCCCCCACGGTCCTCAGAGGTCAAATTTGACTTCCCTCCACATCTGAAAATGTTTCTTTTGGTAAAAACTATCTATGGTAGAAATTTCATGCTTTTCTCAAAAAGTGCACAATTCTCATAATAATGGGAGCTTATCCGCTCTACTAATAGCAGTACTGTAATGCAACTGCGTGTACAAGCGGTGCAATCACATAGAGCATTGATGCCTATTCGACATGTAAGAAGTAACCCCCTCTTGTCTGTGGTTTGTGGGCAAGTGTGTTTGCCCACAATTGTTTATGGCAGGTTGCCAAGTAATGTTATGGCAGGTTGCCAAGTAATCCGGGCCCGGTATTCATGTATGTGTATTCATGTATGTCTGACGGGGGTTACCCTCTTGTCTGTGGTTTGTGGGCAAGTGTGTTTGCCCACATTTGTTTATGGCAGGTTGCCAAGTAATGTTATGGCAGGTTGCCAAGTAATCCGGGCCCGGTATTCATGTATGTGTATTCATGTATGTCTGACGGGGGTTACCCTCTTGTCTGTGGTTTGTGGGCAAGTGTGTTTGCCCACATTTGTTTATGGCAGGTTGCCAAGTAATGTTATGGCAGGTTGCCAAGTAATCCGGGCCCGGTATTCATGTATGTGTATTCATGTATGTCTGACGGGGGTTACCCTCTTGTCTGTGGTTTGTGGGCAAGTGTGTTTGCCCACATTTGTTTATGGCAGGTTGCCAAGTAATGTTATGGCAGGTTGCCAAGTAATCCGGGCCCGGTATTCATGTATGTCTGTTGGGGGTTACTTTCAAATAAAATTTGTTATTACATAGTTACTGGTTTTGCCCAATTGGTAATTAACCAATGTGGTGTGACATGGTTGAATAAACATAGCACTTGAAGCTGATACCAATAAGCCAACTCAATGTGTACTGTTGTGGTTATTTGTGTCCTAAGAGAATAATGTTAATGTAAAGAAATCTTATTGCGCCCAAACTTTGTCAACCTTTGTCTTAGTTGTGCATTAACTGCTGAAGCTGTTTTTCATGCATTGTGTCTTATAAGCTACATGTAGCAATTATCTGGTCTATGTAATTTGAATGTGCAACTTGTATTAATATTTGTGGATGTATTTATCTTGTAGTCTTTTAATTATTAATCTCAAAAAGGTAGCTGGCTGAGTAATTTCTTGAGAGTGTAGTAAACATTGTACCCTGTGGTGAAAACCTAAAGGCAATCTACTTTACTACTAATAGCAGCCTGATAGGGGGAAAGAAGAATGACACAATTTGAGTCTCTTCATTTTGTAAATGCTACCTTTAAGCGACTGTCATTTACCCCAACAGGGTCAGTTTCAATGCTCTCATTTTGTCTCTTTCTTTTTGGCATCTAGTCCGTTTTTAAGGTTTTATGTTTATTTTGGTACTAATTTATGTCTTTTTTGTCTTTAGTTGTTATTGACTTACTTTCAGGTTTTTTTCATCGGTACTTGTTGCATTTTTAAGAAATAATTGTTGTTATATATTTCCCTTGTCAAAAACTTAACAATTAACAATGTTTAAAAAAACTTTTTGTGACTCTCTCTTCTGATCTTAATATCAATTAATTTTCTGAGCAAAATCCACACATTTTTATTTGTACTGGTCATTTCTTCAGGTAACACTTGCTACTGATTGCCCCAACTTAAAAGTCTGTTTTCTTATTTTGTGCTAGATAAATTAGAGAAAACATATTTACTGGTGTTAACATTTTGTAATTGTCTATACCAGTAAGCAGTCATTAGTCTACAACCTTTATGAAAAGTGAATTTTTTATTATTCAGAAATGGCAGAACATTAAAAGATGCACTAAGCTGTTGTCATGTTGTTGAACACAATCTGGCAATTAAAAATTTTTAAGTGTCAAGGTGTAATGTACTTTAAGAATATGAAACAAATGACATAAGGATCCAAAATGAGCATACATACATATTTACTTCTTTGTCTAATTCAATTGATTCTGTGGCAAAAGGTTTGATGCACTTTCATTCCTAAGAATGATAGAAACCCTTTAAAAATAATGAGTAAGCACTAAGTTTTTGGTCAAAGGAACGAGTTAGCTTTGTGCATGCAAAGAAAGTAGTGAACTTTTTATTTTAACTAGTTTATGATAATCGATATGAAGATATATCCAAAATGTAAGGAAGTATTTATTTTACCTCTTGCAATGGTACATGACTAGAAGTTGGGGTACCCTGTACTGGAGTATCATGTGCTAAGGCTCCATGTGGCGTGATTTCGTGTGGCTCATCAGGAGGAGCATCCAGGCACTGTGCCTCAGCAGCTATCTGACGTACTGCATGCACAACATGAATTTCTTTAGAAAGAAAACAAACAAATATATTTTACATTCGTACTTTACATGTGAAAACATACTCTGTGCAGCTAAGACTGAAAATATTGGTTAGCTTTTGACCCTTGTGCTTGCAACAGTTAATAAATAACCAGTAGATTGAGTTATGTTTACCATCTTGTGGCTTGACTAGATGCTGTTTCTCCTCCATTACAGGTACTACATTCTCCTCTTTCCTAACTTTGATGATACAACAGCAACATACCAAAAAGAGCAACACTGCAACGCCTCCACCAGCAACTGCAAATAAAAAATACAGTAAGAATATATTGTCATTTTCTTTTAAATACAACAATTCATGTGTGTGATAAGTTAATACGTTTCCAATAGTTTTAACTTATAAAAAACTAGTAAAGTAATAACAAAACATTCAGTATTTTTATTTTCTGTTATAACCTAAATTCTACATGGTAATTTGTTGATTTGTACATCACTGGAAATTTCTAGGGCCATATTTTGGAAGGTTTACCACGTAAAATCATGTATTGTATCATGGAGCAAACAGCCACAACAAAAAAATCATACAAATTGTTAAAGTTTTAATAAAAAACAAAACGTATGTACAAATAGATCAGTGTGATCCCTTCACTATCTAATGTGTAAATTTAAGATCATGAAACATTGATTTTATTTCATTTCATTTATTTCCACATCCACTAGTGCCAGCACCAAATTCAGGATGAAGCAAAATATTTGGTGAAGCTAATAAAAGATAGAAAAATTTAAGAGTGTATAACAAATTCTAAGTTTAAGAGAAACATATAAGACATAACAACAATACAGGTCAAACAATGCACAAAGCTAAGTAGACACAAATATTAAATAAAAGCAAACAGACTGGGAACAAGACTGATAAAAGGACGGGCTGAGGTGGGATGGTCAGATGGTATGTGGATTGAGGAGAGAGCTACAACATGTAATGGATTTTATTTTAAAAGGTAGAGAATGACTGCTGGAAAATATCAGTATCTGGGTTGGTAAGGATGATGAAATTATTCAAGGATGAAAGCAATTATTTATTTACCTTTTTTTAGGACTGAAATTGTTTATCTTCTTTTTCTACTTTGTTGTTGTTGAGCTGTTGCAACCTGTTAAGTGGAACAGCTATTGTTTCTGTCTAGATTAATATTTTCTTTATTATTCTTCTGCCAAAATCCCATTAACTTAACATGTGACTTTTATTGGTGGAAAATCCTTTTTAGCATTATCGGAAAGCGACAAATCATAAACCATTTTAAAGCTATATTGCCTTGACTTCATTTCATTAGATTAAGATTATTAGTTAATTAATCACCTGATAGCGATGTGTGTCCTATTGTACATAAATAATCATGAAAACAATTCAGCTTTTTAATGAGGTCATACCAGGCTTTGTAAAGTATGTAGCGAAATTGCATAAAAGTTGCTTTTAAAAACATCTCTGTATAATCACACCATTGTAACTAAGTACAGCAATTCTTTCCCATACTATGCAAGAGCCAAAATGCATGCATGAACTGTGTCTAATGTGTGAACTGTGTTTAAAGATTGCATTGTGCCACAGGCGCAAGATGGGCCAATTCAGGTTGAAATGTCAAGTATGCACTGGATGTCATTTCAGTAAGCAGCTCTTTTGATGCAACAACAGATCAGTGCAGACAATGACCATTGCTAACAATGCTATAACAAAACATTTGCTTACCCCAAAATATGCAATTTTTTTTTCTGGACTGGCTTTCGGACGGATGGTTCATTACGACCAAAAAATTAGCGCCCTAACTTGTTTGCTTGCAGTTGGAAGGCTGATGGAAACATCCAGCCAAACATTCCATTGTGTAGTGTACACAGGCAACTGCACCTACTGTGTTACGCTTCATTTCACTTGTACAAAGGGGTGTTCAAGAGCTACCCCAAGTTACCAGTCCAGGGCTCGATTTCACAAAGAGTTCAGACTGATCGTAACTGCAAATCCATCACAGTTGCTTAGCAAAGAGTGATGTCACAATACAAATCACTATGGTAATACTGATAACTCATCTTAAGATGAATCTTAGTGCTTTGTGAAATCGACCTCAGGCGCGGGAGGACTTGGCGGTGGAGGCGTTCCGCAACTCTCTGGAAAATGAACATTTCCAATTTCACATTTTTTCTCGGAAGGAGACAACTCTGACTGAGGCCGTCACGCTCGCTGGAGGCCTTCCATGACTCACAAACCCAAAAAGGAAAGGGAAAACAAGGGTTCCTTGATGTCAGATACATAGCACAGCCCATACCGCCATCATTGGCAACGACCAGGGAAAGCACCAGCTATGCGACCCAGCAGTCCGACCGGACAATGATGGAGTGTTTCGGTTGCCATGAGTTTGGCCACTTCCCGCGAGACTGTCCCCACAGAAAATGGGGGTTTAACAATGCTCCACAGAGGGGACACAGTGAGGCAAGACCGCACAGCCACCGTTGACAGAGCAACAGGACGAGGCCGGGCGGCCACCTTGACGCTGCCCGGAGAAAACTACATCTTTGGGAAGGTTGCCTCGACTCTGGTTTACTTCCTGCTGGACACTGGAGCAAATGTGAGCATCATGTCGGACTGGGTATTCAGTAAGCTACCAGTATCTGAACGGCCAGACCTCAAGCCTTAACCCCATACCTTGAGGCAAGCGAATGGGAGTCCAATGCGGTCGCCAGGCCAAGCAGAATTCAAACTCAGGATCGGGGATCAAAGGCACCCCTGCGTAGTGACAAATATAGAACCGGCTGTCATCTTGGAGATCGACTTCTTATCGGCCTACCGTTGCCAGTGGCATTGGGGGGACAACACCGTAATCATCAACGGGAAGACTGTCGTCCTGGGTGGCGCGAGTCCAAGTGACCGAGAACACTCGGAAGGTGGAGGCTGGTCAGCCATGACTCGGGACGGCAGTGGTGCACCCCAATCTGAAGTCCACAGATGGCTGTCAGGTGGCAATCGCTACGGGCTTGGTTGACGCATACAGACCTATCAGAGTGCTTTACCCAACGCCGTACCCAGTGACGATCTATAAGGGCCATTGCGTTGCACTTTTTTTGCCTGTTGACAGCCAAGACATCCTACAGCCAAAGGAAGAGTACCGCGATCAGAGGGTGAACCATCTTTACTAAGAGGCCAGCGCACGCAGTATCAGTACAGGACTTGTGCCCAGTCATCTTCAGGGTTTGCTAGAAAGAGGGTCGGCCCATTTTAATTACCCCGAACGGGTTCAGCTGGCACAGCTTCTGTCGGAATTCAGGACGGGTTTGTGCAGTCGTCTTGGCCGGACGGAATTGGCCCAGCACGGAATCAATATGGAGACAACGCCACCGATATGCCAGCCAGCCAGACAACTACCAATGCACAAGAGGGACGAAGCGGGAAAACAGGTCAAGCAAATGCTGAAGGAAGGGGTGGTTGAACCTTCCGATAGTCCATGGTCGTCGCCAGTGGTCCTCGTAAAGAAGAAAGAAGGGACAGTGCGGTTCTGCATCGAAACTGAACGAGGCCACCATTAAAGACTCCTGTCCTATTCCCCGAATAGCAGATAATCTGGATGCTCTGAGTGGAGCAAAGTGGTTCAGCATGCTTGACCTCGCAAGTGGGTACTTGCAAGTGGGCATGGACCGAGCTGACCGGGAGAAGACGGCATTTAGCATGCACAATGGACTCTTCCAATTTACCGTGATGCCATTTGGATTATGTAATGCCCCTGCCACCTTCGAACGCCTGATGAAAACAGTACTGGCGGGACTTCAATGGCAGACAGCAGTAGTGTACTTGGATGACGTGATTGTGTGGGGACAACCTTTGATTGGCTACAATGCTGGCCTTTGACTCAAACCCAAGAAGTGCGATCTCTTCAAACCAGAAGTGTCTTTCCTGGGCCACGGGGTGTCGTCGAAAGGAGTTAGCACCGACCCAGAGAAGGTGATGGTTATTAAAAGATGGCCCCGACCAGCAAACTTGACACAGGTCCGGAGACCCCTTGGGCTGGCGTCGTACTACAGACGGTTTATTGCTGGTTTTACCAAAATTGCTCTTCCCCTACATGCCTTGACCAATAAGACCAAGAAAGACTTCACGTGGTCTGGACACCTAAAAGATGCACTGACGACGGCCCCGGTGTTGAGCTATCCGAGTACTGAGCAATGCTACGTTTTGGACACGGATGCCAGCCAATGCACCGTCAGAGCCATACTTGTACAGACAAGATGATGGAGAGCAGGTCATCACATATGGCAGTCATACCCACACCAAGACAGAATGCAACTTTTGTACCACTCGGAAAGAGCAGCAGGGAGTAGTTCATTTGTCCACTATTTCAAGCACTATCTCATCGGTAAGCGCTTCCTCCTTAGAACCCACCACGGGTTGCTGCGGTGGCTCTTCCAGTTCCGCGAGCCGGAAGGACAGATTGCACCAGAGGTTAGGGTGCTACGGGTTTGATTTTGAACATAAAGCACGAAAGAAGCACATCAATGCAGACGCAGTCTCCCGAATCCCGTGCGGTCAGTGCGGCAGGTCAAAGGAGGAGACACAAGATTGCTATAGAAATGATGTCATTTCCTCTGCAGTGAAAACAGAATGGGGAAACAACACACAGAACGACGCCAGGGTGGCCCCACAAGACAGAGAATTGATTGGAACCGTGGCATGACAAAGGGGAGACAATCGCGCCGTTGAAGGGACTCATTGAATCATGGAACAAACAGGAGCTTGCCTCCGAGCAAAACAACGACCAAGAATTACGAGAAATCATTCAGTGCTTGCGGGATGGTAATTCCACGGACCAGGGAAGAGAGTTCGAGGCCAAATTGTTCCAGGATGTCTGCCAGTTGTTGGGAATCCAGAAGACTCGCAGTGGTGACACCACCGCTTATACACAACCCAGAGTCATATGACAGTCGGGGGAAGCAACAAAGGGTTTGTGACCACTTGGAGCAAACCCCAGTTGCGTCATCGCCGACTACAGACAACCCAAAGACACATGAAAGTCGGGGGAGCAACAAGGGGTTTGTGACTGCTCAGAGCAAACCACAGTTGCACCGTCACCGGCTACAGACAACCCAAAAACACATGAGATCCGGGTGAAGCGGCAGGGGGTTTGTGACCACTCAGAGCAAACCCCAGTTGCGCCATCAACGGCTACAGACAACCGAAAGAGGATGGGAGCAACCAAGGGTCGGAACTCAAAATGAACCATGCGGGGGCTGAAAATTAACCGACCCAGCAGGTTTTGCACTGACATCACTTATGACGATTCTTCTCTCATTGATTGCAATATGAAGCAGGCCCATTGCCAGCACTGCGACCGCTGGTTTACACGTGCCAGCAACCTGACACGCCATTTGAGGATGTCCTAGCCGGTACTCCAACCGGAGAAGCCCTACGCATATGCAGAAAGGCGTTTTACTGGCCCGACATGCACCTGCGGCACTATGGATACTGCTCTTCTTGCCCGACAACGATGAGACTACGGATGGGAGGGGACAAGTTGTCAGTTCACGAGCTGGAGGAGGAGCTGATGGAGTTGGGGGAGGGTTGCGACCACTCGGAGTGCCCTCCAACCTCCTTGCCATAAAGTTTATAGTTGTTGGCTACGTTCAATAGAAGCTTTTGTTTGAGTCACAAAAGAAATAAGAAAAAGACCACTGATTGCTGTTAATACTGTGTGAACGTGTCAGACTCGTACAAGAATTTCTTAACAATTAAGTAATGGCTTACCGGCAGCAATAAGGATCCAGTTGATCGAAGATGATGATACTAACTCAGGTGGAAGAGAAATCTCAATACCCTGAACTGCTTGAGAATTCCAAGGCGGCATAGTACGTATCTATGAACACCAAACAATCTTAATATCAATTTATCTGTGTTGCACCTTGAGGGCAAAATGTCTCACAAAATGAGGCCGTTCTAACACCACACCTTATCTACATGTTTGTAAGAGATTTAGTTGAGAAAAAGAATAATTAAAACGTACTTTTTATCATGTTCGGTGATATTTGGCCATGATCAATTGTTGTTCAAGGTACAGCTATAAAACTGATCCAACTTATTTGACCTTCAGTAACTAATTCAACTTCTGTGTTTTTAGTCTACTTCATTTTATTAGTATTCTGAATCCTTTGTCTAAATTGTATTACTTTTAAATTTTTATATGATAATTTCATAAGTGTTGTTCAATTGCAACAATGATGTTAGATACTTTAAATAGTATCTCTTAATCCCTTGTTTAAATGGAAAAGAAAGAAAAACCACTTATTATTCCAAGCTACAGTAGGTAAAACTTAAGCCAACAATAAGTAGATAGCAATGGATTACCATAGTTGGCGGTGTTGGAATGATTTGTGTTGTTGCCTTGTTGTTATCCTCCTTCACTTTAAACATTTGACACTGCTGACGATGCACAGTGTTACTCTGATCCTCCTCTGGATTGCTACGAAACAATGTTTCTAAAGGATGCTTCCCATTGTATGTTAAACCTGTCATGAACATCCCCCAAAAAGAACAAATGAATTGCTGATTTAATTATAACAATAGATACAAACTCTGAACTGCAGAAAAAGTTATGTTTGAGCTAAAAGTAATGGAATAATGCATAATTCTGACTTATCCAGAGTTGTCAGAAGAACATCCATTCACAGATTTTCTCTGAAGGCATTGAAAGCACAACTCATATCAAACCCTAGAATCTCTTTACTCTGCTTATACATCTGCATCTTGGTGCAAAACCAGCAGTAACCAAACACAATGTCCGCAGTTCCATGACCTTAGGGAAAACCACTTTGTTCAACGGCAAAAAATGCATCCATCTTCCTGTGAGTACCTTTTAGGACCAACAGAGACAGTTTCTTGCATAGTGATGACAGCAGGTATTAGGCTGGAAAAGGAAACTTGAGGTTTTCTGGGCTTCTGTCGCAGTATTTATTTTGCTTTTTTTTTTTTTAGTTTATGTTTTTTTTTTATTTCTAAAAAGAATTTGCCATATTTCTTTTCAAATTCCGGAAAGGTTTTCATATTTCAAGTTTGTTTACATGTAGTAATTTTTCTAACTTGAATTTAATCATCGATCTTAAGTATGTACATGTAGTTGGTGGATACCTATTACTGGCTCATCCCGACGAATACAGTTAGATGTTGATCAATAGTGCCACTAACCTGCACTAATCTTATTTTCCCTTCCCCACCATCATTATTTATGAAGAATAACCGAACAACGTTGATTACTTAAAATAACTTATACAATCAAATGAGATTTGCTTCCAGGGTTTGCTCAAGAGTTGTTGTTGTTGTTTTTTTTTTCTTCTTTTTAACAATCAAAATTTATGTATATCTTGCTATTACAGTCATAATCTTGGTTGAAAAACATTATATATCGCTATCACTAATCATATGTTCACAAAGTATGATGAAGTCAAATAGTTAAACATGCGTAAGAAGCAGAAATAGTAATGAGAAATTCTACCTGTCAAACATCCAGTGTAACCATGCAGATCATCAAGCCCAAAAGTTGTCATGTTTGTTTCCACTCCACCGACAACCATCAAATATCTTTCATTAAACTCTGTCTCTTCTGCAGCTTCTAATGTCTCATATTCATATCCAATATTATCAACCTAGAAATACAATGGTTACATGTCAACTCATTTCAATCTCATCATAGCTTCAACTCAAAAGTATAAGTTGCTAATGAGGGGCTTAGGTAAAACATAAAAGTTATAACAGGAAAATAGCTGAAATAATCAACTTCGTAAGGGACCGTTCAAAGTTATCAACATTTTCAGGTCGTACAGAGAGTACTACTTTTGAGGAACCCCCTCCCTCCCCAAAAGTTGTACTTGTCAACATTTTCTTTCAAAATTGATGCACATTATTTAATCATCAAATTTTACACACCTTTCAAAATCGTGGTCTCCGACCCCACTCCCCCGTCATACTCTTTGCATGACCATGAAAATGTTGAAAACTTTAGAAAGCCTTTAAAACTAGTAAATTGTTGCACTTGCTTCAATTCGCTTTGATCAAATACCTATGCTTTCACTTGCACTTGTGTATTGACTGTTCAGGGAGAAACCTTGACTGATATTAGCATGCAGGTTAACACCGTATAAGAAATTAATATAAATTGATTCACACATATGTACATGTACCTGTTTGTTTACTTATGTCTTCTGTTGGTTCTCAATAACATTTTATAAAATATGTTTTACAAATAATATTCTTTTGTGATAATGGAAGCTAAATATAAATCTCTTTCATCAATATCTTTGAAATGATTTGTGCTCAAATCTGACATCAATTCTCTGGCTTTGAAGAGAACAAAAATGACATTAAAAATGAAGAAACATGAAAATACTATATACAGTTTAGTCGGAATTTCATGGAGATTCTTAAATCTTGGTTTCATGATTCAAATTAGACAGTTTTTATGAATACATAAATGTTGCCAAAATAACATTGTATCATATTTCTTATAACAAAATACACTTTACTTCACTTACATCAAGCAGGACTCGATTTCCAAAGCGTTTCAAGACAACAACATGTCGAAACGTATCATTAAATGGACCCAAGACACGCAGCATCGCTTGAAAAAGAAATAATAGTACCTTGAAATAGTTAGGGTTTGTATATTATCAGAACAAGGTACAAGAGTTGAAAGCACTTGTCTAATAGCATCATAGCATATTACATTAAACAATGCTTTATGTGTGGTTACAGCCAACATGCTACCTCCCTTTTCTGATTCTATTGAACTCTTTCCTTATCATAGCCATCTTTAATAGATTGATTGCAATACGCGTCATTGACCACCATCTTTGATGAATTGTGCACGCGTGAAGAGCTATCATTGGCTGAGAGTTGTGTGTAGCACGTACACGCATGCACTTTTCCATCATTTTACATCAAAGATGGCGGTCAATGACGCGTATTGCAATCAATCTATAGTCGGTGCTATATCTTACCCCCTCTTCTTTACCGTTGGTGACATTAGTCGATCAAGCTTACACAAAAAAGCACTCAAGTATAAGCTCAAAGGCCATTTGTTATAAACTGTAGTTTTGTCCATGTTTATCCTCCATACCTAATCTTACAATGATTGGAAAGAGAAAGATCGAATCTTCCTAATGGTCACGTAAAATAAAATATGGTTGATTCAATCCTCTCAAAATGGAGTGGAAAGATAAAAAATGGCAAACATCTATGGAGCACCAAATGCTTGTGTACAAAAAAGGGTTTGAGAATCCAGATTACACTTAAGAAAGTAGATCAAGAACCTGGCTGTTTATTGACCGATCTCTTTGATACTTGTATTCTATGAAATGGAAATTAATAAGCATGAAGGTATTCATTAAACATTTTGCTCTAAATTAACTCTTCATTGTTAAGTCTGTCAATGAACTCAACACAGCTGTTTTGTAAGAAAACGGGCTTCACACTTGAAGGTCAGAGAATTTGGTCATCAGCATTTATTTATGTCATAATAATTTGGTAACGAGAGGGTTAAGAGAAAACAGTAACCACAAGGTGTTTGTTTAAAAATGCCCATAGCATCGAGTAGCCACAAATCCTGACCTACTCCCACTCAAATGTCACGTCCTGAATTTACAATTTCTCATGTTTTCCAAGCTCAAAAAACTATACTGACAATTTCTAAAACAAAGCAACATTTTTGTTTCATATTATTTGTTCAGACATATAAAAAATATATAATTAAATGAAGAAATGGAATGGTAGCTGTTGCAAACTGCTTACCAACCAAAATGCGCTGTGGTACAATTGCAAACAACTGTTGAAGGCCTGACATGTTGACCCTAGCAAAGTCTTTAGCCTTTGAGAAGCCATTAACAGTGAGCAAGCAGTACAATTAAACTCACCTGGGTGTGTTGTAACATCTATACATAAATGCATGGTATTTAAAGGGAAACAGAGCAATATACAAGAGTTTAAAACATGTGGTACATTGTTTGATGCGGAATTAAGTGCTTGTGGGCTAGCATGATATAAACTACTTACTTGATCCAGCTCCAAGGTCAATATGAGCTACCAAGTCACCACCATTTAGAAGGATCATAATTAGCTCTTCTACTTGACTGCTTTCTTTATTCCTGACATAAAACAATACTCCAGAAGGCTGATCTGTACTGAATCCAAACTCCAAGCTGTCTTGCTGCATTTCTAAAGCTGGTGGGTCCCTCTTCATCATTAATGGTATGGATAACATAGATTCATCCTTGAACTGAGCACCATACTCTGACATCAATGTTCAAAATAAATGAAAGATCAATTTCCATCATCTTCACATAGATACATAGAGTAACATCTTTAAATCATCATTTTAAGATAGCAAATCTACATTATGAAAGTACCCGTCATTCTTAGTGTTGTCTTTTTTAGATTGCCTTAAAGTGGCACTGTCGTCATAATTACAGCGAGGCAGTGGCCAGGCATTGAATTCTGAGCTCTCACACAGTTACTCCACATGCGCGCATAATGATAACGATGGCGCCCTTTAAAGCCTTTATTCGTGATGCGATGGTCAACGCGCGCGCTTGCAGTAACTGGGCGAGAGTTTATGTTTCCATGTCCAGCCACAAGCAGACTATGATTATGACGACAGTGCCCAGCTTCAATAACACGACAGATTACAAAGAACATTTATGAGAACCTTACATCAGCTTGTGCTTTGAAAATTATGTTCATATCTTTACATTTATGGATAAAATTAGGTACTCCTTGCAAATAGTTGAACCAACCCAAATCCAATAGTTGGGATATCTTTTATTGTTCACATAAAACTTTGAAGCAATATGAAATCTTTCAAATTGTATGATCAACCTGAATGCTGTGCATTTTCATTTTGAGATGTACATTTTGTTCAGAAGTTTGAACTTACAGGATTAAAACATGTAATTTACTACCAGCTAAACTCTTCAGCGACTGAGTTGACGTTCTTACCTTCTTCGCATGTTTTTCCAGAGTATGAGGTTCCAGTGCAGTTACAAGTAAAACCTATCCATAGCTCAGTACATACACCTCCATTCATACAAGGATTCACTGAGCAGTGGTTCATACATTTCAAAGAAGGTGCCTTTGAGCTAAACAGCCCTGAAAAGTAAAAACAAGAAACTATGTCTATATAGAATTGTATTTCAGATGTTCATTTTTTCTGCTAAGCCATTTTATCATGTACGGTTGCAAAACCAGCAGACACCATTCCAATATTCTAATCATACATAAATTATCTCAAGAATTTAATCTGGCATAATGTACAACAAATGGTAGTAGCGTAAGTTTGTAAAGCTGGTAAGATTGTTCAATCAACATACTTTTTTTTTACACTAACACATTTTTCAGCTTTCAAATCACTTATAAAAAAATAAATTTCAAAAATAGACATACTCTGCATGATCTTAACAAGGTCTTGGAGAGCCCAGGGCTGTCCATTAACCACTAGTCCTCTTAGGCAACCCTCGAGTCCAGGTAATGATGTCATTGTATTAGGGGCTCCTCCAACAAATGTCTGTACAATCGAGCTACCATCTTTGTTGTGCAACTGATAAGGTTGAAGAACTTCTAATGACCAAAGTTTAAAGAACAGGGACAAACAGTTTTACATTAAGTTATGAATGCCAAACTTGACAATATAAAAAAAATAATAATAATTCAAATAACGATCGAACTACATTTACTTTAAGGGGAAATTTTTTGAAATACATGTACATTGTATCCGTACATTGTTCTTGTCAGCTGGAACTTAATAAAAACCACATCTATTGCAGTTTCTCATTACCCCCACTTTCTACTTCTTTATTATTATTGGTGATAATAAAGAATCCAAACTGGTATCAAGATGATTGACTGGTTTGAATAATTTATACATATGGCAAGAATCTTTTAGCCCAATTCTTGTATGAGCATTTAACCTCCTTCATTGAAAGCAATTTTCTTCTCTCAGCCTCTTCCTAAGTTATTTTTGGGGTACACCACTTACATGTAAATCAAGAATTTGATAAAATAAAATGAAAACATTAGCAATAAAAAAGCTCAATGTTTTACCTTGTGGTTGAAGAAAAGGTTCTGCATAGACATCCGATAACAAACTGACTGGAACTTGTATTTCTTCCTTGCGATCATTTACTGTCACGATAGTTGAATGTTGTTGCCTTTCAACAGTCACTTCAACCCACTCACCATTATTCAAAGGAGAACCTCAACATACAAATTAAACAAAATAATGTTTCCTATAAATATAAGCAATGTGAAAAAAACTCTAAATAAGAAACTGGTGAGAGACGGGGAGGAGGTCAAAGGTGTGTTATAGGACTATTTGCTTGCTAGTATTGTAAGCAGGTTTGTGTCACTGTCATATATCACAATTAATACTAGGCCAAACATATTTGAATGATCCATGATGAGGTGTTTGGTGGCACAAATACCTCAGTGTAAAAATGAGTGCAGTAAGTTAAACACTGCTCGGCGTTAATCAGCACGGACTGCTAGTTGTTAATGTTGTTGCATGAAAAAGAAGTGGATGACGATGCATAATGTTGTACAAAATTCCTCACTGTTTTGCTGTAATATTCTATTTTGTGGATATCAATAAATGATGTTGTAAGAGTGCGAGTAAACTTAAACTCAAAATAGGGCATGCATCGGTTGTCCGGATCAAAAATCAAAGTGTTGAATTTCACAGTGCGAGTAATTGTCCATGGATAAGGAGAGGGGTAGAAGTTTGTGGAGTCTGTAGCAAGTTTTAAGAGGTTGCAACAAACTGAAGTACAACTCCAACTAAAGCACCATGGCACTTGGAATGTTGCAGTTATCATTATTTTTATGACCCAAGTGCAATGATGCGTATTAATGGGGCATCTGTATTTGGGGATGCAAGGAGGTTATCAGTGGCAAGGGCAGTTTCTATTAGTTTAAAATGTTACCATCTCATAAGAATGTTAGGAATCTTGCCTACATGGCGTTAGTAATGCATGAGTGGAGATAATACTTGCAAACACTGTGGAATAGTGGTGTACAAGTTCAAGTGTCAGAGTAATACTCAAACTGGCTTGAGAGTTGACTTGGCGTCTAAGGAACACCTGCAAATAGTAGGTTTAATCATAACCCTGGTTGAGGTGGCAAGAAGAATACAAAGATGTTGTGCATTTTGTTCAGCATTCTATACTGGCCACTACAAGATTTTACTGCAGGTGCAGCAGAAATTCAAAAAACAACAACAAACATATGACCAGCTTTGCACAATCTAAAAAAGCATACAACCAAATTCAGAGAGTCCACAACGGTGTGGTGATGTCTTTATTTGCATCCCGTGTCACTGGAATTTTATAAACTTGTAGTTGCCAAACACTCACACACAAGAGACCATGTAATCCAGTGGCATCAAGTTGAGCTTATCACCAGCTCTGAGCAGTGGCTTCCATGTCATGTTCAAAAAGCCATCAAAATCATGAAACCTGAGACAATCCTCCAAAACAAATATAATCCTTTCGTCACTTTCATTTGGTGTCCTGTCCCAAAAGTACAACTAACACACTCGAGTAACCCTTGAGTCTACCCATGGATCCATTGTTCCACACACACTCCCAGTGTTCCCACCTTCACACCTCAGTGCAATCATTGCAGTGTCCAGTCTCATGCATCAGTAGACGTCACTTCTGCTTAAAAACCCATCTTCGTTCAAATTCTGTATGTGTGGTACAAGACACCAGTTGAGGAACAGTTTCGTGCTTCAGACCCTGAGTCATCAAATGTGAGTAAGACCAGTGGTTGTGTCATAAGGTGAATATGGCTTGCGAAAGGTCTTATAAGGTTGAGTATGGCTTGTGGGTAGGTCTTATAAGGTTGAGTATGGCTTGTGGTTAGGTCTTATAGTTGAAATATGGCTTGCGAAAGGTTTATAAGGTTGAGTATGGCTTTTGGGTTAGGTCTTATAAGGTTGAGTATGGCTTGTGGGTAGGTCTTATAAGGTTGAGTATGGCTTGTGGTTAGGTCTTATAAGTTGAAATATGGCTTGCGGAAAGGTCTTATAAGGTTGAGTATGGCTTTTGTGGGTAGGTCTTATAAGGTTGAGTATGGCTTGTTGTTAGGTCTTATAAGGTGGAGTATGGCTTGTTGTTAGGTCTTATAAGGTTGAGTATGGCTTGTGGTTAGGTCTTATAAGGTGGAATATGGCTTGAGGTTAGGTCTTATAAGATGGAGTATGGCTTGAGGTTAGGTCTTATAAGGTAAAGTATGGCCTGTGGTTAGGTCGTGCATGGCTTGTGGTTAGGTCTTATAAGGTTGTGTATGGCTTGTGGTTAGGTCTATAAGGTTGTGTATGGTTTGTGGCTAGGTCTTATTAGGTTGTGTATGGCTTGTGGGTAGGTCGCTTATAAGTTGGAATATTGATTGAGGCTAGGTCCTGTAAGGTGGAGTATGGCTTGAGGTTAGGTCTTATAAGGTTGAGTATGGCTTGTGGTTAGGTCTTATTAGGTTTGTGTATGGCTTGTGGCTAGGTCTTATTAGGTTGTAAAACTGCTTATTAAGCAGTCTGTAAGTAGTCTGTAAGCAGTCGTAAGCATGTCTGCTTTGACTGCTTAACTAGGCAGTCCATTGGAATTATTAAGCAGTCTGTAAGCTGTTGGTTACACAGACTGCTTAATAAGCAGTCCTAAAAGTAGTCATTCGAAGTCAAAGGCATTTTCATAGGCAGTCAGGAGTTTTTGTTGGAATTAAGCAGTCAAGATATCCACAACTTTTTCATCTAAGCAGTCGAAGGCTAATTCTAAAAAGTTTGTAGAAATGAAGGCTTAGGGGGCCTTGCAAAGAGTGTAACTTGACACTGTCCATTGCACAACACTTCCTGTGTTTGAATTCCAACTGGCACTCATATTGAAAGTTCAATGGCTACTGGAAGCACTGCTTGTGTTGAAGGTGTTGGTGTTTATGCTTCTATACCACAATTAGGTAAAAAAAAAACACTTGCAAGCAATGGAAGTTATATTCTATACTCAGTGGACATTAAACAAGACAATAGAGAAACAAACATGACAGAACATGGACGTTTGAAGAGAATTAGCAAGGATATAACCAATGGTAAGCTATTTTCTGCTGTATGGCCCTACACTATGTATGACCTTGGAGGAATCCCCCATGGTATGACTTGTAATAGTAATACAGTCAACATCAACATCACTTCGTTTTTGTCAACGTATCGGAGCATAGAGGAATTTCCTTTGATGATAGAGATGTCATGGATTTGTTTCTCAGTTTTAACATTAAATCATCATGGATCAGGTACAAGCTTTAATGCACAGTGTGTGCCTGAATTATTGCTCAAATGGAGAGACAATCATTTTCATCAGATGCAACAGTTTTATATGATTGATGGTGCAGCATGGCTCTGAGTCTGGAGGCAGCACTACTAGTACTTCAAGTCAAGCTCAAACACACTAATTGCTCAAAGGAAGGTTGAAAGAAGATGTGCTCCCTTTTATAAATTACAATGGATATTGTGTCAAGTTATTTAGCCTGCAAGTGCAAGATGTCAATTCAACATCGACAGTTATTTGAAAGTATCAGTCTTCAAGTATCTGAAAATGGAAGCATTAACGCTACGGAAGCAGGGAATTGTATCATGCCTGTTTTTCACCGGGGAATTTTGTTATGCAAGTATATTGCAAACTTTTTGTTATATTCTTTGCTTACAGTTGCACTTGCAGTTGCACAGAAATTTGGCACTTGTTCTGTAAGTGAATAATGGTGATCGCAAGCCCAGTATTGCACTGTGAGCAGAGCCATGAAATTGGGCCCACAGGTTTATGACAGAGCTTCATTTAGACAGTCAACTGCTTTAAGCCTTCATATAGAAACAACATATTAGAGCTTCATTTAGACATTTAACTGCTTACATTAAGCCTTCAAAGAAGCAACATAGAGCTTTATTTAGACAGTAATTAACTGCTTATATTAAGCCCTCATATTAAGCTTGAGGCTAGGTCTTGTAAGGTGGAGCATGGCTTTTGGTTAAGTCTTATAAGGTGGAGTATGGCTTTTGGTTAAGTCTTATAAGGTGGAGTATGGCTTGTGGTTAGGTTTCGTTGCATGCAATCCAACAGGATTATCGCCACTTTCTATCGGCAAAGGATTTGGACATAAACAAAATGAAACCTTCACACAGAGCAACAAGGTGTACAACTTGACAAGGCGATGATGGTTAAACTGAAGCGAGAAGGAAAAGGGCTTGTTCAACACAAGGAACTGGTGAGCAAGGACGATATGACTAAGATTTTCGACTCACTAGACGTACATGTAACCACCCAATCGGTCTTCAGAACAAGGTGTTATATAAAACAAATAATGAATGTTTTTCATTTGTGTAATAGTAAGAATATTTTCATGAGTTGAAAGATGGAATGTTCAATTCAACTAGGTGAAACCATTGCACTCATAGCATTCATTATTTGTATGATTGGTTAGTCTTTGTTTAGTGGTTTAGAAAATTCATCATGGTCAAGCTTTAGAAGTTTAAGATCAACTAGATATTCAGTTTTTGTCAATTACAAAACACAAGGTGTTCGTGAGTGATGTCATCAAGTTGTGATTGAATGAATTGGTGACAAAATTTAACCTTATCAATCTAGAGTTAGATTTTTTCAACAAAAACTTCAACAGCCGATTTTAACCAGAAGTCAATGTCAAATGAGGTCATATTCTGTGTATCGTTTCTCATGGCCCTGTCACACCTTGACGTTTTAGCCAGCTTATGCCGACGCATGAAAAATTTGGCGAATACGCTGGCAGACGTCGAATAAGTTTTGGGCAAGTTTTGTATAAGTTAAGAGCACGCTGAAGCACGCTGGTGTACGTCGTGCATGCACAAGAATTGTTGGCGTTTGCCAGCGTGTGGCTCATACGTCCCACATAAGTTGTAGGTATGTATACGATCGTTGACACACGTTCATACACGTTACTTGCAAGATACTCATAGTCGACATACGTCGAGATAATGTCTAGCGTACCCCAAACTTATTTCTAACCTATGAGTACATGCTTTGACCCTATTTCGAACTTATCTCCATTGCATATTAACGTATGTATACGTTTTGACCTGTTCCGGATGACCACAGAACTTACTAAACGTGTTGCTAACTAATAGTTACTGTATAATGGCGAATTGGCAGCGTTTAGGGGAATTTGTAAATAAAAAAGGGGGTTCTCAGGAGGAACCCGTCAGTACTCCTCATCAAGAATCCATGGTGATCAGATGTCCATGCCATCGGAGAGATGGAGGATCCGGCAAGACTAGCTACTAGCAGTTATGATTTGAATCTTTGAGTGGCAGCCTTGCATCAGTTAGACTATCATTGAGCATACATGTAAGTTGTGAACGCCAGGAACACGCTAAGCATTCGTTGGTATTCATTGGTATAAGTTATCTTAACGGTATAGAAACGTTCTTTATAAGTTACTTCTACGATATGTATTCGTCCAACTCGTTATAAAAACGCTTTGTATACGCTCAAAGTTGGAAAAAAACATTGATACTTCAGCATATGCCAGCGTTTTAGAGAAATGTTCAAACGTCTGCATCTGCTGGCTAAACATCAAGGTGTGACAGGGCCTTCAAGTTGTTACATATCATCCCAATGATGTTCAGATTGAAAAAATCCAATACGTGGTTCAGAAGTTATGAATTTTTTTAACATGAAATTTCAACTTCCGGTTTTTACCAGAAGTCAAGGTCAAACCGGTCACATTTTGAATAGTGCGTGTCAATTAAATTAAGACCTTTCAGAAGATGTATGGATTGTAATAATCCAATGTGTGGTTCAGGAGTTATGAACTTTTCAAATATTAGACGGACTATCTTTGGGTGTGCAATATACAATGAAACATCAAGCGACGATGTATTCCATGCATGTAGCTGTTCAGTGCACTGCCCACGTAAACAAAACTACACGTGCATTGTACACGTCGCTGTACATGTGAACACAGTGTGTTCTTTCACTATTGTGCATCATCAATGCAGGTAAACTTAAATGTGCGCCTTTTTCGACCTGATGTAAAGGTCAAAATATTGTCATCTCAGTGCAAAAGTTTGAGCAGACTTAACGTTCTACACCTTGATACAAATAATGAAGTAAAATAATCGGTAATTTTTGAGATATGAATTGTTGATAATTTCAACTTCCGATTTGAGTCGGAAGTCAAGGTCAAATGAGGTCAAGTTTTGTGTAGCGTTTGTTGAATCCGAAAGTGATGTTTTTCAAGAAAAAAACCCAAAGGCAAACTTCGTAGGGTAAATGTCATATGATTTCGGAGTTAACTTTTGAAATGTTGCCCCAGTCTTGAACTATCAGATGCCCAACTATGAACATCATAGCTTTTAAATTCATTGAAATACAGCAAATGGCAAATAGTCATTTTTCAACTCTAAAAACCTTGTAATTTGACACCTGATGACGTCATCGTGACGTCATGAAAACTGTGCCGTCTTCATATTGTGGTTCAATTGTTTAATGAGTTTTAAGGTTCAATTCAATTTCAATCTTGAGCTGACGTGCTCTAGAGAAGAGTTCCAGGGAAGAAGAAGAAGATGGAGAAGAAAAACAAAAACAAAAACAAAATCATGCACGAACACCTAACGAGAGTTTAAAGTATTTTGCAACAGCGGCTTCTGATGGGAATCATTCGTTGGCACTGGTAACACTATCTATGGTAGTTGGCCTGTCACAGCATGCTTCCAGTTTATGCGTTGTTCTATTATATGCTTTTCTATTGACTGCAGTCAATTTTAAGTGTTGTAGAGTGATGCTGAAAATTGCCTGGTTGGATACTACTCATGGTGAAGTTTTCTGTATTCAGATTTACTTCAATTTATTTTTTTGACTTTATGACAATTGTCTCAACTAAGAGCTCTCTCACTGACTGTTATTCTTAAAGGATACAACTCAAAAACATGACTTACCCACTGTGATATTTTCCCCTTTAAAACAATTGTAACCTTAACTTTTTGATTAAACATTTTGATGGGTTGAGATTGTAACAAAAAAGAAAGCCCGGACTACAGAAAAATGACTGTGAACCAACTTTTCAATTAAAATGCAACAAATGAAAAACCAGAGGAACAATTAAGTCTTTGTGTCTTTGATTACATGTTCATGTCTTCCAAGACAGTTTAAAGAAAAAGGGAGATACATGAAGAAAAAAATGAAATTGGCTGATTTGTCCACAATGATGGTTCAAGGTGAGCAATAAATGTCCTTGTTTAACATCAATCCCTGGTCTGGTTTACATGTGTATGTGCTTGTTGAAACCTGGCTATTTCTTGTTAAGTGTTTAAACAATGTAGACAAAAAGTCAAGTAATAATAATTACCTGCATTTGGTATAACACATTGAGTGCCACAACCAAAAGGGCAACATTTCATACCAATGCTGCATTGTGTGTCATCTTTGCAATAATGGGTACATAGGACAGGCTCATCCATCACTACTGCAGGGCATAAACCTACAAATGGAGTTTTACATCAAGTATGAAAGTACTGTCATGAAAAAGTACTGTTATGTCATCAATTCAAAGCCAAATGTCCAACCAATATTATGTAAAACCTAACAGTAGATATGAATCAATTTGATATGCTTGCGTTACTTGACCAATGAATTCTTGATCAGCATATGGCCATTAGCCAGGTTCAGCTGTGTCTATTCTCATTAAAAATGACTGTGTTAATTTGGCATATTCAATATAAGAAATAAAACCTTAAATATCCAGTGACAGATATAGTCTTTTTTCCTGTTCAAAATTAAATGTAAGTTTTTAACATCTTGGACTTTCTGCCACGAAAAAACACTTGAGACATTCAGAATGTTTAAAAGTTTCAACTCTGCAAAGTTGTGGACAAGCCGGTATTTTAAAAGAGAACACAAACACATGTAGGCAAAACTTTATCAGCAGAGTCATCACAGCTTGATTTAAAAATGCTAGACTGTGAATGCTTCTATAATTATAATTTGTGTTAATTCCTGAAAATGTCATTGTTAAAGCAAGCTGCAAAGTTGTTAATCTCTAAAGCCTGTTTAAAAAGACTTAAGGAATGGTAATGATTACAAAAAACTAGATAGCTGATAAGATCCTGAGAATCTTTTTATGTCAAACCTTGAATCTAAATGTAGCCTTAAATACATTTTCTGACAAGTCAAAAATATATACCAAAATGTTAAACAGTTCTTAATTACTTTCTTGAACATGCTAAACATGTGAAACTATATAAAAACAAAACATGATTACATGTTTGTTCTGTCTGTATCATTGAATAACTTACTTTCAGTGGAGTTGACCTTCACTTGATAGACATCTCTGCCAGAGTTGAATTGAAAAACAAATGTTGTTCCATTAACCAACTCCATCTGTATGAAGTTGTTATAATAATCAGTGGCATACATTATCAATGCCTGAGACTGGATTGTGCGGAAGCCAAGATTCAGGTTTGAGGTAAGAATGTCTGTACTGTCTGGTTCGTATTCTAGGAAAAGATCTTCTCTCATGAAAGAAACCACATCCTCAGTATTGTCTATAGAAAATGAGAAACAGATATAACAATGTTACTCTGAAATTCAATAGTTAAACCCTTAGGGTCTATGAAATGATAGTCAAAAACAACATGATTTTTGTAAAAATCATTGCTCGGTGAAAATGGCTGAATACCTTCACTAGCCACTTTAGTTCAAAATGTTAACGTAAGCCAAGAAAGACTGTCTTCAGACAGGTGAGACTACAAGACACTTTGATCTTATATCAAAGCCTGTTAGCGCCATCAAAAAAATACATTTTGAATAAGCCATTTGCATGTTAGATTTGAATATTGTCTGGTACAATGACGTACTTAATCACAAGTTACCACTTAAGTTTGAATTCCTCAGATTATAGAGACAGTTGCTATGTCACATGATTCAGGGCAAGCTTTTGCGTAGTTACATAAGAGACGGCGAACACCCATACACAATTCTGAATGAATGTGTACGGCACAATGGTACCAGGGTTTGCTCATCTGGAGGTTGCTATACCAAAGCTTGCCCCGAACCATTTGACATAGCAACTGTGTCTATAGTCTGAGGAATTTAGATTTAACCAGGAACTTGTGGCTAAGCAAGTCATTGTACCAGACATTATTCAAATCCAACTCGCAAATGGCTGATTGGTTATAACAGATTCACAATCTGCTATAATGGTTTCACATCTGTTATTACACATTCACAATCCGTTCATCCGGATTCAAAAAGCAGGGTCCTCAAGGGCGCTATTTGCAGGTCACCCTGCCTTATTGTTATATTTAGCTCAAGTGATATGATGCAACAAGACTAAAAGGCTGTCGTATGAATTGCTTACTGTAATATTGTTATAAATGGGCCTATTTACATTCTAATTAAGATGAAATTGTTTAAATGTGTTGGGGGATATACATAGCAAAATAAAGAATGACAGTTGACACCTGTGCCACCAATGAAAGAATCTATGTGTGTGGTAAATAAAATGTTTTAGTAATTGGTCACCTAACCAAAAAATTTAAGGGTGTCATCCATTTTGGATGTAATTCAAATGCATCCGTCGATATGTAAGCATTCCGTCTTTGAAGCTGTCATCTTCACGGAAGCAAGCAGCTTCCATGAAGCTTCCACAATCAATCCTATTCTGATTGGTCATGAGGTCATGTGGCCATGTTTAAATGTGTAGTATAGACATTGTAAAAAGTGTTTAAACAAACTAATGTTGGCACGCAAGCTTACGCAGGTGCTAATTTACGCACAACACAATATACATACTGGTACTCAATGTCAAATCTATTAGTACCTGCGAGTCGCATGCAATATGATCCTTTGCGAAACATAGCCTGAGGACTAGACAGAAAGTTTTAAATTATATAGTAATTGTTTAGAGATTTTCCAACATTGTCAGGCTTTTCAACAAAAAGGGCATTCATGAATGGGAATAAAAGAGCAGTGACTCGGTAGTTTAAACCCATGCTAAGTCGTTGAGTAATAGGGTTTGGATAATTTTTCACCCAAAAACAATTCAATCTGAGAAACGATTCATGCATGAAACAATTCTCAGATTTCTGAGGGTTGGTGTCCATGTGCTAACGCTGCGGCCAGAGATGTATCTGGTACCCACTGCAGCTCGCTAAACACTGATGGATTTAAACATTGTTGTGAAAGTACTGTGAAACTTGTTGCTGTTTTCTCAGCAAGTGGACTCTGTATTTTTGCCTATAATTCATCAATAACTTAAGAAAACCAATCTATGACCCTACCTTTGAGACCTCAATCACCATTCTTTTATTCCCTTAATAACAGATTGCGAATCCGTAATAACAGATGGCCATTCCGTAATAACAGATTGCCATTCCGTAATAACAGATTGCCAATCCGTTAATAACAGATTGCCAAATTCCGTAATAACAGATTTGCTAATCCGTAATAACAGATTGCCAATCCGTATACTGCACGTAATAACAGATTGCCAATCCGTAATAACAGACGACCAATCCATAATAACAGATTGCCAATCCGTAATAACAGATTGCCCAATCCATAATAACAGATTGCCAATCCATAATAACAGATTGCAAATCCATTCATAATAACAGATTGCAAATCCATCCATAATAACAGATTGCAAATCCATCCATAATAACAGATTGCTAATCCGTAATAACAGGTTGCCAATCCATAATAAACAGATTGCCCAATCCATAATAACAGATTGCAAATCCGTAATAACAGATTGCAAATCCGTAATAACAGATTGTCAATCCGTAATAACGAGATATTAATGCGTGAATCTGTAAAATCGGCTTGTGAAACCATTATAACAAATTGTAAATCCGTAATAATGGATTGCGAATCCATATCAACAGATTTGAAGTTTGGGGTTTTTTTTTGTGCTAATGGGCTTCTTACAATTAAGATGATTACAAGTGTTAAACATTTTGGAAAATTTCATGATTGAAATTTTTCCAATCTAAAAAATTGAAGCACTGCTTTGCTTGCAAGCCATCAATACCTATGTTGCAGTCCTTGCCAGTTTGTGCTGGATGTGCACAGACACAGGTATAAGAACTCCAATGGTCAACACATCGGCCATCATTTTGGCAAGGGTTAGAATCACATGCAGTATTGCAGCCAGCATAGATTTGGAGATTCCTGTTTAGGGTAATAACAAAAACTATCAATTCACTGTAGTGTTTTTAATATTTTGCACCCTAGAACAATTATCAATATATTTTCTTAATTGCATTCTTAAGTAATAACCAAAAGAAAAACTGACTGGGTAAATTTTAAAAAGAATTGGGTTGAACAAATAAAATTGACAAGAGTGGGACTTGAACCTATCACCCCAGGATTAACGTGTCGAAGCTCTACCAACTTTAGTCATCTAGCCCTATAATGTTGGTCTCCATATTTTGTAGAGAATTTTAGAAAGAAGAAACCAATGAACAATAGTATCAAAGTCTTTAGAAAAGGTCTTATAAAAACACTGACTGGGCAAATTTTATTGTTTAATGCATGGGTATTACAATCAAGAAGATCAGCAAGAACCAAATTTGAGGAAGCTTAATATCTAAGAGACTGAAAACAGGACAAAGGATTACAAACAAGTCATTCATGAAGTTAAGATCAACAAGAAAGGAATGTTTCACAAATCACCATTTTGGAAGAAGGGAATTTTTTTTGCAACCTTTAGATTATGGCACAGATTCAACCACAAAGGTAATTTTGAAGAAATATGCAAGAGGTTCAGCAACAGAAGGACAAACAATTTTGGTAATGGTAAAATAAATAATATCAAAATTGAAGCTTCTTCAGTGAAAACAACCTCCATAAACCTCAATCCCATCGACACCATTAGATCAAGGAAGAAACAATTAAAGACAGAATGACAGATGCACTAAGTATTCGCATTTAAGAAAGTTTTCTCTAGAGACCAGTCTACACTGAAAGCAAGAAACAGTCCGGTGGAATTATAAATTAAGCAGGAACTTACTCATCATGTTCATAATAATCATACAGGAAAGCAATGCCGCCATTATATGTGAACTCTGTTACACATCCAGTCATGCCCTCTGTACCTCTGGGTAGTCTGTTGACAAAGAATTAAACATAATGTTGTGCATTCTAATTAGGCTTGATAAATCATTGGATAAATCATGTGATCTTTCGGAGTTAGTTTTACTCCCAGCTGTATAAAAGTTGGCTTTTTTTACAACTATTCATGAGTATTTGACAAAAGAGACTATGTATTCAGATTATGGATACAAGTTGTAAATAATTATGAAAAATTTAACGTATAAGATTCTCATTCAGAGAGTCAGTGCAGTAGAAGCGTGTTCCACAGTGCACATTGTGTGAGCTAGCAGAACGTAAACCTTGGGACATATCCCGTACAGCCGGTGCTGTGTCTCGTGGGGCCAAAGAGACAAACCCCCAGGGCAAGAACTCTCCAGCTTGCTGGTAGCTACATTAGCTGTATGAGCTTGTGGGAGGGGCCGGGAGCCAGACCACTGAGTATGATTTTTTTCTTTAGGGAATTTAGTTTGCACCACTAACAATTATACTAGCAGAGACAGACTGTAATGTGTACAACCATACAACCAGCAGCTGGTCCATACAGCTTATGTTTTGTAAGTTGCTTCACGATGCCCACAAAAAGCCACAAAAACCCTCCGGTGCATGGCTGTCCATTAAAGTCATTGGCAGAAAAATGGTTTGCCTTTGGAATTATATCGTGTGTTGTTTTTTACTTTTTTAATTTTTTTGTTATTATTATTATTGTTATTATTATTGGTTTATTTCATACAAGTCAAAACAAGAAAAATTGTACAGTATGGCAACCGAAAGGTTGAGATGCACTAATACAAAAACAAGGGTTAGAAAATATTAATATTATAAACACATACATGTAACCAAACAAAACCCCCAAATTGGACACCAAAAAAAAAATCAAAAATATCAATTTAAAATTGCACGATACAGATATACATTAAAATGGTTTATAAAAAAGGAGTCAAGAAAAACATTTGGCAAACATGACCCGGCAAATCTCATTCAATTAAAAGGGGATCAGATAAAGAACAATACAATCAGGATAAACCTTACATACATGTGTGCCCCATTCCAAAAGATCAACACTGCTTATTCAACATTTTAGCTAACTAAGCTAGGAATACAACTGTTCTTGTACCTGTTGGTTCTGCATTTAACAGTAGTTAAGTAATTTGCATTTCTTAAACCATTATTCTTGGTAGGTGGGAGCCAGTCCCTGAACCTGTTTAAAATAAGGAGAGACTTGCCAAAATTGAGGGTCAACTTCTCAAGTCTCTGGGATATGGGAGGAATATTTAAATCATTACAAATTGTCTCATATGGGTGTCTCATGCAGTAATCATATGTAAGCATAATGCAAAAAGCCTTCTTTTGAAATTTCTCCAGACACTAAGGTTGCTCTCCTTAGAAAGTCCTGAAAACCAGACAGGAGAAGCATATTCAATGGCAGGTCTAATGAACTGAATACACACAATTGTGAGGTCACAAACCGGTATATTACACCGCTTCAGCTGGCGAAGAAAATAAAGTTTTTGATTAAAAGATTTACACATAAAATCAATTTGGGTATCCCATTTTAGGTTATCCTGTACATGAACATCGAGGAGTTTAAGGCAAGAACTTTGGTGAATAGGCAAATCATCTATATGGAGCCCACTGAAAACAGACAGTAATGTTGTACCATCTTCTTTCTTTGCGATGTTTTTTGTGCTGATCTTTAGATGTCAAAGAAACTTTCTCCATGGCAAGTAAGTTCGTCTTACAAAAAACACAGGGTCGGACCAGACTCTTGGTGTGTACTGTGTAAGTCAGTTGTTCACACATGACTTTGTGCTGGAAAGATATGCAGACTTGATCCTCATGCCTCGCCATAGTTATAATTTATACATAAACAGAGCACTACCATAGGCAGTGCGCCGTAGGGCCTATTGATACTTCTCGTCACTAATATCTGGAAGAAAATTGCACTGAAAAACAGTGTTTATTGGCTAACCATAAGTGACTGCTCTGCGCGCATGCTTGTTAAAAACTTTTGAATGCTTGTAAGGAGCTTGTCGGGCACTTAGTATATACATGTCAAAATGCATGTATGTTTACGCAATACACTTCAAATGAATCACGTTTTTACATGGTCACCCTTAACTGCATACACCATTAGACATATCACAAGATCAAAAAAGAATGAGAAGGGATAAGTTGCTCTATGACTTGATGCATCTCTAACACAGAATGGATCAACCACAGGACTAATTAAAATATCCAATTTCAAAGTCACACTTCCAGGGGGTTACGATCGAGCAAGGTATTCTGGGAAAGAAAAAAAAATGGTGAGGCAAGATCATACACCACTGGGAACAAGGTTGTATAATGATGTCATGTAAACTTGATAGTTGCAACGGCAGGAAAAGCGTATACACTGACCTTTCAACACTTTTGGGTTTTAAAAACATTTCTCAATAATTGCGTGACATTTTTTTGCTTTTTTTACAACTACCATCTATAAATGATTCTCTGTGATTCTACATGTCTAAACAAAATAATTGGTATGCCGGTGTGTCACTTTAAGTCAGTAGGTCGCATATTAAGTTGGCTCATGCAAGTTTCAAACTTGTGTGCGATAGTTTGAAACTTAAGCGCGCAAGCTCTTATGAAATTTGCGCGAGGAGCTATTTTGCATTTAACATGAGTAGAAATTCAACGCGCAAGTGCAGACAAGTTGAGCCTAAACTGTCAGATTTCTTCTCAACTTTTAATGGTTTTTGGATGTTTTAAAGGGTAAAGGTATTTATGAATGAGAGTAAAAGACTGGTGACTCAGTCTTAAACAGTCGTTTAAAACCTTGCAGGGTCTTGGCCATGTGATAACGGGCCTCACCTTCAGCTCGGTCCTGTAATGCACAGCCATGAACCTGTCGGTTTTGAACAGTCATGACCTCGTCGCTTTTTCTTTTAATCCTTTTCTATAAAATTAAAACCATTTTGTCATGAAAGAAAATGTGTTAAATGTGTTGAATTGTTGTCACTTTTCTCCTCAGAAAAAAGCTTGACTGAATGGTGCATCTGCTGACAGTAAATCTAGACAGAGATTGGTGCTATTTACCAAGTATGAATAAATATTTACCACACACCCAGATCCTTATTATTTGATTGGTGGGACATGCGTCACATGTCATCCATTATTTTGCCATATATTTACTGGCGCGATGTTCCAGAATAAGATATGACCGTCCAATATGGATGATTACTGGAGGCTTTGCTGCATTTTTCCCTAAATAATCGTTCCCCGCCAGTTTGTCCACACATGGCAAGGTCATGTCACAGAGGACAAGGTTTCGTGCATGTCTACATGGAATTGTCCACGTTGATCAGAAGGGATTTTCAAAATTTTCAGAGTGTAGGGTGAACGAGTTTCCATGTCTATTTGTATTTATTATAGACAAAAATATAAATGAATTATGTGTGAGCAAATACTGAATGCATTTCATTCAAGCAGTGTCGCAGAATATAATCCCTCTGTAAAATCTGGCTTTTTAAAATGAAACAATCCAGATTTTACCTTGTGATTACATTCTGTGACAATGCACTCATTTGCATCCAATACTTGTACGATATATTCAGGGCCACAATGCAAACCAATTTTAACTTTCTGCACAAGCCATAGGTTTAGACAATTTCATACATAATTAGTAATAATAAATAAACAAATAACTAAATAACCTGCAAAAAATATAAGTTAGATTTGGCACATATCATAGGTATGCTTATTGTATTGCCAATTAACATATTCTTTGTAAAATATGTTTGTTTTTTCTTTTATCCAAATAAATCTTTGTCTCTATAGCTCTATAAAAAATATACCAAAGAGAATCTATTTCTGTACTACTAAAACTTACTTTTTCATTCCACCAAACAAAAAAGGTCCTGTGAATCTTTGGATTAAGACTCCTTTAGGCAAAGTCAGAAACCCTTCATTAAAGTCCACTGTGATACGAAAATCAATCAGGCTCCGCTCAACAGTCATTGTATGCCACTGGCCATCATTCATTGGTCGATCAGTTTTCACTCTACTCTCATAGAATTCACCATTCATCTCAAATGTAGTCCTTAGGTTAAATGCTATTCAACAAAATACAAAGGGTAAGAAGGACCTGGTAAATGCAATGGAATCAGAGTAAATGGAATGCTGAAAAGTAATATCAGCAAATTTAGTGATGAAAATGGTTGATCCTTGCTCAAATTGGGTGCTGATATGTCATCTTGTATTTGATACCATAAATACAAATGGTCCATCCATCAATAGGCCTACCACTTGTACTACATAACTGCTAACAAATTCAAATCAGTCGTAAAACAGCATTTCACATCAGGGTCTTTGACGGGTTTCATTGTCTTTGTCTTTGCATTAGGGGGAAAAATCACCTCATCTATATGTAAATCCACATGTAAATCAGGGAAGGTTTTTTCTGATTGCATAAGGGCTTGTCATCAATGACCTTAATGTTTCTACTGACATTAGTGTTTCTTCATTGATATAATTTTAGTGAAAAAAACATTACATTGAAATATACAACAAACAGCAGTCATCATCAGTCCGTACCAATTGCGTTGAACTACAGACCTTGTAAAATACACATTGGTTACCTTTTCAAGAACTTCCTCTCTTCATTTACATTAGTAAAGAGTCTTTCCCAATTCAATGTAGGCCTCACCATGATGATGTAATCACTACAAATGTTGCATGAAAATTCTCCCATACTCAATAAAAAAGTTGACGTTTTGGAAGCAATCTTATAAACACCTCTCTATATATATATGCACTGGTTCCCCATGATGTAATTTTATGCATGTGCCTCCACGTTATCAATACTACAATGACCAATAATGACAATGTTTCAAATTCAGTGTTCGAGAAAGTTTACATCTACTTTTCTTGTTTGTATTGGTAAATTTTTCGTGATAGTTGGTGATTATGGATACTCAATCACCAAATGTATAATCTACTTTGATCAGAAAAGCCTACCGTTCTCAATTATTGCTGTTAATGATTTCTGTTTGCTCATTTGATGAAACAGTACAACATTCTCTCCAGATGTACGAAACTTGAAGTATAATGAGTTGCTATTCCATGGCTCCAAAGTGATGAAATCTTGAGAGCGAGAGATGGTAGCTGTATGACCTCTGTATTCTTTATCTGAAATAAAGAATAAACTTGCACATCAAATTAGTTGTATAGTATAGAAATATTGGGTAGACAGTGGATATTAGCTCCCTGAGAAAATGAAAGTTGACAAAGTAGTTCCAAAGGCAAATTTGTCAACTTCCAATACCAAGGGGAGCTAATATCGACTGTCCACCCGAAATAAACCATGTTATATTTGTTTCACTATACCTAGTCTTTCTCTAGTTTGACATAATTGACATGATTGAGCTTGGGAAAACGCAGATTGACATTTATGTGTGCCACCATCTTAAGCTAGTTCCACAAGTGTTTCCTAAAGCGTATGCAGGTAGACTTTTGCAGGCCTGGAACTAAAAGGGGGGCCACGAGGCCTCCGTTGCACTGGTCTTGGCCTTGTTGCCCCTTCAAAAGTTTCCCATAGACTTCCTATGGAAGTACCCTTCGAAAAAATGAAAACGGCCTTGCCCTCTAAAAGATGAAAATTCCAGGCCTGCATTGCAAAGGTGATAGTCTACTATGCATGCCTATTTAACCTGTGCGTGAATACAGTGTCCCTTGGGCTTGGTTAACAGCAAAAATAGCATTTGGCATGTGATGGTGAATGGACATGTGAGAACTGGGCGTTGTTTCAAACCCCGCTCTAGTCGATTTTTCTTTGTTCAACCCAAAACTATTTCAAATTTACCCAGTCAGTTTCCCCTATGGTTCACTTGACATTTGAAATAAAAAAGTTGCATCCCCTCGAGGTGATCCCCTTGCTGCCGCTCCCCAGGTTGTATCGTAAACTTGGGTGTGATCCCTGGCTACATGGCAGTAAGTGGTTGCATGGCTTCTGACTGGCACCCTGAGCAAAGATATTGACAAAATAGGGAGACCTCCAACATAGGGCTAAGCTCAGTTGGTAGAGCGCCTGCATGTTAATCAGGGGCTCATTGGTTAAAATCCGACGCTAGTAAATTTGTCTTTGTTTAAACCCCAAACTAATGTAGTTTACAATAAAGTAAAAGTTCATGCAAACAGGTACAAGTTACATTAAACAAGTATTGGAAGGTAAGATGCAAAAACAAAATTAATGAACAGCTTGTATGTGAAGAAAACAAGTCCTAAATAAAAAAAAAGTTGAAATGATAAATAAAACTTGTTTATGTTATCCTAAATTGGCCCTTCTGAAACTAGTCCCTTGCTCCTACTCAAACAGTTCATAGGCACTTTCTGCTTCATTCACTGCCAATATCTCTACTGACTCATTAATGACCATTGTTTCACACACATATTTACGCACAGGTTTGAAGAGAGGCAGGAACGGAAACTAGGGAAATTGCATGAGTAGTGGCCTACGGGTAAGATGAAGGAAGTAGACTTCATGAATGTATGCAGCAGCTTATGAAATAATTTTCATGCCGACAACGAGCTGCACAGCTTAAGCTTTTTGGCAATTTTGACTAAAATCAAAATGACACATTCTCATTTCAGTTTTGTACTTGCCTGTGCAACACATCATTTTGTGCAGTGCTACACGATCCAGCGCTAGTGTGATTGCGCGCTCAACTCAGTGGTCTGGTTCCTTACTCAATTCAACATAGCAAGCATGTTCTACAAAAAGGGCACCATTATTTGAATCACTGGATTGGCCGACAAGGACACATTTGTGCAAATCTGGAGACACATGTATGTGTGCAGACTGCAATGGCGATGATAGTACAAACACACATGGTGTTAATGACGAAAGGCATGAGGGAAGCCTAATTAGAACAATAATGTAATGGAAAATGCTTGGGAACATCTTCATAATTTTGGAAACTTATTTATGGCATGTGAAATGCTTTTTTCACAAACTATATTTGTTTGTAATGTGTTTTTGAATAATATTTTGAAGACGGTTTTACTGTCTCCAAACCGTCACAAGTGTAATTTTAATGCACCAATCAGAGCACAGGAATTTCATATGCTGTATGGAATCACTACTGATATTCTAGTGGCATAAAGGTTCTTTCCATACCTATAATATGCAATAATATTCTCAACTTACATTCACTGGAACATTGCAATGGACCTAATGATAGAGTGCCTTTTGTTGTTTCCTCAATACCAGCAACAGAAGGCAACTTGTAAAACTGCAGACTCACAATTGGTAAAGAGTCCTTATTAGTTATGTAGCCATGGTCAACATTCCACCTGTAAAAGAAAAAAAAGAAGTTCAATCATGGTTCATCGTATCTGATGTCAGGATCACCATAAATAATCTATGGTTACAAAGTAGCTCTGGCCACAGTGTCATGCAAACACATGAAAAACATAAATATCAAGTAAAATGTTCGACCTTTCCTTCCAGCAATTGCACGCACATTTTTTTTCAAACACGTACAGTGATGTGTTTTGCTCATGTTATGGATTCCAGTTTGGTGAATTTTGTGTCAATTTGACTATATTGAAGTGATATTTTATTGTGACCAGTGTCTTCAAACTGTGTAAGTCTGTGACTATACCTAATAAGGCTCCACAATAGTATTGTGCAATGCAGTGGAAAGGTTGACTAAAGAAAAAAAGAAGAAAGAAAAAAAAGAGAAGAAAAAACGAGAAGAAAAAAAAGGTCATCCATGCAGTGGAAAAGATATTTGAAAATAAAAGATAATGCTTACTCTTTCTCATTACGATCACAATTAGAGGCAAACAGAAGATTATAATTACGAAGCCTTCTTCCTGTAGGGCTTTGCAAAACTGTCCATCCTTTCTTTACACTTTAAGGAGATAAAAAGACAAATTAATACTGGACATCTTTTTGTAACAAAAAGTAAGTTTTTTCCCCAAAGATAGATGTTTCTTAAGTCTTGAATCAAACTTAAGTACTGGCTTAGAACAAAACAACATTTATTTTGAGAAATTGAATTGCTTTAGTATCTTTGTATAAAATATTGAAGTATTAACCCTTAAGCTTCAAATACCCCACAATGCAGTAATGGCTTTGTCTCCTTATAAACAAAGCTCTACTGTACAGCAAAACAATCCAGGGTCATCGAAGGTTCAATTAAGAAAAACAAGACTTGATGTAAACTTACTACAGTGGTGCTTCAAAGCACCAATAACTAAGGTACTGTCTGCATCTTGGTGAGTTTATAACAAGCTGTGCTAACTGCTCATTCTCCATGCTATGATATGTAATGTTGAACTGAACACTTGATTGATGAACATCCCGAACTAGAGTTTTGGCTGCAAAGTTATGTTCCACTGCTGTAATTACACTTCCTGAACTACAAGAAGAAGAAACAATCAAATGGAAGGCTTGTTACTAAGGGGAAAGCAGTGTAAGACCCTAGTAATAACCTGGGCCCGATTTCATAGAGCTCATGCTTAATTTCCAAATTTGTGCTTACTGTGCGATCTCCATTTCAAAGCACTGCTAAAAGTAAGCACAGGAAAAAGCATGCTAACCTTCTGTTGCTTACTGTAAGCAAATGAATGACGTAACAATGCAAATCCTTAGTGACTGTGAAGCGCACTTGTGCTTAAGTAAATTTTCAACTAAAGTAAACCGAAAATTTGGCCCCAACTTGGGGTTGGCTTCTGTTAATGGATCAAGCCAATGTAAGATATGTTACAGCAGCCGGACGTCAACCAACGTCTTCACCACACAGTGAAAAACAAACAGGTCATAACATTGTTGCTCTAAAGATCAAATACCTTTTTAACTAAACAACAGTAAAAATACTCAAAATTTGTGACTTTTCCTTTGGCAATATTTGTCAAACTTTTTTTGTATTTATAATCAGTTTTATAAGACCATATCTTTAGGTTGGTCAATTTTTGCATGCAGATACTTGTTATAAGCTAATGCATGCAAGCGAGTCCAACAACCAGACTAAGTTTTAAGGGAGAGAAAGCAAATTTGTATTATTTCCACAGTTTGGAAAACTGATAATACATGTACAATGAACATATATTGTTCCTACTTAAATTGTCAAACTCTGTTTGGGTGAACTTCTTCCATACATTACTCATCAAATAATAAACCATTCTCGAACATCCGATGTTGTACCAACTGTGTATACATCTCATATTATTCCATTGCTAAAGAAACCTAATATGGATCCTAACTTCAAGACCATTGACAAATAGCTAATTTAATGGTCATTGCAAATGTTCTTGAAAAAATTACAACTGCTAGAGGAAAATCACCTTTTTCTGAAGCTCAATAAGCATACCAAAAGTTTCATTCCAGTAAAAAATGACATCCATCTGGCCATTGACAAGGGTCTTGAAGCTGTTTTCATCATGTTGGACATTTCTGCAGCTTTTGACACTGTCGAGCATAACCTACTCGTACAACACTTCAAGAATTGTTATGGCATTAGTGGCACTGCATTAGATTGGCTAGTGTCATATCTGGAGTTTTCATCTATGGCAGACTCTCTCTCTGAGGCTCATTACCTTGATAGGGTGTACCTCATGATCTGTACCTCAGTGGTCTGTACCTCAGTGGTCTGTACCTCAGTGGTCTGTACCTCAGTGGTCTGTACCTCAGTGGTCTGTACCTCAGTGGTCTGTACCTCAGTGGTCTGTACCTCAGTGGTCTGTACCTCAGTGGTCTGTACCTCAGTGGTCTGTACCTCAGTGGTCTGTACCTCAGTGGTCTGTACCTCAGTGGTCTGTACCTCAGTGGTCTGTACCTCAGTGTTCTGTACCTCAGTGGTCTGTACCTCAGTGGTCTGTACCTCAGTGGTCTGTACCTCAGTGGTCTGTACCTCAGTGGTCTGTACCTCAGTGGTCTGTACCTCAGTGGTCTGTAGTGGGTCCTTTCAAGTTTATATACCGGTCCTCTGAGCAAGGTCATCAGTGCTCATGGTGATGTTCAACATGTTTTGTACGCTGATGATACACAACTCTTTATTATTCTAAATCCAAAAGAACAGCATGAAGCCTCCAATTCTTTGCAGCCGGGTATTAGTGATTTGCAATCTTGGGCTTCAACCAACAAGCTCAAGTTTAATTCCTGTCACTGTCTCCGAGTCAGCCCGCAATCTTGGGGTTATTCTCAACATCTTCCTACAGTTAGACTAGCACAGGTAATGTTTTCTGTTGTGCATCTTTGGTATCTGTCAATTTGGGAGACTTTAAAAATACCTTGATAAAAATTTGACAGAGCCTCTCCTGCTTGCATTCATCACACACCATCTTCATCATGGTGACGTCCGTGTGCGTGCAGCGCATGAGCGTTGCTCAGTGGCTACATGTTAATCGTTCATTTCCATTGTTCAGCATTTTGAGCAGCTTGGTAAAGCTGGTTCAATCCAATACCAACCATCCTCAGGTCATCAGAAAGTTGCTGTTGGTCAGCTGGTAGGTTCGCATAAGTGCTCCACCTCTACAATACGGTTCTGTAGGTTGGTTGTTCTTGTCCAGGAGTATTGAGAGTGGAGTGTCATGCCCAGTTGCGTGTCCAAATAGTTGCTTCGGTAATAAAGTTCAGCATTGGTGATTCACTCAGGGTATCTGATATTGAGTGCATAGCGTAGCAAAGCTCGATGTGATGCCTCAGTGGTTCTCTCAAGCGTTTCTGTTACCGTCCAGCTGGCCCCGCTATAGAAGAGCACTGACTCAATGCACGCGGTGAACAGTTTGACCTTCAGTTGATTGCTTGCAGAACAGGTCCATACTATGTTGAGTTTTCGGCATGCCACCAATGCCAGATTTTGTCGGCATTGGAAAGCAGATCTGCTGTTGCTGACATTGCATCCCAGGTAGCAGAACTCTGTGCATGTGGGCAGCGGGTCACCTGATAATGTATGGATGGTGTGGTTGGATCAACACCGACGCACATAACCTTAGTTTTCTGCGGGTTTATACTCAGACCCACTTGTGCTGAAGCTCATTCGAACCGTTGAAATTTGGTGCTGTGCGTCATTGATAATGATTTGCATAATGAAGTGCGGAGAACATAGTCAAGTCATTGATAAAAAGGTACAACACCAAAGTGTCACCTTGCAATACGCCAGATGTACAATGTAGTTCCAAACCGATCAGTGTCACCTGATGATGTTTTAATGTATGCTTCAGTGTTGGTGTACAGAAACATGATGGCATTGATTATTTGCTTAGGTACTCCGCAGAATTCGAGGACCACAGGGAGGCATGCTCTGTCTACATAGTCCAATGCTTTGCTATAGTCAGAGAATATGGCAGTAAGGCTCTTCTTACCATATTGACCTATTGCAATAGTTTATTGTACTCCTTGCCAGCTATAGTCACACTGCCCCACTTCAACGTGTACAGAACACTGCAGTACATATAGTTATAACAGAGAAGTGCAATTAAAATGTCACACTGATTCTTCGCTCTTAACACTGGTTCCAAACAGATTTCACTCAAAATTCTTCTTCTCGCATACAAAGCAAGAAATGGACTCATTTCCACATACCTCAATGTACAATAGTCACCAACATCATCCATCAACCTACAAGCAACGTCCAATATCCACCATCAACTTTCCCTCGGCCCACACACAAAAAAGCCCACTATGGTCAGTGAGCCTTCTCAATAGCTGCACCAGCACTCTGGAACAAACTCCCTCTGCACATCCTAAGAAACACCCTCCAGCAACTCATTCAAGACTCAGTTAAAAACACATCTATTCACACAATCTAGAGCGCTTTGAAATGCTCGTAGAATGCACTTAATTTTAAATAATTATCTCCAACTTCTTAATGTTTTGAAGGCTATGTGTTGATATCACATTGCTGTGAACTGTGTGAAGTTTCTCTCTCCTGACCAATAATAATTATTGATATCCAATTCAAATCATTGCCATTCTATCCTGTAAAAACCACAACAGGCTCAAGTGACAATCTAAAAAGTGGTGTACTTGTATCATTCCAAAGCAAATTATCTGATGGATAGGCATGAATCAAATGACTCAATTAAGTCAAACGGAAACAGACATTTTGAACTTTGTGGAAATTGTTCAACCTTGTAATAGGTGTAAAATGTAGTTGGTAGTTATGTCCATGTTTTTAGATTGAATTTACAATCAATCTAGAGACACTGGAGTATGTTCTGGAACCTTTGAAAACCATTGAAATGCGGCAGACTTGGTTTAAACATGAATTCAATTTGAAGATTATGTTCACAAAAAAAATTCTGGGTATTCTGAACAAATTAATACCCTGGGTGTAAATGCTAGGCAGTTGTGAGGAGAAGTAGCGCTGGTCCAATAAGCAGATCATGGGTCTGATATTGGAATGCGCCTATTTGGAGTGACGATTCCATGGAGGGAGCTAAAAGATGTTAGAAATTTAGCATTTCTAGATAATATTGAACCAATCAGTGATCTTGTTACTTTGATTAATTAAATTTTGAAGGCTCGAAAGAAACAATGTGAGGCTCGTAACAAAACCTAAGACACAAGTAGTAATGTGTCGGACAGTGTTGTGGTACTCATACTTGGTACTAACACAAGTACTACTAAAGTGTCACATCTTGGAGCACCGTAGTTTCAGTTGACCTGTGACCTGTGTGTCATAATAAACGTCGCCATTGATTCCCGCACATTAGTCTCCGTGGTCAGTCTATTACATAGTGTCAGAATTAAGGAGCCCTTGAAAGTGTTTTTAAAGGGTAAAAGAACCAGAAAAGTTCGACAGAGGAATGAAGATAAGTTCCTGATTTCGCCACTATAAGGACATTGAGTAGCCAGAAATAATTGTGAATTTTCATGAAGAAAATCTAGTCTTGCACGAATATAGTACAACGGACAGCCGCACGACTAATTCTACATGTAAAAACTGTAGGGTTAAAGAACTCACAAATAAACTATTATTTTACAGAATTTTAAGTGAATTTCGGCACACATACTCATCTCATCGGCGAAAATAAAATCTACGGAGGCCTAAAAGAGACATCAAGATGTCAAAAACGGACAAGCCTAGCGTGAATTGGCTTGCCTCTGATCTACACAAAGAGTGGAAACGTTTCAAGCAACACTGTGAATTCACATTTAAAGGTCTCTCTTGCTTCAAAATCAGAGGTAGAGAAAGTCAACTACCTGATGACATATATTGGAGACAAAGGGAGAGAGATTTATGAGACCTTCACACGGACACCTGGAGTTGAAGACACCCCAGCTCAGAATGACACTCTGCAAGGAGTTTGTGCTAAATATGAAAGCTACGTGGCACCAAAGAAAAATCAGATCAAGCTACAGTGATTTTCCATCGAAGAAAACAACAAGATGGTGAGAAATTTGATGTCTTTGTCACTGATTTGAAAATTCTTGTAAAGGACTGCGGCTACACAGATGAAGACCGCATAACCCGTGATGCCATCGTATGTCATGCCTGGCATTCTAGAGTCAGAGAAAAGTGTCTTGACAAAGGTGATGAGCTAACCTTAGACATAGCTATAACCATTGGGCAAATCATGAAACATCACAAGAAAGCCTGAAAATCAGCAAGGAAGAAGACTCGAAAGTCCACTCCATCAAGAAACGCCACTTCTCGAAATCAGCTGAACAAACGCACAAACGAGGAAATACAAGAAAACCTCAACCCAGGCGCTCTCTAGCTGATAGGACGCAACAGAGGCATTGGAAAAGCAACCAAGGTGCCCAATCAAGTGACCAATTACGCAACAAGTGTGGATATAGCTCAACACATAGTAAGTGCCCAGCTACAAACGAACGATGCAGCATCTGTCACAAGTTAAATCATTTTGCAGCAGTGTGCCGCCAACGAAAGGCAACACATCTGGTTGGTGAGACAAAGATCCATACATCAGATAATGACTCTGCATCCGACAATGATTATGCTCATCTGATCAGCTCAGTTTGAGATAACAATAGTCATGAATGGTATGAGACTATTAAAGTAGCTGGCAAATCTGTGCGCATGCAAATAGACACCACGCTGTCCAAAGTATCGTGCCACACGATGTCTTCATCGCTATTGGCTTTGATCTGAGGTTACAGCCAACAAGGCAGAAATTTGAGTCTTCACTCCAATCACCCCCTAGATGTGAAAGGATGCGTGAAGATACCAACAAAATACAAGAACAAATCAGTGGATGTTCTGTATTATGTTGTCGATTCCAACAGGAAGCCGCCACTCCTGTCTGGAACAGCTAGCCAACAGCTACGACTCATTCAAAGAATCCACAGCATAGATAAATATCCAGAGCTGAAGAAAACAACCGGTACACTCCCAGGAACGTACTCACTGAAAATAGACCCGACAGTCACACCAGTGGTACACGGCCCAAGGAGACAACCACAGGCTCTAAGATCAAAGATAATCAACAAATTGGCAGAGATGGAGCAAGATGGCCATATCACCAAAATCACAGAGCCCACAGACTGGGTCAGCTCAATGGTGACAGTGGTCAAGAATGGCAAAATCAGACTATGTACTGACCCGAAGGATTTGAACAAAGCTATTAAAAGGGAGTACTACCCCATCCCGACATTGAAGAAAACAGTAGCGGCAGTTCCAAACACCAAAGTATTCTCCTTCATTGATGCTTAGTCGGGATTTCTTCAAATTAAACTAGACTACGAGTCCAGCCTCCTGACAACGTTCAACACGCCAGTCGGACGCTTTAGATGGCTGACACTCCCATTTGGCATCAAAAGTACCCCAGAGATGTTCCAACGCATCATGGATACAATGCTCGAAGGCATAGATGGCGCTCGTGCAGTGATGGATGACATTTTAATTGCCGGCAAAGACGAAGCACAGCATGACAAGATCATGAAGGAAGTCGTCAAGCGAGCAACAGAGTGGAACCTCAAACTAAACTTTGACAAGTGTCAAGTCAAACAGCGGAAAGTTAAGTACGTTGGACACTTGGTGACAGAGAATGGTCTCCAGCCTGACCCTGATAAAGTGAGAGCAGTCAGAGAACTACCAACTCCTAAATCCAAGGAAGACGTCAGAAGGTTTCTTGGAATGGTACAGTACTTAGCCAAGTTCATTCCAAACCTTATGCTGTCGATGCTCCACTACGAGAGGTCACAAGCAAAGACACAGAGTTCCATTGGGACAAGCCACAACAACAGAGTTTTAACAAGCTCATAGAGATGTGTAGTAGCACACCTGTACAACCTACTACAATGTACGCAAACCTGTCACAATTCAGTGTGACGCTTCGCCCTGGGAGGCGTTCTTCTTCAAGATGGTAGACCCATAGCATACACCTTCAGAGCCCTGACTCAAACCGAACAGCGGTATGCCCAGATAGAAAAAGAGATGCTAGCCATAGTACATAGCTGTATATTTTTGGCAAAGAAGTTACAGTAGAGAGTGATCACAAGCCACTCCAAGCCATCTACAGCAAGCCACTACTTGCAGCACCAATGAGAATTATCAACGATGAGCTCTCTGAACACTTGGACAATTGTGTAGCTTACACTTGGACTCTAAACATTTTTATTTCAAAGACTTTAAATACTTGTTTTTTGTGTGTTAAAAAAAAACATTGAAGAAAAGGAGATGTCACATATGGAGCACCGTAGTTTCAGTTGACCTGTGACCTGTGTGTCATAATAAACGTCACCATTGATTTCTGCACATGAGTCTCCGTGGTCAGTCTATTACTGTTTTACTCAAACTCGGCTAGCAAAGTTCTTGTATTCAAAGTCCATACTTGAAACTCGACACACAAATTACTTGTACTTGAAGTCACCTACTTAATACTCGACTGAAAACATACTCAGGCTTGATTTCAAATACTGTGCTCATAGTCAAGATACCTTTTTCCTATTCTTGTGTAAATGTTTTGAATTGTTATGCCAATGCACTGAAAGAGTTGACCGCATGTCATTGTGCAAATCAATGGCCGCCTAGGTAGGTTCCATGTACAGACCAACTGTGTACCATCCTCCGGAAACAGACGATTGAAGGCTCATTTATTCAGATATCAGAATACTCCGTATTTGGATACTTGCACTCAAACTCGATGGCACAACAAGTACTCATATTGGATTACTGCATGGCCAACCTAGTACTCTGTAGTATGCATGTAATCTGTACTTGGCTGTTGACTACAACAGTTTACTTCAAAACTGGAATTGCGGAGAAGGATGCCCTACAAGGGCTACTTGTTACTGATAACTATATTAACATTCACCATCCAGGACTCAGTTGCAGATATTCTCAAAGCAATGTTTGTTTTCTAATTGTAAAAAGCTACAGTGATAAAAATGTCTGTTAGATTTACTGTATACAGGAAGATCAAAGATATTTACTTTATTATTGGCATTCTTACCTGAAACTACAGTTAACATAAGTTGCAGAGAGTGGCCCTTGTCCATCCAAATCAACCATCTTAACACCAGACTCGGTATCCCCGGAGTAGTAGTGTTCAGCACAGCTCTGTTTGTACATTGCTGAGGTAAATCAGAAGATCACATGTTTTTAAAAAAGAGGGTGGGAACTTGGAAAACAACTTTCCCATTGAGAAACTGGCATTTATTTATTTTTCTAGGTTTTGACAATCTGATTACAGATGGGTATTATGAATGAGACTGGCTAATCAAAATAAGCGAATTGTGGGTGCACGACAGAAAGAAATTAAAATGTGACTTTAGCTGTTGGCCAATAATCAGTTTCTCACATTGAGCTAAAAATTTATCCAGTATGACTATGTTTGTTTTTGTTTTTTTCTCAGTATGTCTTTATCAAGTAGTTCAAAAACTTAAAAAAATTACTGAAAAATTAAACAATTTTGTTCATAATTTTCGTTTCTTATAACTAAATAAGTACAAAGCAAATTAACAGCTTATAAATAAATACACTGATATGACATTGATATCCCACTATGACTAGGGCAAGTTCGAGAGCGGGATGTTAGTGGGTGATTGGTTGCAACCAATCATGTGGCGTGTCGTGGCCGAACAATCTGAATCCTCTCAATTTTATTCCCATTTGATGAGTCAAGACCAGAGTGCCATACAGGTGCACAATACCCTAATGATGGTCTGACCAGAGTGCCATACAGATGCACAATACTCTAATGATGGTCTGACCAGAGTGCCATACAGGTGCACAATACTCTAATGATGGTCTGACCAAAGTACCATACAGATGCACAATACTCTAATGATGGTCTGACCAGAGTGCCATACAGATGCACAATACCCTAATGATGGTCTGACCAGAGTGCCATACAGATGCACAATACCCTAATGATGGTCTGACCAGAGTGCCATACAGATGCACAATACTCTAATGATGGTCTGACCAGAGTGCCATACAGGTGCACAATACCCTAATGATGGTCTGACCAGAGTGCCATACAGATGCACAATACTCAAATGATGGTCTGACCAGAGTGCCATACAGATGCACAATACTCTAATGATGGTCGGACCAGAGTGCCATACAGGTGCACAATACCCTAATGATGGTCTGACCAGAGTGCCATACAGATGCACAATACTCTAATGATGGTCGACCAGAGTGCCATACAGGTGCACAATACCCTAATGATGGTCTGACCAGAGTGCCATACAGATGCACAATACTCAAATGATGGTCTGACCAGAGTGCCATACAGATGCACACTACTCTAATGATGGTCGGACCAGAGTGCCATACAGGTGCACAATACCCTAATGATGGTCTGACCAGAGTGCCATACAGATGCACAATACTCTAATGATGGTCTGACCAGAGTGCCATACAGATGCACAATACTCTAATGATGGTCTGACCAGAGTGCCATACAGATGCACAATACTCTACTTATGGTCTGACCAGAGTGCCATACAGACGCACAATACCCTAATGATGGTCTGACCAGAGTGCCATACAGGTGCACAATACCCTAATGATGGTCTGACGAGAGTGCCATACAGCAAAATACCCTAATGATGGTCTGACCAGAGTGCTATACAGATGCACAATACTCTACTGATGGTCTGACCAGAGTGCCATACAGATGCACAATACTCTCATGATGGGCTGACCCGAGTGCCATACAGATGCACAATACTCTAATGATGGTCTGACCAGAGTGCCATACAGATGCACAATACTCTAATGATGGTCTGACCAGAGTGCCATACAGATGCACAATACCCTAATGATGGTCTGACCAGAGTGCCATGCAGATGCACAATACTCTAATGATGGTCTGACCAGAGTGCCATACAGATGCACAATACTCTAATGATGGTCTGACCAGAGTGCCATACAGATGCACAATACCCTAATGATGGTCTGACCAGAGTGCCATACAGATGCACATTACCCTAATGATGGTCTGACCAGAGTGCCATACAGATGCACAATACTCTACTGATGGTCTGACCAGAGTGCCATACAGATGCACAATACCCTAATGATGGTCTGACCAGAGTGCCATACAGATGCACAATACTCAAATGATGGTCTGACCAGAGTGCCATACAGATGCACAATACTCTACTGATGGTCTGACCAGAGTGCCATACAGATGCACAATACTCTACTGATGGTCTGACCAGAGTGCCATACAGATGCACAATACTCTACTGATGGTCTGACCAGAGTGCCATACAGATGCACAATACCCTAATGATGGTCTGACCAGAGTGCCATACAGAAGCAAAATACCCTAATGATGGTCTGACCAGAGTGCCATACAGATGCACAATACTTTAAAGATGGTCTGACCAGAGTGCCATACAGATGCACAATACCCTAATGGTGGTCTGACCAGAGTGCCATACAGATGCACAATACTCTACTGATGGTCTGACCAGAGTGCCATACAGATGCACAATACCCTAATGATGGTCTGACCAGAGTGCCATACAGGTGCACAATACCCTAATGATGGTCTGACCAGAGTGCCATACAGAAGCAAAATACCCTAATGATGGTCTGACCAGAGTGCCATACAGATGCACAATACTCTACTGATGGTCTGACCAGAGTGCCATACAGATGCACAATACTCTCATGATGGGATGACCAGAGTGCCATACAGATGCACAATACCCTAATGATGGTCTGACCAGAGTGCCATACAGATGCACAATACTCTGATGATGGTCTGACCAGAGTGCCATACAGATGCACAATACCCTAATGATGGTCTGACCAGAGTGGCATACAGATGCACAATACCCTAATGATGGTCTGACCAGAGTGCCATACAGATGCACAATACTCTAATGATGGTCTGACCAGAGTGCCATACAGATGCACAATACTCTAATGATGGTCTGACCAGAGTGCCATACAGATGCACAATACCCTAATGATGGTCTGACCAGAGTGCCATACAGATGCACAATACTCAAATGATGGTCTGACCAGAGTGCCATACAGATGCACAATACTTACTGATGGTCTGACCAGAGTGCCATACAGATGCACAATACCCTAATGATGGTCTGACCAGAGTGCCATACAGGTGCACAATACCCTAATGATGGTCTGACCAGAGTGCCATACAGATGCACAATACTCTAATGATGGTCTGACCAGAGTGCCATACAGATGCACAATACCCTAATGATGGTCTGACCAGAGTGCCATACAGATGCACAATACTCTACTGATGGTCTGACCACAGTGCCATACAGATGCACAATACTCTAATGATGGGCTGACCAGAGTGCCATACAGATGCACAATACTCAAACTGATGGTCTGACCAGAGTGCCATACAGATGCACAATACCATAATGATGGTCTGACCAGAGTGCCATACAGATGCACAATACTCTAATGATGGTCTGACCAGAGTGCCATACAGATGCACAATACTCTACTGATGGTCTGACCAGAGTGCCATACAGATGCACAATACTCTAATGATGGTCTGACCAGAGTGCCATACAGATGCACAATACTCTAATGATGGTCTGACCAGAATGCCATACAGATGCACAATACCCTAATGATGGTCTGACCAGAGTGCCATACAGATGCACAATACTCTAATGATGGTCTGACCAGAGTGCCATACAGGTGCACAATACCCTAATGATGGTCTGACCAGAGTGCCATACAGAAGCAAAATACCCTAATGATGGTCTGACCAGAGTGCCATACAGATGCACAATACTCTAATGATGGTCTGACCAGAGTGCCATACAGATGCACAATACCCTAATGATGGTCTGACCACAGTGCCATACAGATGCACAATACTCTACTGACGGTCTGACCAGAGTGCCATATAGATGCACAATACCCTAATGATGGTCTGACCAGAGTGCCATACATATGCACAATACTCTACTGATGGTCTGACCAGAGTGCCATACAGATGCACAATACCCTAATGATGGTCTGACCAGAGTGCCATACAGGTGCACAATACCCTAATGATGGTCTGACCAGAGTGCCATATAGATGCAAAATACCCTAATGATGGTCTGACCAGAGTGCCATACAGATGCACAATACTCTACTGATGGTCTGACCAGAGTGCCATACAGATGCACAATACCCTAATGATGGTCTGACCAGAGTGCCATACAGATGCACAATACTCAAAAGATGGTCTGACCAGAGTGCCATACAGATGCACAATACTCTACATATGGTCTGACCAGAGTGCCATACAGATGCACAATACTCAAATAATGGTCTGACCAGAGTGCCATACAGATGCACAATACTCTACTGATGGTCTGACACAGTGCCATACAGATGCACAATACTCTACTGATCGTCTGACCACAGTGCCATACAGATGCACAATACCTACTGATGGTCTGACCAGAGTGCCATACAGATGCACAATACTCTACTGATGGTCTGACCAGAGTGCCATACCGATGCACAATACTCTACTGATGGTCTGACCAGAGTGCCACACAGATGCACAATACTCTACTGATGGTCTAACCAGAGTGCCATACAGATGCACAATACTCTACTGATGGTCTGACCAGAGTGCCATACAGATGCACAATACTCTACTGATGGTCTGACCAGAGTGCCATACAGATGCACAATACCCTAATGATGGTCTGACCAGAGTGCCAACAGATGCACAATACTCTACTGATGGTCTGACCAGAGTGCCATACAGATGCACAATACTCTACTGATGGTCTGACCAGAGTGCCATACAGATGCACAATACTCTAATGATGGTCTGACCAGAGTGCCATACGATGCACAATACTCTACTGATGGTCTGACCAGAGTGCCATACAGATGCACAATACTCTACTGATGGTCTGACCAGAGTGCCATACAGATGCACAATACTCTACTGATGGTCTGACCAGAGTGCCATACAGATGCACAATACTCTACTGATGGTCTGACCAGAGTGCCATACAGATGCACAATACCCTAATGATGGTCTGACCAGAGTGCCAAACAGATGCACAATACTCTACTGATGGTCTGACCAGAGTGCCATACAGATGCACAATACTCTACTGATGGTTCCGACCAGAGTGCCATACAGATGCACAATACTCAAATGATGGTCTGACCAGAGTGCCATACAGATGCACAATACCCTAATGATGGTCTGACCAGAGTGCCATACAGATGCACAATACTCTACTGATGGTCCGACTCGAGTGCCATACAGATGCACAATACTCTACTGATGGTCTGACCAGAGTGCCATACAGACGCACAATACTCAAATGATGGTCTGACCAGAGTGCCATACAGATGCACAATACTCTACTGATGGTTCCGACCAGAGTGCCATACAGATGCACAATACTCAAATGATGGTCTGACCAGAGTGCCATACAGATGCACAATACTCTACTGATGGTCCGACTCGAGTGCCATACAGATGCACAATACTCTACTGATGGTCTGACCAGAGTGCCATACAGACGCACAATACTCAAATGATGGTCTGACCAGAGTGCCATACAGATGCACAATACTCTACTGATGGTTCCGACCAGAGTGCCATACAGATGCACAATACTCAAATGATGGTCTGACCAGAGTGCCATACAGATGCACAATACCCTAATGATGGTCTGACCAGAGTGCCATACAGATGCACAATACTCTACTGATGGTCCGACTCGAGTGCCATACAGATGCACAATACTCTACTGATGGTCTGACCAGAGTTCCATACAGATGCACAATACTCTACTGATGGTCTGACCAGAGTGCCATACAGATGCACAATACTCTACTGATGGTCTGACCAGAGTGCCATACAGATGCACAATACTCTACTGATGGTCTGACCAGAGTGCCATACAGATGCACAATACTCTACTGATGGTCTGACCAGAGTGCCATACAGATGCACAACGATGGTCTGACGTAGGAACAGAAGATTTCAAAACAGCATTGACTTTGACCTTTGGATTAGCAAAACAATTCTTGTGTGCAATGTATCAACTAGTATGGTTTTTTTTACATTCAATGAAAGAGTATCAAATAAAATTATTTTTTATACCATTGTATAGAAACAAAGATAGAAACTTGTAATTTGTTTTCAACTTTTCACATTGGAAATGAGAGCATTACAAAAAATGAACTTGACCTTAGAGCCCCTCTTTAAAAGTTAAAAAAACCTAAACGTTATTTTGACCAAAGAATTTGTTAACTAGGTACTTACAATAGCTACACATTGCTCCTACATAGTTTGTGCCTTCACAGTTACATTTAGCACCTCCTGTAATGGTATTGCATGTTCCTCCATGCAAACATACAAATTCACCAGCAGCACAAGGATTTGACAAGGGGCAGTTGTCTAATAATACACCATTAGCTGCAGCTGTGTTGATCAAATGTGTAGCTATCACCTCTTGTCCTTGAAATACTATGTGACGAACACATCCCTTAACACCTATAAAGCAACATCAATCAAATAAGCCATCAGATCTTTGGTGCATAGCTTCTGTAAAAAATACAAACTTTACTTCAAACAATTTGTTTAAGTCTTGATATTATGGGCAGCAATTTGGACAAATATTCAAAATACATCACTTACATTTTCAAGGACTCTTTTGGAAAAAAAAAAATTGAAACGTGCATTTCATTTTTTTCCAAAAATATAGTTAACCAACTCACACTTTGAAAGAGTAGGATACAGGGTTGTATATATAGACCAGTTTCAGTGGTAGGTTCTAAATCCAAAATTTGTGTGAAGTCCACCAAGGCCAAGCGGAGGCCCAGGTGCAACAAAACTGTTAGGATTTGGGGGGTTTTGTGGAGCAAAATCAGTATTGTGAAGTACTATTTTGGGTTGAAAAAAGCTAAAGATAACATTCTGTATACAGGAAAAAATTGCAATGTTAAGTACAATAATTCATTTTATCAACTAAATGATCAAATACTTTATACTCAGCAAAGTATGTGATTCTGGGGCACATTAGCATGCACAAATTGTGGGGGACTCAGGCAAGTCTATGTTTATTCATGTATGTAGATAACCAATATGCAATGGTAAACGTAGCTCTCACTGGGGGTAATGGGATGAGCATGTTAGGTGATGTGAACGGCTGGGGTCCCCGTGGAGCTATTATGGATTCAGCGGATCCACAGTGTTGTTGTCAACCAATCGCCATGGGGCATTTTATAGAGTTGGGTTTTGATTGGTTAAATGGATTGCCCAATCTGGGAGTGGTATTTAACTTGTAACCAATGGGAGTTAGTTTGGTTGTGGGGTGTTTTGTGGTGTGTTACTTTGCATCACTTTGGTACAGCTTTTTGTTGGGAGAACAATAAATTTAAACAGCGACGGGCAATTAACAGGTATGCTCGCGCATGTAGTTTGAAGTTTTGTTGTCAGGTGCTGCGTCATCCGCAATTTGTCTGGACTGATTTGTCTTTGTATAGATTTGATGGGGTGCATCTATCAAATGCTGGCGATGCAGCATTTTATAAAAATTTGGCAGATTGCATTAATGAGTTTTAGTTTTATGGCCCCTTTCATAGTTATTGTGGGTTGTCGTTTTTCTTGGGGCGCGCTGTGTGCATTTGGAATTTTGGGACAGAAAAATGACAGGGATTTCGTTGATAGCGGGGGAACAAGGAAATGTACATGTAATTTTTAATCGTAAACCAAAACATAATCTTCAGTAATAATAGTGCCTTATGCCATGGGTACGATGCAGTAGGTAATTTAGGTAATTTTGTTAAGAAATAGCGGCCTTCGGTTCCGCTGGGGCTAGTTTATCCCCTCAGGCGTTCCACTTTGGGGAACTTGGCGGTTAATGGTTATACTTTGGGTTGTTTAGGCAAGGTGTGTTATGTATGTGTGGTTTACTGTGGAGGTCATACAAATGACCTGTATGACAATGTATGAGTTGGGTCAGGTGACTCAGCATGTTGTGTTTTGGGTTGGTCCTTGTGTGTTTTTATGTATATGGAAATGGATTCCATATTGGAAGGACAATGGTGTCCTTTGGGTGGCCACAATTTGTGTTGGATGGACTGGAGGTTCCATTTTCCAGTTAGACTGGATGTTTTGTTTTGTGTAAGTGGTTGTGTGTCTGTTTAGTCGGTTTGCCCTGTGTTCGGCATCCGGCTCCTGCCAATTTAAGGGAATTGCATTTTTTGTGCATGCTAAATAAACCCAGCTTTAAGCTGTGACCAGAAATCGCAGAAATGTTTGTCTGTTGCCAAATTTGTCTGAGTATAATCATCACATGATGATAAATGTTAAAGGTTGAACTTTGAAGTAGGGTTTCTGGAATAAAATGCAATGCATCAATAATAACAATATTGTGATTATTAGTGTCAATGTTATTGTATAAGAGAGAAAATTACACAAATTTTATTGACATGAATTTAAACTCCTCTAGTGATTTATACACTTTTCATTTTTCAAAATGTAAAATCCTTAAAATCTGCTATCATAAAATCAAAACAAATAAATGCCAACATGTGACAAATTGCACATTAGATTTAAAAGAAAAAAAGGCAAGATGAATGATGTCTAAGCTCCCAAACTGTTCAACATGCAATAAGAATTGAATGGCCTTTTGACTGTGTTCTTAATCTGTGACATTTGATACTCCTTTTCAGCAGCTTCACAGCCTTTAATGTGTCTGAGCACAGTTCAACAATATTTTGATTTATTCTGGGGGAAATCTGTGGTGGGTGGCACAGTATAATAATTATGATAATTTCAATCTGAACACTAGTGGTTCTCATTCTATCTCATCTGATCTGAATAATGGTCTCTTACACAGCTATACCTTCAACAATTAAATTAGACAAGATTGTATTCATCTAATAAACCATAGACTTAGCTAACAAATCCTAATATCACACATACCTGTACCCTGACCTCTCCATCCTCCACCTAGATACACCAAGGTACTGGCCGATAGCCCATAAGAGTATTTTAAAGTGGAACCAACACCATCCACAACAAATGTACAAACCCTGCAATGCAACACATACATGTACTGTTATTTTAAGGCCAAAGATTTGCAGGAGCAGTGTTAACTGGTCAAACTCTTCTGAAGTTAACTCATTCTACTGAGACCCCTTACCTACTGATATAATCCCTATTTTGAGCTCTCATGTAACTCAAGTTAGGAGAGTATAGGAGTAATTCCTTACCTAAAGCCCAGGTAGAATTTTACTTTTGTGTAATTTTTCTAATTGCTCTGTAAAAAAATCAGCTGTGGGAAGCTCCTAATTTCGACCCATGAACAATCCAAGGAATACTGTTTATGTCATTGGTGTCAAGTATCGTTTCTGTCATTTTCATTTTCATCTGGCTCACATCTTCCTAATCAATGCCTGTTGTGCATACACAAACACTCACATTAATATTTTAACCAATTCCGGTCAGTCTCTGAAAATGTTTCTGATGTGACAATCTGCAGTATAAATGTTTGGAGTTTCCAATGAAACCCTAACTTGATAAAGCAAAGACAACAAAGGTTCTCATAATAAGCACCAGGATTTGATGTTCTCTCCCATTGAACCCATCACAATGATAAACAATGGTGGCAGCTCCATTCATGTAGACAATATTTGTACAACAACAGGACAAAAGTCTGGAACTGAGGACTACAAAACGACCCCCAGAAAAAGGGATGAGACATGATTGCAAGTACCTTGTGTTCCTCTTTGTAAGGGTGAAACAAAGCATAGCACATCAGGTACATACCTGTGTGTAGGCTACACAATGGAACATCCAGATAGATTTACGCTAGCCGTCCAGCTACAAAATTGAGTGGTAAAATGTCCGCTAATTTGTCCAGACAAATTTGGCAGATAAACACATCATCTGAAGTGAAGTGGTTAAGTCACAGGACATTTTGGTATATTTTTTACATTAACATTTTCTCGTTGCAAGTTCATCCTAGTTTTCTTTTTGAACAAATGTCCACCAAAAAACACACACATTTTTATCAGACATTAGGAGTTTTGCTCTCTCCACTAGACCATCACGTGGGTAAGAGTGACTTCACATTTTAAAACTTGCTGTCTGTGTGGTCATTGCTCGCACAAACACTTACTTGAGAAGCTTGAGTGATGAACATTGTTAAAATTAAGAGTTGGATTATTTCATCCAAATGACAGATTTAAAAAAATATTTGACGTCCAAATCCTACACATATACATGTAGTATTCTGCTATGGAATGTTGAGATGGTGAAATTAGTAGTTTCTTACAACTACAAGTAAGATTAAATTACGTAACAAAAACTTTGTCAGCTGTGTGCCGGATAGCATAAGCTGGGGCTAATCCCTTACCCATCTCGTAAATGAAGAGCCACCCGATGCCATCTTGTATCGTTAATGCCGGAGATAGAAGTAAGCGTGTTGCGTACTAGCTGCTGCCCTGGTGCAGTGCCAACATCAACATGAACTGCTAAAGCCGTCTTCATCAGTTCCATCTGGCAAGATAAAAACATTCATAACAACTTTTAACTATTTCTTTGCTGTTCCTGCCTTTGCACAACATGTCTGTCTGTATGTTCATGTTCTAAACCATGTTCTGTATATCTATTCATAACGTATCGCCGTAGGCATTGGCTTCAAGCAAATAATCCTTAATTTGGTTCTACAGGGTCATGCTCTAAAATGTATTCAAAAATTAATACTAAGATGTCCATGCAAATGTTTTCAGCATTTGTGGAAAAACAGGATTGTGCCTTTCTATGCCCCAAAGTAACATGTATCTGATAAATTACAGCAGTTTGTCTTTAGAAGAAATGAAAGCTCTGGAGTCTCCTTCTTGAAACCGTGTGAAATGCAAATAGTGCTAATAGGTGCTAATAAAGATCATTTATGAATGCTTGAAAGTATTTGGTTGTTACTTAAACCAAATAAACCCTTGGACATAAACTTATACTTTACAGTATACATGTAGATTGTTTTGATTGTATGGTATGGACATGTAGTACAAATGGCAAGGCTAAAATGTTTGTTGAATTGGTTTGTAAAGATATACATGAAACGTTAATATGGTATAATTTGGAAACATTTTAAACTGCATGTATTGGCCTATATGCGATGTCAACGCTGAACATATGGTTGCATGTTCTCACCATGGAACATAATAATACCTACTCATAGAAAGAACTAGTCACCACAAGACAGATTCTGGAGCATCAGACTACTGTTGATGGCCCATCACAACAACAGAATAGACTAAATTTAAGGATCTTAAAATTGCTACAGAACTAAACATGGATACTGTGTAACTGATTGTAACCAAGTTCTGAATTGATGGTTAACCTTAATAATAACTTCAACAAATGGATGAAGATAATGTATTTGGACACAATGAAGAAGAACTAGGTGTTTTTTTCTTCTTCTTCTTTTACCTGATTAAATTAGCTGAAATTGTGTTCATATGTTCCTTGCAGACTGACAGGTTCACAAATCTGACCATGTCTAACCAAAGATGCATTCGCTTGTTTCAGGAACTTAGGAAACTTAAAGAGAAAGCACTACATTACTCTTATCATCAAGACAACTGGGTCATTCCGTGTCAAATCATCACGCCATCTGAGGTCAATCTCACGGATTTTCTTTAAATTTGGTGAATTAGTTTGGTCCTATGAGAAAACTCTGAAACCTGAATTTGAGTGTTCTGGGTCATGTGGTTTTTGAGTTACAGGTCGTTGAACTTTTGACCTTGCGTTTTTTCAACATAACAATAAATGATTGTACCTCCAGTTATGAATATCGAACAAAGATGATTACGACTCTACAAGCACGGAATGACATTATCATCAAACCAGCTGACAAGGGCTCTGTTATTGTTGTCATGGGCCATCAGCAATACATCGATGAAGCCATGAGACACCTCAACAACTAAACCTAACTATATACCCCTTGAAACTGATCCAACAGGCACCTTTTCAAAGGAGATTCAACATACATTGGACGAATGGCATGATCGTGACAACCTCTCCAAGAAAGCCCACAAGTTTCTCTCCCCAGTCGACTGTAGAACAGCAAGATTTTACCTCCTTCCTAAGATATACAAACCAGACAACACAGGGAGACCCATCATTTCTGGCAATGATACCCCCACTGAGAACATATCTCTTTTTGTTGACAGTTTTCTCAAGCCCTTAATGCCACTCCAGATTTCCTCCGTGGAATCTTAGGTATTCAGAAGCAGGTCCCCCAACACAGCTGTCATCGGTACTCTTGATGTGCCTTCTTTGTACACCGACATTCCCAAAAATGAAAGGATTGCAGCCTGCTCTTCAGCTCTGGCTCACACAACACCGTCAATTTCTGACATTGTATCCCTCATTCAACATATTCTAACAAAAAATAACTTTCCTTCATGTACATGGCACTGCAATGGGTACAAGCATGGCACCTTCAATGGCCTGCCATGAGCCAACTTGAACAGCGCATGTTGGCGTCAGCCTCGTTCCATACCCCTGGGTCTGGTGATGGCGCTATATCGATGACATCTTTTTCATCTGGACTAGTGATGAAGCAAGCCTCACAGCATTCATTAACCACATAAATTCCTTCCACAGGACCATCAAATTCACGAGTGATATCTCAACCAAAGGTGCAAGTTTTAAGGGCACGAACCAGTCATGATGACCATGCTGTGCAAGGTTTAAGGGCACAAACCAGTCATGATGACCATGCTGTGCAAGGTTTAAGGACACGAACCAGTCATGATGACCATGCTGTGCAAGGTTTAAGGGCACGAACCAGTCATGATGACCATGCTGTGCAAGGTTTAAGGGCACAAACCAGTCATGATGACCATGCTGTGCAAGGTTTAAGGACACGAACCAGTCATGATGACCATGCTGTGCAAGGTTTAAGGGCACGAACCAGTCATGATGACCATGCTGTGCAAGGTTTAAGGGCACGAACCAGTCATGATGACCATGCTGTGCAAAGTTTAAGGGCACAAACCAGTCATGATGACCAATGCTGACACAGATTTAGTGTGCGCACAGCCGTTATGTTTCTAATAATTTCAGGGATTTTTTTTACAGAGCATACTTTGATAAATACATGTAGTCTAAGATATTGTAGTAAATGCTACCCCTCCAATATATTTGGTTCAGCCTGCCCTCACATCAAGCCTGCCCCTCACACAAAATCACTAATGGATTATAAATTACGATGGCCAAGGCACTGGACACAGACTGTGATCCGTTTGTTGCGGTCAATAAAAAAAGGTATTCAAAAATTGAAAAGCGTAAATGTGCTCGGCCTTTTTGCCGGCGTATCGGCCCCCAAAAATTGCGTATCGGGCCGATACGCTATAGCTTGTACGTAGGGAGAACCCTGTAAACACTGTCTCTCGACCCAAGCCACCGCCAATTAAACCTATCCTTTACCCCTCGATCAATTTGTTTCAAATTAGCTTCTCTTTCAACATCCATAATGACTCAATGAATGCCAAAAACTCAGTCGGTATGTCTCAATGGTAACGCCAATCGTCCGGGAAACAAAATTCTCAGAGCGATTTCATGTACGGTCCAAAGATCGTGTATGGATGTACACACAAAATACATCGATACATACCATACGGCACCACGCACACATTCGACAGAAAAGTCTAATCTTCGCTCAACACTTCCGGCATTTACAATACATGTACGAACGCTTGACGGCGCTTTCAAACAAATTAACATTAAACACATGTCGCTCCAAACGAGCGCCGAAAATCTGTTTTCAATAAAATATATTTTCTCCGGCCTGATGAAACACGGAGCGCTCAATATCAAATCAACCCGCACAGTGTATGTGTTCACATGATGTATTACATGATCTGTTCACACATGATGAGAGATTCTTACCCTTAACCGTCCTTCCAGTTTCTTATCAACGTCCAATAAAACAAGCAGAACCAGTCCATCACCTTGTGCAGTCTTCAAATCAAACCTGTAGTTTATACAGCCATCAAAACATATTTAGTATTATATAACACCCAAGCAGATCCTTGCCATTTGATTGGAGGATTGTCCGTCACGTGATAGCAAATAAACGTACTATTGCACGCTACGTCATTCACCGTGCATTTTTCGTTCCATCCGATTTGTTCTATTGCACAGTGCGTACCACATCATTCCGTGCGGGTGTCTGCACTTGGTCACTGTTGAATCCAAACAAGCCAACCCAAAACAAATGGGTGCAATGTCACAATTAAATGTTGTACGCTTTGTTGTTTTGAAAGTTGTATCCTCCAATCAAAATGACAAAGATCTACTTGGATGTTATATAAAACAAATAATGAATGTTGTTCATTCGTGCAAAAGTGAGAATATTTTCTCTCGTTGAAGCATGGAATGTTCCATTCAACTTGGCTCCGCCTCGTTGAAAAGAACATTCCATCTTTCAACTCATGAAAATATTTGCACCATTGCACTCATAAACATTCATTATTTGTATTTAACGTATGGCACAAACATGTATGGCTAACATAAACGATTCATTTAAAAAAAAATAAGTAAACAAGCTTTAATAATATGTCATGAACCGGGGGTGGAGTGGGTGCGGTTTAAAAGTAAAGCATGCCATCAACGTTGGAAATCCTTCACATACAGTGTACATGTACGCCAACCAAACAATCGTACGCTCTGCATATGCACACTGCACCACTCACTCTGTACATGATTGCACACGTTTTGTACACTTGTACATGTATGTCACTGTCAAATTATAAACCAGCAATGTTGAATACATGATTGCACACGTTTTGTACACTTGTATGTCACTGTCAAATTATAAACCAGCAATGTTGAATCCATTCTATTCACACGTTTCATTTTGAAAAGTACAATTTTCATTCGTGAGAATGAGCAGACTTAATCTGACAGATGAGGCAAGGAAAATAACTTTAGGGCAGGACGATAAGTTTTTTTAAATATACTTTTTGGCAGTGTGTTGGGTTGTCTACATTGTACCAAACAGGTTTTGCGCAGTTGCTCACCACATAGTTAACTGCACCCTGTGATCATTGCGTTTTCTCTTCTTTTTCATTGATGATGAATTTAGCAGTGTATGGACTCATTTTAAAAAACATAATTAATCATGAATTGTTGTCAATTGATCTTAGTACCACAAACGTGTAAATTTGAATTTCTATTGTGCTCTAATGGAGAAAGAACAATTCCTCTACTACATGGATGGGTTCCAACATTAACGGAAAAAGAGATCACACATATGTGACTGATCAGAGACATTCTAAATTAAGAATATCAAAACTGGCTTTGTTCTGGATAAAGTCGTGCATACTTTCAGGAAAATTCAAAGACAATTGGAAGTCTTTTCAATACTTAATATATTTTCAGAACAAGGAAATGATACAAATATCTGTCATAACATACATGAGGTCCATGCTTCCATTTTTCCATCCATCCAGCGTGAGTGTAGACTCATGAGAAGGAAAAGTTATTGGAGGATAACCCAGGTATTGACATTGAAAGATGGGATCCCCACCAACAAAGCTCAAACCAGAAGAGTTCATTGCCAGGGCTTCCAGAACATTGAATCTATCAATGAAGACCTCTCGTAAGCATCCAACAAGGTTGGCAGACTCCTCAAGACCTGATAAATCATGGGGTAAGCCAAATCAAATTTATCAAAATTTTACAACCAAAAATACTAATAATTCATTAATTCATTAAATAACTTTTTTCCTCAAATTTCAATGACCAAACAATTTGCCACTTTACAGTTGCTATGATTACTCGTGGGTTCACTTCAATGCACAACACTAGTTAATTTAGACTGAAGAAACAGTGTGACAAAAAAAATGATTCTCAAAAATAACCATTTCCAGCAGCTTAAAAAAACCAAAAAAAAACATAAACTTAACTATGGAAATTTAAACAAAGTAGGTTTGGTAATCTTCAGCAAACAGCACTATGATTACATTGCAAACTTGTATATTTTCTTTTTACATCACACGTATAAACATCTTGTACCTTCCTTGTTTCTTGAACCATCTTGTTTCATTAAAAATGAGACATGTCAACCAGAAACTATCTTTGTTTTATTACAGACTTTACACTACATGTAAGTTAATGAAGACTAATATTTAAATTAGATCCCTATACCTTTAATCATTATAGGAAAGAATTAACATGTTTACCTGGAAATCCGTTCATGTTTTCACCACCACCAATAAGGGCTTTACCATCAAACTGGAATGAACCATCCCCATCAAGTGCATCCTGCTCATATCTTTGCCCATCAAGCTCTACTACAATGTTTTTACCGATGTGGATAAAGGTTACAGAATGCCAACTTGAAAAGAAAGAAAACATAAAAAAACAAGAATGTAAAAAAATCTTTATAATCAAAATATGTCATCAGCAATCATGTAAAAGCTACCCTCAGGTCAACCTTGCGATGAAACAAAAACAGTCAGCGACTGACTTTCAGGATGGTGCTGCACCTGGGATAATACTGTCAGGAACAATATACATGTATATCAGTTGCCACTTCGTCACCGTTTTCACGAAGAGACAATTTTGGCCATTCAACAAACATTCTTGTTTGGAGAAAACCCCGTTTGAAGTTAAACTATTTTTGAAATCACTGTTTCGGACACCGTTTGTCATTGAAACAATTAAATTTTTCCAAGCATGAAAGTGGAGATCTTAAATCGTGCAAATCTTTTGCTATTTTAATTATAGTTGGTTTTTATTAATGAGTAATTAACTGTTATAACACAACTTCTGTTCGTAAAACTGCAAAACGAGGTGAGTGTGCAGCGCGTCGTGTGCGCATCGTGTACAAACCAATGCGTAAACGATGATTGTCTGTTTGTGAAAACGAATTTATATAGGTCATACATTATTGTCCCTTCGTGAAAACGTAAAACGCAGAGTATTCATTTTTGGCACCGTGCCAGCGCTATGTACTTCAATGTAACAAATGGCAAATCTAAAATTGTTTGTTCGTGAAAACGAAAACCTTATAGTTTGGTCAAATTGTCCTTGTGCTAATTAGTGTAATTCAAAAAGTATATCGTTTTATCACTTGAAACTTGGGGAAAATGTTAATGTCAATAGTAACATTTAAAATATGTAAAAACATCGGTTTGCCAAAATGTACACTTTTTGTCAGAATTGTCTCTTCGTGAAAACGGTGACGACTTGTATAAAGACCTGAGAATATCTACTACGATGTTGAGATGATCAGCATCAGTCACTATCAGAAAATATCAACAGTTGTGACAGTAGAAAATGTTTGATTTCTGTGAAGTATTCCAGACAGGTGGAAAGCAATCACAGTCATATAAGTTGCAGTTAGTCAGTGTGCAGAAAAGTAAGGAACAAAATGGTGGCCGCAGAATGGACTAGCAAATTACATTACAATGGTTAAATTTTAAATCCATTAAAAAGAAAAATATTAGCTATTTCACACTTCATCTTGAAAAAGTTAACTGATCGCAATTGTGTCTACCTCCTGGAAATAATTGTCACTGAGCAATCTTGGGTGACATGAGCATGGTTTTTCTGGGGTGACGCTTGTTTGATGACATTCACATCAGTTCTCAATTGTAGTGACATGAAAGTTAATTTTCTGCTTGATCCTGATATTTCCGTCGCAGTGCAAGCAAAACGCAGGTCGACCTGAGAGCATCTTAAATTACATAAGATGGTATCTAATGCAGGTTGGGCAGTCCACTGTCTCGCCTACTAGCTGTCTCATTTGCACTCAATCTAGCTGCATGGTTTGATGTCAATATGTCAATGAAAACTCATGCAACTAAAGTTTCTGGTAGCGCTCTATGCATAACATTTGACAAATTAGAAAATATTCATCATTGATCTCTACTAGACTTGATTACTGTAACACCATGTTTTATAGTTTACCTAACAATAAAGATTAATAAACTCCAGAAAGTAAACAATGCTTGTAATGCATTTAAGTTTTGTTACTTTTTTCTAACTTTGACTAAAATTTTGTGACAACCTTTTACACGCCATCTCAAATTCTATCTTTTTGCACTTTTATACAAAACTCTTGTATTTCAGCTGAAATGTTCTTAAACTATGGAATTTAACACTTAATTGAGATTACATGAAATTTGCTGCTCAGGACTATAAGGTCACTAGAGTAGTTTGTATGGATTCCATTAATTTGCTTTTGCATATTTTTTCAGCTCCTGGTAAATGGAGTTTATTGATTGAGCGTGGTCTCTAAAGTAATTGTTTGGTAAAATAAAACATTTTATTTGTGGATTTGACTTTTTTTTCAAATTTATTCACATTTTTCATTTAACGCCCTTTTGATCATTACGGATATGAAATTGCAATAGGGCCTAAATGACCTGATAGCTCCTAGAAGACTAAATGCAACTTACCTGTCATCATTGATAGGTTGGTTATCCTCAAACAGGAACTTATTTTCTGTTGATCCAATTTTGACATTCACTACCAACCTGCCTTTCTGAATGAACATGGCAAGATACGTCTGCACAGGTAATGCACCAACGGCATAAAACAGCATACCTACTAGCTGCTCTTTCCCAACCTATGATGAACATACATGTATAATGTAAACAACTTTACTTTAATGTATTTAAATTATTCAGTGCTTGTTAACAAATAACAAAATATTATGTTGTGGGAAAACCAATTCATTTGCATAATATTCTGGAAAAGGAACTCAAAGCTCCTCTAAACTGAGAAATGTCATTGTTGCATAACAAACATGGGGGTATCAGGTATAAAGGATTGAGAATTATATGGTGCCATGGTGATGTTATGTAGTTTGTTGACTAATTAATTAATTTGTTACAGTCCCAATATTGTGTATCAATCGTTCCGACATGAAAATGTTAAGTTAATTATGGAAACGGAACTTCTCAATACAGGGTGCTACATATTATGATGACACCAGCAATCCTTTTTTCAGACATCAAAGATGATTTCGTACAAAGAAACCGCAAGAAATTCTTGATTAATTTGGTTGTACACAAAATAACTGTAAATACTTCTATTTATCATACATGTATGAACTTCTGGTTTGGACCAGATGAAAGGATCAAGTTTGGGTCATATGTGAGTGCATATTAATACACAGTTCATGTAGTGCTATCACATCCAAGAATGTCTCAAAGAGCTGATTATGTTTTTCTCTACAAGACATGTGGAGCTTGTGTTAAAAAAATAAGACCCATTTATTTACATAGCCCCATGTAATGTTTTACAAGCTACTGTGGGGCAATATGCAGCTAATCATACCCTCAAAACACTCCCAGGGTAAATCCCTTCTCCCAACAATCCCATCATAACGCGGACAAATTTGTAAGAACAACTGTCGTTTTGTATAGCGCCGTCGCTTTAAATCTGTCCACACAGGAGGGCACTTTACAAGTTCACCATTGCTTGTAGCTTCCTGAAATGCACATGTTCTGCCATCATTAGATAAACCACAGAAAGGACCAATATAAAATAAGCTGCAATGAATGAACGCCTGTGTGGGATACTGCAGGTGTTTGGGGGATGAATGTTAGTGTTGATTAGTCAATTGACCCACTGACCACTGTCTTAAAATTACCATTGGATTGTGGATGTCTGGCTGACGTAGGTTGGTCTTTGAGCAACCATCATTTTTAAAGTGTGGTTGGGCCGGGTTTTATCTAAGATAATCCCAAGGCGGACGCTAGGCTGTGAACATCTTGCCGGCATAGGTTTAAGGGTTCATATCCAACAAGGCCAATGTCTTGCAGACGGAGGCTGAGCAGATGATCCGACAAGCTAGCCCAGCAAGAGACAGACAACTTATGTCATAATATTTAATGGTATCCCGCTGACGGTCCTTATTGCACCAACCAACATTTCAAATTAAGTTACAAACATTGTGCTTTGAACATAGTGTTGATGTACTTCTGGGATATTATAACTGACATGGCCTACCAGAGACAAACAACCCGTGTATTTTATGTCACAACGGAGTAATATTTGTTGGCTTAATTCCCATCAACTATTGCTAAACAACTAACATGTCAGTTTAACTACTTATGGGAGGGACGTGTTGTAAGTTTTGTCTTGGCAATGTGGGGCTGGGACGTCTTGCCAACGTGCGTTTTTCTGAAATCTGACAACTTAATGTAATTTGTTGTAATTTATCTAAGAAAAATGTTGATGTTATTTTACATATAAGAAACCATTTTACATCAAAAGTTGTGAATTTTTTACATGAAAACATATTTTTGGTTCGAAGTTAAATTCCTGTTTTCTATCAAGGTTGTCCATAACTAGAAAGTAAAAAACAAATAGGTGTTGATGTTTAGTTTATCTAATATTCTATCTCAAAATCTGTCTTGTCTGTCACAATTTACCCCTTTTGCTTATTATTTTGTCCCCTCTGTCGCAATTGGGTTTTTATCTTAAGGTTGGAAAAAAGTAAACGTAGACTGTTTAAAATGTTTTAAACTACATGTCCTTTTTACAGAGAATACAATTAATGAATTTATGAAAAAAGTAGACCACAAGTAAATGTTTATTAAAACAATACCCTTTTCAGCATTTAGGGCAGTCTTCATTTAAACCTATCCTTTTGTTCCCTTCACGTCAGATATTACTAATACTTTACTGTTTCTATCTGCACATTTTTCACGCAATTGTGTAGTGTGCATGTAAACTGCACAAGTGTGTCACATTGCATGCATGCACACTATATGTGTCACAAGTAGTATTTGTCATGTTTGTATAGATAACATTTGGGGATTCCTCAAGCAACTTGATTCAGAATATGTCTTGGCCTATGGCATTGACAAAAACACCTCCAAAGAATTTGTGGAAATTGCACAATAAGTGTGCAAAAGTGTGCCATACATGTATTTATCACATGAGGATGTAACTCAACACATACAGAAGTTCTTACCCTTCCTGGAATGTGCTTCTTTTTTGTGAATTTTGAGTCGTTTGTTGTCTGATATGCGATGAAAATGTCCCAGCTTGAGACTAAGTCAAACATATTCAGTTTGAAAGATGGCCTTCAGCCTGTGCAAACTTAGCAATTCTAAGGTAGATGAGCCACCATCGTCAAAACCCTTGCCTGAGAAACCACCACAGGTGGGAATCTGGGTGAAGTGAAGTATGATAATGACGTATACTTTGGAGTTATTTTGGCTGGTGTAGAAGAAAAAATCACATTTACTGTCAACAAACAAGAGGACCAAGGGGACATGTACAAAAAGACAAAGAATCAGATATTGTGTGGCCAATGACAACCTTGCCATCAATGATAAATGCAAGAGGCGTTTACAAAGTCTGAGAAAGAAATGTTATATGTCTGTTTATTCAAATTTTATCTTGATGACATTTTATTGACTTTTGATGTTATCTAGACGGTCTCTGTTTGTATTTGCCCAAAGAATTAAAATAAAATAAAGAAATACAAAAACATAGAATCATACAATAATGTAGAGCTTTAAAATAACTTGTGTTTAAATTGTATTATTGAAATTTACCCTGAGTAGTTAGCCTGTGGAAAAACCAAAAATGTTAAGGTAAACCAAGTGTAATTTCTGTCCTGTCTGTCATGCTGATTTTACTTTGTCACTACACAGCCGCTGAATCCTCTAGTTCCATGGATTGGTTTTTAATTTGAAATATAAAATGTTAACTTTGACTTTATACATAGCTTATAAAGTTACACCTTAAAATTTATCTTTGGTCTTTGAAAACAAAAAGTAGTGTAAATCTGTCCAGTCTGAATTAACCATATATAATTCATTTTATCGCATTTGCCATCAAAATGCTTTACACATTATGTTTGGCGCCCTCATTGTTACAGGCTTCTCCAGGTGGGACGGCTTCCCAGGGACTGCTCTATGCAAATGAGATTCCCAGGTCAAGCTGACCTAGACCGCTCTGTGGTTTTGCGGGCCCTCCCTGGATTGGCTTCAAGTAACATTCAGCCAATAAGAACTGCCCATTTGGGGAAGAACTGTTTTGGGGGCGCTAAGTTGATCCCATTTGTTGCAGCTTAATTAATGAACAGTTCATTTCATCCCGCCTCCTCCCCTGCACCTACCACTTTTTTACTCTTAATTTCAAAAGAGTTCTTTACATCTGGGTGACCGCTGGTTTGGGTCTTTATGTCAACTCAAAGTCATAGTTTTGTCTCGTTTTGGCTTCCACACATGGGTTTATTGGGTAGGGTTATTCAAGCAATGGATGCAAGCGGTGGACTTTAACAGTGCACTTGTATTTTGTGTGTAATGGACTTGTAATAATTCGTGTGTCTTTTACTTAAGACAGGGAATGTATACATATGGCAGTTAGGGCATGGAATTTAAAGGGACACACCAGCTTACTGTTTATCTAATTTAGTGATGTGGAATCACAGACAATAATTAGCTGTTCCGGACTTCCAGTCGGAACAGCTATTGTAATCGTCAAGATTTTTTTTTTTTTTTCACTATTATTATTATTCTTTCTAACCCAAACCCCATTGACTTAACGTGTGACTTTTCTGATCGCCATAACTCAATTTTAGGAAAACAAAACACCAGTCAAATTTTATACCATATGAAAGCTTGAGCCTCGACTTAGTTTCTAAAGACAATGACATCATTTATTGTGCGTTTTGTATCTGTGTACAAAACACATGGCGCTAAAAGTGTAACTTGCTAGTCAAAAACACAATTTTTTCTAAATAAGTTAATTGTTAGTTTCCTAAATCACATATAGTGTTTTGAAAGTTAAATACTTTTATTCAAGAGATATTCCAGGCCATTAAAAATAATCAAATACAATGTAGTTTCACGATAATTAATGATTAGATTGGTAAATCTGACCCCATGAAACAAACTCTGCGCAATCACGGCAATGCGTCGAAATTCCTATTCAAAGGTGGACCAATTGGTTTGTACGTACCCCATTGGGTTTGCGCTTGAGCAACATATGTTATTCCTAGGTAAGTTAAGGTGGTTTTTTTAAAAAGGCATTTGATTGGGATAAGTTACATACCATCTTGTACCTTATAAAATTTATTAGTATGAAAAACACATTTTTGTTACTGTGACATCATCAGATGTCAAATTACAGTAATTCAAAGCTTTAATTAGTTAATCTTTGCAGCACCATATCTCAAGAAGTACAAAGCCAATTTTCAAACTTTTTTCAGTTTTAGACCCCTTGGGCATTGGAGATTAACCATGGGTTACCGTGACCCCATGTTGACCTTTAGTTCCGGGTGAACCGGAAGTGGGACCATATCTCAAGAAGTACACAACCGATTTTTAATTTCTTTTCAGTTATAGATCCTTTGAGCATTAAAGATTGAACTTCGGTTACCGTGACCCCATGTTGACCTTTACTTCCGGGCCAACCGGAAGTGGGACCATATCTCAAGAACTACACACCCGATTTTCAATTTCTTTTCAGTTATAGACCCTTTCAGCATTGAAGATTGAACTTGGGTAACCGGGACCCCATGTTGACCTTTACTCCCGGGTCAACCGGAAGTTGGACCATATCTTAGGAAGTACACACCTGATTTTCAATTTCATTTCAGTTATAGACCCTTTGACCATTAAAAATTGACTTTCTGTAACCGTGACCCCTTGATGACCTTTACTTCTGGGTAAACAGGAAGTGGGACCATATCTCAAGAACTAACCAACTGATTTTCAATTTCTTTTCAGTTATAGAAACTTTGAGCATTGAAAATTGAACTTGAGTTACCGTGACCCCATGTTGACCTTTACTTCCGGGTCAACCAGAAGTTGGACAATATCTCAAGAACTACACAACTGATTTTCAATTTCTTTTAAGTTATAGATCCTTTGAGCATCTAACATTGAACTTCGGTTACCATGACCCCTTGTTGACCTTTCTTCCTGGTCCAAACAGGAAGTTCAAATATCAAAAATCATACATGTATCTCCTGAACCACATGTCACAAAGTCATAATCTTTGTGATGTTTGCTAGCTTGATACAGAGCGTTTAATCAAATTAAAACAAAACGGAACAGCTATGTGTTTGTTCACAAACACCTACGGTCTAGTTTTTAGATTGTTGTTGTAAAAAAAGATTTATCAAAATAACACGTGATTATAGAAAAATGTGAAAAGAAAAAAAAACGCCGTTAAAGGTCAGCGTATACGCTTTTCCAGCTGTTGCAACTGTCAAGTTTACTGACATTGTTGTCAGTAGACCGGTGCTCTGTTTGTGTATTAATTATAAAAATGGCGTGGCATGAGGATCCAGTCTTCATATCCATCGAACACAAATTCATGTGTAAATATAAAAACCGACATAAACACAGTCCGATCCACATCAACTTGTATCATGTGGACACCGTGCAGATATTTGTCGTCGTCCGGCCGCGTGTGTAGCACAGGCATCACGTAACGTGTCAATAGTTAGGGGATAATAGCTAGGGCTACAGACTGAAACCCTCGTTAAACAAAACGTAATTAATGGTCTGGATCCCTACCCCTTCACAGGCTCCGAGTTCATGCCCTGTGGTTTGTCTCTATGGCCCCACGAGACGTGGCACCGGCTGTACGGGACATGCCCATGCAAGGTTTACCCGCTAGCTCCCCACGCTGATGCGCCGTAAAACAAGCTTCTGTAGCACGGACTCTCTGCATGCGAATCTTACGTTCGAATTTTCATCATTATGTACAACTTGTATCTAATACATAGTCTTTTTGTCAAATACTCATGAACAATTGTAATAAAAAAATACTTAAATTTGGTTCAGTAATTTACTTTTATACGGCTGGAAGTAAAACTAACTCTGAAGATCACGTGACTTTTCGGGACCACATTTGGTTCCGAAAAGTCACGTGACCTTCGTTTTTTGAAAAGTGCTCGAAAACGGCAAAATTTCCATTCTTCTCCATTCCAGGAAGGCCTTTGGAATAATGTTTTAGTCTATTTTGTAGCCCAAAAAGCCCAACGAAGCCGGTGTGTCCCTTTAATTGTTATAAAGGAAAATGTAACTTGCAACAACCCTAGTAAGCCTGGTATAATGGCACCCATCGGGTCAGGTGGAACTGTTCCAACCATTGGTTCAAGCGGTGGAATCTAACCTTGTTTTGTTTTTGTCTTGGACTGTGATATTGGAATATGCTGTACTTTCCTAAGATTTTGTAATAAATTGCTGGAACGTTTATGTGATGGGTGTAAATTATGGGATAAGGACTTTCACTGCCTCATTTTGAGAGTGAATTCATCATAAAACCAAATTTGTAAGCAGAGTTTTGGCTCCCGCTTGTTCACGTGGGGCTGCTAATCCAACCGTCGGTTCAGGCGATGGATTTCCACTTTGCATTTACGGCTGTATTGTGAGGTTACTTTATTTTCAACCGTTATGTAGCCATGGCATTATTCAATGTGTATTTGATATGTTGGCAAGCTGCCAGGTTCATGACTTGTTGGTAAGCATGCCATGGAGGGTCTGATCAGCCTGTTGCAAGTCGATTTACATGTATTTGGGCAAGCGGCCCACTTAATTAGCTGTTCCAACCTGTTAGGGCGGAACAGCTATTGTAATCGTCGAGATTTTAATTTTTTTTTATTATTATTAGCTGTTCCGACCTTTTAGGCGGAACAGCTATTGTAATCGTCTAGATTTTCAAAGCGTTTTACAAACATTTTTTTTTGTTTCCGCCAAAACGCCATGGGTTTAACACACGATTTTTTCCAATTCGTAATCCTTAGAAACACTAGAAATGACTTGAGTCCTATATTGAATCGAAGCTTAGTACATAACTTGATTTCTAAATGTTTCACTGTTTAATTTCTTAATCAATTAGCTGAGTTATAATGACATGAATATTTAATTAGGCAATATCTCCCAAAATTAAACGTCCAATTTTCAAATTTTCTTCAGATGTTGACTCTCTGGGTATTGAAGTTGTGCACAATGACATAATTTTATATGTCACGTCATCGTGACTTCCTTTATAGCGTGTTTCGTATCGGCCGTGTACAAAGTAATGAAGGACAGTGTAAACTCGTACTAAGTCCTGAGACCGTATGCTGTCGTATTCTTTGTACTGTTGACATGAGACTGCAACGATGTTTACTTCTGGGTCTACCGGAAGTGGGACCATGTCTCAAGAACTAAACGACCGATTTTCAATTTCTTTTCAGTTATAGATCCTTTGAGCATTAAAGATTTTATTGTCACTGTTGGGCAAGTTTGCTCAAATTTCTGGCAGCATGGTTTTGGACAGGGTTATGTCCAAGTTTGTTTCAAATACAAACATAAGCCTATAGCCTACATTAAAATGTCTTCTTCCCGTAAAAGAAATGTTGAAATATAAAATAAAAAAATGAAAAAAAATAATTAAAAAAATAGGGGGCTATCTCGATCACGCACCGTGCACTTTTGTTTTAGTCACTAACGCATGCGCAGATTGTGACTTCAGATCAGATACGAAAAAGCGAGTGGGTTGTTTACACGTGAGCATGCACGTGACAGCTGCATGTACATGTACCTTGAGAAAAAAAGAAAAAAAAAAACGACCGACCCAAGAAAAAAATTGGGTGAAAAGGCAATCCAACAATTTGTTTTTAGGCCATAGGTTGTATAGGCTATGTATTGTATGAGTGTATGTAATTAATTGTAGATTTAATAATTCAATCGTGTTGTAAGTACACACTAAATAATGTGAATTGCAGTTTTGATCACCAACGTTGTACCAACATTGAGTCAGCATCCCGCCAATATTGGAATGTTGTTCTGTCGTGGAAACATTGGTTGAAAGTAAGAACTTGGTTGGGAAGGCAGTAGCAGGAAATTTGGAAAAATTTGGTGGTCTTATGTCGTACATGTATTGCGACGGCACAAAAGAAAAATGTTGCTGTCTTTATGTGGTCAGGCAGAAATCCATACATCGGCCCTTGCCCCCTCAGTGCTGACGATGAGGGCCTTTGCAAATGCCCCATCTACTGACACCAATCTTATGTCAATTGCCGATCCAAGGCCAATGTCAGTGTGTTACCTGGGGTAGTTCTTGAGATCGAACACTCACAAGGTTCATGTGTTAAGCAATGAGATTTTAGTTGGAAAGAAGTATAATAATTTTAAAAACAAAATCTCAACTTAAAAACAAAGGTGGTTTCAGCGGATGGCCAAAACCCCCCAAAAAGTTTGTACATGTGCCTTTTACAGTATTGTGGTTATTTATCTGAATATTAACATTTGTAAGGTGTATCTATCCAAGTAGTTGACTGACAGCACGATACATACAAACAGATTTTGATAAGGGTTTGATGGTTTCTTACTGAGATGAAGGATTGGGCTCTTCTGATACATGTCAAAGCAGCTAAATTATGTCCAGTTTGATTTGAAATTGCAAGAAATTTCCCAGGGCAACTAACTCAGCTGGCTAATTGGGGCATGTAAACCATTATAGCACGAAGAAGTCACAAGAAATGGGTTGTTCCAGCCACCAAAATAAGACAAGATGAAGATAAGATAAAAACTTAATTATCCCACACTGGGGAAGTTCAAACTGGCCTTGATCCAAACAGTACAGAAAAAACACCTGGCTAAAGTATAGAATTTTAACAGAGTATGAGTAAGGAAGAGTTGGAAGTTGAGATTGAGATTCATGTATCTCTGAAGATTGTGTCTTACATGTATCATGGTGTGCATGGGGATGTGGACAGATATTGAGATAACGTTGGATGAGAGAGAGTCTGAAGGAGGTGAGTATGCGTGCTTGGAGGCAAGCTAGACCTAGACATCCCCTCTCTAGTTTACGATAGAGAAGGTTTTTTCAAAGGAGGTGCCTCTTATTGGACCAGACGAAATTGACGAGCATACCCTGGAGTTCACTCAGGACTTTGTCAGGGGGAGAGAGAACAGCTAAACAGTGGAAGGTTTTGGATGCTTTGCAATGAGAACTTTGCCTTTGTATGAGAGGGAGCTTGTAATGCCTTTCCAGCATGAAAGGGTGTTGCCGAGTTTGATTTTGCAAGCAATCCAGTTTTGTTTGAGGTAGCAAATAGTATTTCATTTAAATTTTTGCGTGCCTCAATTACCAAAAAGCTTGGGGCCTGTGGGTTGGGTCCTGAACCAGCAGAACCTTTGAATCCCTTAACAAGTGGGTTGTGGGTTGTGGATTGAGTTCATTCAGGAGAGACCAGAAACATTGGAAAACGCACAAGAGAGACCATCCAGACTGGGAGCTTTGCTATTGCTAAGTTGCTTGGCTGCCAGGTTCAGTTCCTCATGAAGTAAATGGCTCTCCTGAGTCTATGGGATCAAGTGATGGCAAGTCCGAAAGGAGAGTGTCGCTGGCGCTCTCTTCAGTACTTTGGTGTACAGTGTACGGTAGATAGTCAGCATGTGCAATTTAATCTCATCAGAATTGTCAGTAACTTTGCCAGATGGCAGCTGTACATTGGTTATAGTTTTAGATTGTGAGTGGGATTTTTCTAGCTGAAATACATATAAATGTGTTCGAAACACACCCTGACAAGAGCGCCACTGGCCTCTTTTTTAATGAACATGTTTAAATAATTTTTCTGTTCATTGAGCACAGGGACAGTTTCCGGTGTTAAGTCTTGTGCAGACTGAAGTTGTGAACTTGAGACATTCATTTTGACAAAGAAGTTTGCACTTGTCATGCAAGACCTAGGCTCCATACAAATGCAAGATGGATATAAGTCGGGATTTGCCGAAAATTCACAAGGCAACAAGGTCTGAAAAATTGTTCTTTTTAGTTCTCCTGTCAGTCCAAAAGTGAGTAATAATGTCCTTATAAGCCTTGTCTTCAAGCAGGGAGTGCAAGTAGGCACTTCCTTTAGTGCTATACTAATCTAATGGGAAGCTTAAAAACAAAGGAGACTGCTGAGTGATCAGACAAAGAACAGGGTTTGGCATCACACAAGCAGACACAACATGAGATTAAAAGGAACATAAAAGCAGTCTACCCTGGCTTTAGAAACACCATTCGCATCGTTTGGTTTATTTCTGAGCCAGATGAACTTCTTTAAAGGGTTCAGTCTATGAAAGACATCCCATAAAAAAAAGGAAATTAACATTATCATTGAGAGCTGTAAAGATTTTGGTCTGGTTTTCAGTGGGCCTACACAGACAATCAAGGGAGGGATTTAGTTAAAATTACCAGTTGTTTAATGACACCATCACTGCACTGCCCACAATGGTTAAAAAGTGCTCGAATGGCTGCCAGAGCTGTATGATCAGTTTGAGTAATAAGTAAGTCGTACATATGGTAAAGGTCCAATTTATGGTGAAAAATATGGCCTTCAAGCACAATTTGGCAGTCGAAAATGTAATGTTTTAGTTTTTTAGGTTGTATTGTAAACTTGGGTGTGATCCCTCATCTGGCTACACAGCGGTTACGATTATATGGCTTCTGACTAGCACCCATAAACAAAGATATTGACAAAATAGGGAGACCGCCAACATGGGCTAAATAGTTGGTAGAGTGTCGCCATGTTAATTTGGAGGTCATTGGTTCAAATCCCACTCTAGTAAATTTGTCTTTGTTTAACCCCAAATTATTTAAAGTTTTCCCAGTCAGTTTCTCTTGTGGTTCATTACTTGATAATTGAAATAAAAAAGCCACATCCCCTTCAGGTGATCCCTCTGCTGCCGCTTCCCAGATTGTATCGTAAACTTTGGTGTGTTCCCTGGCTACATGGCAGTTAACTGATGTATGGCTTCTGACTGGCACCCACAAACAAAGATATTGACAATAGAGGGAGACCGTCAACATACAGCTAGATAGCTCAGTTGGTAAAGCGCTGGCACCCTAATCCAGTAATCATTGGTTCAAATCCTGCTCTTGCCAATTTTTCTTTGTTCAACTCCAACCAGTCAATTTCCCTTGTGGCTTATTAAATTTTTATGAGGGTTGTTACATATTCTCGAGCCCCTGGGCCCGGCTGGGAGCACAGTATGAAGTGTACGGCCAAAGTTTCCAACAACTGTAATTATCACTGAGGTTGTTGGTCTGTAGAAGGAAAACAACATCGGTGTCATTAGCCTTTCAATATATGTTTGAAAGGCAGCATAACAGTGTCATTGTTTGTGAAAATAAAAGAGTTCTAATACATGTATAAGGATCCATTTGGAGAGGAGTTTAATGCTGGTCAAGTTAACTTAACTCAAGTTAATCAACTTCCGAGTCAGTTGCAGGACCTACCGCTGTGGAGAGGGGCTCGGATACGGAGGGGGATGTGGCACTGACGGCCTGGGAAAGATCTGAGGAGGACATTTGCATTGGGGTTGTTTTTTCTGGCAAGTTTGCGGAGTGGTGAGGGGGACTTTAGGAGAACAAGGTTGGGGGTACTTTGAGGGTTTGGGAGGGGACTGTTTCCACTTAGAAAGAACCTCATTACATGAGGGGGGGGGTTTGTGGGAAGGTACATGTACAGGGAGGGGGGAGGATGGTTGGTACACTGTCACGGCTAGTGACCTTTGAAGAGAACACCTGGCCAGGGGAGGGGGACAGCAGTGGTTGGTCCTGTCACAGAGGGAGACCGACCAGAGGAAGGTGGGTGCTTATTTGAGGCCATGACTGTGGGGAGGGCCATGCCCGATGGTTGGCCTTAGAAAGCGCAGCCTATACATGTATATGACCTCCAAGGGGCCAGATTTCACAGTTGTATGTAAAAATGTTAACTTTAGGAAGTAAGTTAAAAGCATGTCTCTTTGTCTTTATGTGGTTAAAGTAAAAACCTAGCCATACACGCTTGTATCCCTTTAGTGTAATCCGTTGCCAGGAAGCATACAAAATAAATGAATAAAAATTGTGACATACCTTGAAACTCAGGTTGATATGACTTTTATCCACTGGCATATTCTCATTACTTGAAAACAAGGTCACTTCTAAAAAGTTAAAGCCCTGAAATGATACAACAGCATTCCCTGTTGAAATAAAAGAACTTTCATTACCAATAGCACAACATTTCCCTTACCATTGCAAATTAATTCATCTTTTATCAGTTTGTACTGTAATTTTAGTACAGTTATAGTTAATAATATGTAGTGCAAAAAGAGATTTGCCATCAGGTAAAAAACTTTAAACCTTAAATGTCATGGTTTTATGAAAACTGATGGTTCACTATATCTCAAATAACCCAAGTCAATTTTTTAGATGCAGCGTTTTAGTTTTCAGTGTGAACTAGAACTTTGTTCTGGTCAGTAAAACACTTGACACTAGATGAGGTCTTATTATGCAAAACTTTTCCAAACTCAAAGCGATGGACATACATGTCTTTTTTTGGTTTGGTTGGTCACGTCGATTGACGCATATTCAAGCCTTGACATTAAGCTGTGTAGCGTGCACAGGCATGCCTTCACCATGATGTTTTTTTCCCCCGTACAGAGAGGGACAAAAGTTACTGGAATGCAAGATCCGAGTTCTACCTTTTTCCAGCAGTTATTTTGTAATCCCCAGTTTGTATGTCAAGTTCAGTAGCTTAGTATCTCAAGTTCAGGTCATTTGATACAGAACAGTTTAGTATATAAAGTTCAGACAATACTAAACTGTCAAGTAATAAACCACAAGGGAATGTATAAAATTAACAAAATTGGGAGTACTAAACTGTGTGTTGGGTCATTTGAAACAGACAGTTAAGTATCTCAAGTTTGGGTCATTTGAAAGAAACAGTTTAGTACTTTTAGTTTTGGTCATTTGATACAGACAGTTTAGCATCAGGTCAATTGATACAGACAGTTTCTTATCTAAATTTCAGGTAATTTGATACAGACAGTTTTGTACCTCAATTTCAGGTCATTTGATTCAGACAGTTTAGTACCTCAAGTTTGTGTAATTTGATACAGTCAGTATCATTTCATGGTTTGTTTTTGACGATAATATTGACCATTTTTGCAGGGGAATGAACCCCAATGACACAGGCGCCAACATTTGTGCTGTTGTTGCTATATGATTTGCTAATTACATTTACATGTTACTTACATCAGCTTGAAACCAATGTTATGTTTTCCTTTATGCTGCTTAATGAAATCACTTCATGAGAGAATGATTTACTGGAACTGACTATGTGGTTTATTCTACATGTCATTCATGCTTCAAAGATAGCCACTGCCATAAACATACAACACATGTGACTAACACTGAGGGCGCTATAACGATATAACAGTATCGTAACAACCAACAACAAAAAAGATTTATTTTTGTTAATCATCAGTTGATTTTGTTAACCCTGAGAAACATTTGAATGATAATTACTTTCATCCAAGTAATATTTCCCTTCTTTTCTGAACTGCTGGCGTAAGCCCACTTCGTCCAGCTGATAATCATGCAGGCAATCAATGTCGATAGGGTTTTTGTTATTCCGTGCCCACCAACTTTTTTGAGCTTCTTGAATAATTGTTTTTCTTTAAACATTTTGATGTCACAATGAAACTCTGCTTGACAAAAGAAAAACAACAAAGGATTTCACAATTATTTCCGGGATTTGATGCTTTGTGTTAGAAAATTGAGTAGGCACTCTCATATTTTGAAGAACCTTGCCAAAAATCTGCCAATTCTGGGTCTTAATCCAGAATCCTACATAGAACCTGCTTCCAACTCAGACGGTTGTGATGCAGTTAAGCACCTCAAAAACCATAGCGCACCTGATCTTTGAGCTGGCTTACTATTATCAATAACTATTCTGGGGTTCCTTCCCAATTAGTGGCGACATGGCATTATTCTCCATTCTGAGGGGGAAAAGGTGACAGGCTTCTCTGTACCACACAAACATGTAGAGGTATCACCTTTCTCTCTATAGTGTATTCACCCAACGCTTCATCGGGTGCAGCAACTGGAGCAAGCTGGATTCACCCCCAGAATTAAGCAATTCATGTTGGTCGACTTTATGGCAGCTGTTGATTCAGTCTGTCATAGGAGCCTTTGGAATATCCTCAATTGACTCTATTTCTGTGTCATATTTTCTCCCGCAACTACATTCCAGCCTTTTCATCGTACTGTTTTTCAGTTTGGAAAGGTTGACTGGGATGATTTCTGATGTTTTTTTGCTGATGTATCATGGTCTTCTATTCTAAGTCTTGGTACTGATTTGGTGGCAGACGAGATATTCCAATGGATTAACCTTGGTATGGAGATTCACATCCCCTCGCATGCCTAGCAGTACAGGAACTTCGGATAGTAAGCGTCTTTTTCATGAAGCTGGAAATCAATGTAATAGAGTTTTAGAGGATGCTAAGCAGCAATAATCAAACTCTCTGTTGGTTCCATTTCAATGCAGCGGCTTGGTTCAAGGGACTTTTGGCAGATTGCCAAAGGTGACCTAACCGCAACAAGCCCTCAAGTCCTCTTCTCTTTCATGGTCCCAAATTTCTTAGTTCTGCTCCAAATAAAGGCAAACCTGATTCTCTTATCATTCCAAAGAAGATTGCCTGAGTTATTCATTCCTTGGATGCCTCCCAGATGGAATCCATGCAATTGTTTCGAAAATGTGCTCCCCAAAACTTTCACCTGTTCTTCCAAAACTATTCAATATGTGTTTAGCAGTCTCTGTGATTCCTTTATCTCGGAACGTGCTATCCTTTGTCCTAATTGTCTTTAATAGAGTGCTGGTGAGCGTTCTGAATCTTCTAATTATCATCCTATTAGTCTGCTTCCCATAATAAGTAAGATCTTTGAATGCTTAGTTAACCAATCAGCTCTTTGGAAACCTGGAGGACAATGACCTTCTAACTGACTGCCAGCTTGGGTTTTGTCATTCATGCTCAACCGGTGATCTGCTTTCCCTAATTACTGATCATTTTAGTAGGGCCTCAGATTGCAGGGTTAAGGCTCGTATTGTAGCATATTTGGACATCTCCAAGGCCTTCCACAAAGTATGGCATACTGGCCTACTTGACAAGCTTCAGTCATAGGGTGTGTCAGGCAGAATGTATAATCTCTGCTTTCCTTTCCAACTGCAAGTTGAAGGTTGTCCTTGAGGGTCAATCTTCTCCTACCCGTTCTATCAATTCCGGTGTTCCGCAAGGCTCAGTACTTGGTCCTACTCTCTTTCTGGTTCACATTAACGATTTGCCTGATGAAGTTTTGTCTCAGCTTGCCATGTATGCTGATCTGATGATTCAACCATCTAAGGTTTCCCCTAATTCTTCCAACACTTCTAGCTGTGAGGTGGGTGTCTCACTAAATAATGATTGAAAGAGTGTGCAAAATTGGGGAAACGTTTGGCTACTAACCTTTAACCCAAAGAAAACTAAACTACTGTCTCTGTCTCGCTCTAGAGATGATACATTTCCATCCAATCATATGGGTCCATCGACTTTGCCACTAATGCCATCTGGGAGAAGTATATCTCAGGCACTGCAAAGAGAGCTTCCGTGTGAGTTGGTAGTCTTTATTGAGCTTGAAAGCTCTTACTTTCTACCTGTATAAGATAACAATATGTCCCCTAGTGGAGTACTGTTGTCACATTTGGAACGCAGCTTCTGCCTGTCATTTATCTTTATTAGATAGAGTGCAAAAGCGTATTGTTTATCTTGTTGGTGAAGGGTTGGGATCAAAGTTACAACCTCTTTCCCACCGTAGGTCTGTAGCCAGCGTCTGTCTTGTCTACAGATATTTTTTGTGTGTCTGACCTGGTTCCCCCTATCTGGGTCTTTGATTGTTAAACCAGGCTTTCTGCTTCTTTTCACCCATATACTCTTGTTTTGCTGAGATGTAGAAAAAAGAGCCAAATTCCAACCGCTTTATTCCAAGCAATTTAATTTAACCGCAATAATGGTTAAGTGCCTTGCTTAAGGACAAAAGTGTCACGACCGGGACTCGAACCCACACTCTGCTGATCAGAAACACAAGAGCTTGAGTCTGGTGCTCTTATCCGCTCGGCCACGACACGCCACTTATATATGCGTAGATGATCCGCCTGCTTTGAAAAAAATGAATGCCTCAGCACAAACAAAAGGAAAGTGAGTCAATTTATTAATGGGGGCAGGAAGAAAAGTATATTGTACATGTAGGCCTACTATGTACAACGCAGATATTTCAATAGCTGGTAAGAAAACAAGAATGGTGTGTTGACAAACGCAAGTGTGTTTTTTCTTGAGTTATTGTTTAGAAAAATTGTGTTTTAAAGTTTGGAGTTGATATTCTATTCCAAGTCTTTCCCGAGTTATTGCTCGGACAATATTTCTTTTGTTTATCCATAATGACCTTGACATTTGACTTAGGGGGTTCAAAAAACAACAGGCTTCTTGGGGACCGCAAGACCAATCCACACAACAAGTTTGGAGTTGATATGCCAAGTCACCAAGTTATCCCTCGGACAACTTTCTTTTACCTCAAGACCAATATCCAAACACCTAGTTTTTGGAGCTTCTGATCTTGAGTTATGGCTCGGACAATGATTGCACACAGATAGGATACACAAACACACAAGTGTGTAAAACCCGGCCAACACCTAAGACCTCCTTCTGTCCAACTTTTGTTTGTACCTGTTTGGCAACAGCTTTCATTGGTTTTGTACACATTTTCCAACTGGGGACCTTCACCCAAACGGAGACCCTACTATCCTCCTTTTTTTTATAGGTCCCTGGTTTGAATGTGTATCCACATACACACAAGTGTGTAAACACCTGCAATCCGGGACCTCCGGACTATTGTCCTTCTTTTTGGCAACTGGAAAGGCAAACACTAAATACCCCTTCAGCTTCACCGGGGCATAAAAACAAGATCACACAACCACTTAACACGTTGACTGCCAGTCATTATATTCGTAGTGCGTTCCCATTTCCCAAGTGCGGTGTGCATGCGCGCATATCAAATAGGTACTATACACACACAAAATTAACATGCACATTCTAAGGTCGATGTCCTCACAACTGCCAGGAAGTGTACATGTATGTGTTGCGTGCTCAGTGATGCCAGTGTATTTAAATAACAATACAAAGCCCTTTCATTCTCTACGAGTATACTCGGAGTGGCAGAATCCATCTAACCTGTTACTACGAATATACTCGTAGGCGGCAGTCAACGTGTTAAAGCTAAGAATAGGTGAATTATTGCAATTAAACTAGATAATTTAAGGAATTGCTCTCCGACATTGAATTTCAGTTGTTCTAAGTTTTTAAAAATTCATTGGAAAATTGAAGAAAACAAAATGACCACAGTTCAGTCCAAAGTTTCACAAACCTCGAATTTCACATTTGCTGCCATGGTACCCAGTGCCTATGCAGTCACAGTATACACTTCCATATGAGTTAACACAGCGACCATTTATGCATGGCATATCCAAGGCACAGCGATCAACACATCCTGGTAATGTCCCTTCTGCAAAAAAATATACAAAAACAGAAGATTTTCAAACATGAACATGTTATTAACACAAAGCTTTCAGCAAATCAAATTTTATTATGACCAAAGAAACCAAGCATAATAGTATAGTTTTGTATATCAACTTCATGTTTATACATGAAGCAAGGTTATTACTGTCCATAACAGAACTGTGGTTCTTTTTCTTCTGTGAATCTTTTAGAAATAATAAACTTTGAATTAATGTAATTTGACACCTGCAACAGGACAGAATCGTCAACATAAAGCAGAAAATCAACTCTCAGATCACTTACAGTATCTAAGAAATTGTGTGAATGTAGTGTTGAGCAAGCGTCACCCTAACAAAACCATGCTCATGTCACCCAAGATTGATCAGTGACCAAGATTCCATGACATAAGAGTGAGAGTCATAAAGCCGAATTTGTAAGCAGAGTTTTGGCTCCCGGCCACTCATTCAGGTGGGGCTGCTAATCCAACCGTTGGTTCAGGCGGTGGATTTCCACTTTGCATTTACGACTGTATTGTGAGGTTACTTTATTTTCAACCATTATGTAGCCATGGCATTATTCAATGTGTATTCGATATGTTGGCAAGCTGCCAGGTTCGTGACTTGTTGGCAAGCGTGCCATGGAGGGTCTGATCAGCCTGTTGCAAGTCGTTTTATACGTATTTTGGCAAGCGGCCCACTTGTCTTTGCAATACCTGAGTACTGTGTGTGAGCAAGCTGTTCACAACATCTACAGTATGTAATACTTGGGTAGTGGGGCAAGCGGGCCCTAATTGTTTGTTTATGTCATACTTGGGGGGAAATCTGCCCGTGTTTGTTTTTATTTACACTGTCAGTGTTGGGCAAGTTTGTTCAAATTTCTGGCAGCATGTTTTTGAACAGAGTTATGTCCAAGTTTGTTCTTGGAAATAAAAGCAGTTTATAGCTGTGACAAAAATGTCAATACGATGTTATTACAGTTTATTATTATGTGCGTATTGTCTGAGTATAATTCATTTTATCGCATTTGCGATCAAAATGCTTGATACTCTGGTATACACGTTATGTTGGGCGCCCTCATAGTTACAGGCTTCTCCAGGTGGGACGGCTTCCCGGGGACTGCTCTGTGGAATTTTCTACTCTTGCTACCATTGTAACTGTTTTTTTTACGGCAACTGATGCTTATCCTCTTAACTTCATCGCAGTTATTCTCAGGTTGTAGTTAATCCGCAACTAATATATTCCTGTTACAAGGTCTTTTGATGACTCGTGGTCAGTTCACCGAAGGGTCACATAATTTGCAGAAGTCAGGATACATGTAGGTTAAGTCTACTTGTTCATGGTTCCTGAGGGATGTTCCGGAGGGACAGGTCGAAGGTCAATTTAAATTCAAATAATGTCATGGGTCATGAAGTTTTCCATTGAAAGTGTGCAAAGGCTGCTGGCCTTATGATGTGGCAAGCACAGAAAAAGAAAGTGAACCAAGGCAGATAGGTATGCTGTTGTAGCTACATTGAAGTAGTGAGGCCTGTTCTGTTGTATTGAATTTTGGCGAGTTTTAACACCCAAGTCAGATTAAGAATTTTGATATAACATGTCAACTTTTTCCTTTGAGCAAACATCTAAAAGCTGAGAAGTGACACCAAAGTCTTTAGAGTTTGTACACATAATAATTTTCCTAACATAAACCTTGGTGCAATTTTTTAACAGCTAATTCACAAATAGTGTTTATAATGCCTAATATTGGTTAAGTTGTCAGAATTGCATACGATTTCACCAAGTGCAGTTTGTTTAATAGTATTCTGATAAATATGTCTCTGAAGGGACATAAGGCTGTAACAATCTCTCCAACGTCAAACATGGTCAAATTGCACAGACAAATTATGATACATGAGCGTAAATGCCAAGTTGCCTAAAACAAGCATTACATTAACACAAGGGCAACGGCGCACCAAGAATTACGTCTTAGGGGGGCTCAAAGAAATGTGTCGGGTGGGGTCAAGGGGCCGCAGGTCTTATGGCCCCTGGTAGGGGTCCATAGGGAAAAGCCCCTAAAAGCTCTGAGCTTTTGGTGTTAAGGGGGGTGAAAAATCAAGCCTAGCTGTTTGCCAAAAAAAGCACTAACTTCTGAACTGAGTGTTTCCTGTACATTGTCGGCAAGAGTTTTTTAAAGTAATAATACTGTTGGCATTGTTGAAGAGACCATTCCTGGGAGGTGCTACCTACTTTCCATCACTGGGTGACAAATTCCATGAATAAGTGGCCGGCAAACCAGATCCTACCGACATCCTTTGTTTTGCGAAAGTAATGTCACATAATAATCATGTTAAATCAGATTACTGTTTAAACAAAATTCAATTAACAGTTAACCTCGGCCAAATTTGGAAAGGGTAGGATTGCAGGCCTTTTTAATCCTGTACATAGCCAACTTAATTATCTGGTTTCATATTGCAAATTCATTAAAAACATTGTGGGTAAAAAAAAATACTATCCGGCATTTCTCAAATTCAAGTTTCGAACTACCTTTACACCCGTTTGACAATCCTTTGAAAAGGGGGAAAAACACTTGAATGCTGGATCGACGTGAAATATATTTTATCCCGTACAAATTGGCACAGTTGTTGCAAATGCTTAACAATTACAAGCGAGACATCATAAAAGAGTAATTTGGGCAGAAAGAAAACAAAATGCGAATGGCATTGAGAAGAGAAGATGAACAAAATTCCAACCAGCCGCCAGAAAAACAAAAATACACACGTACACTCTCTTTCCCCTCTTTTTTGTCTTCCCCCTTCTTTTTTTGGGGGGGACCCTCTTTGGGGGCTCAAGACCCCTAAGGCCTAATTGCATGCACTGTGCATAACTTACAAGTGACATTGGACAGAAGCAAATGTGGCATCACATGAAAAATGCAAAGTTTGGAAATCACTTGACAAGTCTATGGTCAACAATATTGAGCATGTTCGTACATATGTATACAAAGAATTCTCTACACATTGAGATGTATTAATGCTTCTGAACTGGTTTTTGAAATTTTTCAATTGAACAGTCATGTGATACTGGAAGAATGGTCAAATTGTGTCAAGTCTGCTGTATGAAATATAAAACTGGTAATGAACTGAACAAATTTTACAAAAATAAAAAAAACTAGACCTTAGGTGTTTGTGAACAAACACAAAGCTGTTCCGTTTTGTTTTAATTTGATTAAACGCTCTGTATTAAGCTAGCAAACATCACAAAGATTATGACTTTATGACATGTGGTTCAAGAGAAATGATTTTTAATAGTTGAACTTCCTGTTTGGAAGGCCAAAGTTCAATGTTTAATGCTCAAAGGGTCTATAACTGAAAAGGAATTGAAAATCAGTAGTGTAGTTTCTTGAGGTATGGTCCAACTTCCGGTTGACCCTGAAGTAAAGGTTAAGCCAGGGTCACGGTAACCGAAGTTCAATTTTTAATGCTCAAAGGCTCTATAACTGAAAAAGAAATTGCAAATCGGTTGTGCTGTTTTCTTGAGATATCATCCCACTTCCGGTTGACCCAGAAGTAAAGGTCATCAAGGGGTCACGGTAACCTCAGTTCAATTTTTAATGCTCAAAGTTTCTATAACTGAAAAGAAATTGAACATTGGCTGTGTACTTCTTGAAATATGGTCCCACTTCTGTTTGACCCGGAACTAAAGGTCAACATGGGGTCACGGTAATCCAAGTTCAATCTTTAGTGCTCAAAGGAGCTATAACTGAAAAGAAATTGCAAATCGGTTGTGTTGTTCTTGAGATATGGTCCCACTTCCGGGTGATCCAGAAGTGAAGTTCAACATGGGGTCACGGTAACTCAAGTTCAATCTTCAATGCTTAAATGGTTTATAACTGAAAATAATTTGAACATTGGCTGTGTACTTTTTGAAATATGGTCCCACTTCCGTTTGACCCGGAAGTAAAGGTCAACCTGGTCACGGTAACCGAAGTTCAATCTTTAACATGTTTAATGCTCAAAGGATCTATAACTGAAAAGAAATTAAAAATCGGCTGTGTAGTTCTTAAGATATGGTCCCACTTCCGGTTGACCCGGAACTAAAAGTCAACATGGGGTCACGGTAACTCAAGGCTAATCTCCAATGCCTAACATGCCTAAGGAGTCTATGACTGAAAAAAGTTTGAAAATCGGCTGTGTACTTCTTGAGATGGTGCTGCAAAGATTAACTAATTAAAGCTTTAAATTGCTGTAATTTGACACCTGATGACGTCACAGTAACAAAAATGTGTTTTATTTTCATACTAATCAATTTTATAAGGTACAAGATGGTATGTAACTTATCCCAATCTAATGCCTTTCTAAAAAACACACCTCATTGTACCTAGGAATTACACATATTGGTCACGCACAAATTCCAATGGGGGTATACTAACTAATTGGTCCACCTTCGGTTAGGAATAAACTGCAGAGCCATTTCAGGTACATTGCCGTGATTGCACATTACAGATTTTGAACCATGGGGTCAGATTTACCAATCTAATCGTTTAAATATCGTGAAAGTACATTGTATTTGATTATTTATAATGGCCTGGAATAACTCTTTAGTAAAAGCATTTGTGTTTTCAAAATGATTTGTGTATGATGGGTAATTAAAATTGAACTTATTTTGAACATTTGTGTTTTTTTACCAACCAAATACTAACACTTTTCAGGGCCATGGTTTTGTACACAGATACAAAACGCACAATAAATGTCATAGTGACGTCGTTTGGGATTTTAGGCAATCAAATAGTTAAACAATATCCCACAAGTATATAATTGAAAAAAGTTTGCTGATTGGACGTATACTTTTTGAGATATGGGGGTCTCAAGATTGGCTAATTAAATATTCATGTCATTATAACTAAGTAAATTAAATAACTAAAATAAGCTATTTACGTTTAACTATAATTTCATGACCTAAGCTTTAATATTATATAAGATTTGACTCTTTTATACTAAGCCAAGTATGATTTTTGGAGTTCACAAAATACGTGTATTAACCCTATGGCGTTTTAGTGGAAGGAAAGAATAATAAGAAAAACAAATAAAAATCCTGACGAAAACAATAGCTGTTCCGACCGCTATTTCAGAACAGCTAATTAAAAACTATTTTGGTTGACCTTTAATTTAGTATAATTTTATCCCAAGGAGAAGTAATGTGTTTGGTTGACTTAGTTAAGCCGCAATCGTTTTTTCCTGACGTGAAAATGCAGAGTTTTTAATGCCACCTTTTGCAAAAGAGAATGTATTATGTGATGATGGGCTGAAACCCCCTAAGAAAAATAACATGAATGAAAATAACAAATAACCATGATCAACAACAGTTGTGTGGGTCAGGGCTGCAAAAAATAAATAACTACCCACAGGTATGCAGCCCCACACATAAACAAGAGATGCTGACAACTACACAATACACAACAAAGTTCACGCTACAGGTAAAACTGTACTTCAGAATAACTTACCTTGCAAATTGCTATGTATTTCCTTCCATGGCTCCTCATCATTAGCAGAGAAAAACAAAATATCCTCAACACAACCTGTCAGGTGTCCGAAGTTCTTAGTTAGTCGTGCCTCAGAGCTTGGACTTAATCCTGCAAATTAAGTTGATACATGATAAATCGAATGTGCTAACAAAGTTGATTTGTTTTTCTCTGTTTTTTTTATTTGTTATAATTTACATTTATTTGTGAAACATGACTACTAAAGCTTTTGACATGTAAAAACACCACACTCTAGGCACGGTCATCTAAATAAATAAACACAATCTGCATAATAGCCCTCCTCAGTAGATTTTCAAGTTCTCTATCAAACAATAAATTCACACTCAAACCAGGGTAGTCCTCAACTGTTATGAAAGTACATTGTACATGTAGACATTTATTGGTGGTTACAGCTAGTGAACTTATTGTTATTGCAGCTGTAGCCCAAATCTGTTTCAAAGGCAATTTGGCAATGTTGGAAACATTTCTCCTTTTCCACCTCTGGATGGATTGGATTCATTTAAATTTTTCAAGACAATGAATGTCACAGAAACTTCAATATTTACAGATTTTTTGTTTACAATTGTATACCTATACATGTGTACTAACATTTTGGCTAAAAAGAGATATTTGGGATTAATGATGACTCAAACATGACCAAAAAGAACTACAAAAGTAGAATCCAAGGCAGAACTTGGTCAAATAAACCCCTCAAAAAAAGTTTTGAATTTTTTTCAATCACCTTTATTTCAGTACCTTGTTTATTTTATGCCGCATATTAATTAAAAGCTTATTTCATCCTCTTCTAACAAAACCACTTTGTAGTACTCAGCAACTTTGTTGTGAATGTGGGTGTACTCAAACAAAATGTGTCAATATTGCCATTGTTTGGCTCAATGGAACAACCAACTCTGTCAGTAACAAACAGTTCTCTATCAGGAAAAATTAATTAACAAAACATAATATTGTCAATTTTAAGCTCAAACAAACAGTCATGATTTCAGTAGCAGGTGGAAGAACCATGCATGGTTCATATTGATCTTTTGGGTGTTGACTTCTTGGGATGCCCACTTCACACTCTATCTTCGACATCACCAGTTTCACTGCACTTAATTGCCCTTCAGTTTAGAAGTGGTACTATGGATCACTCCAAATAATGCTGCAACCTGCTTCTGGGAAACACTAGCTTCAACCTCCCCTATAGCACAGACCTTCTCGAAATTGGATAGCAGTACCAAAGGCTCACTGTTTGTGAGACTGGAGTAGCAGTGTCTAGTGCTCCACCCTGTATGAATGTATGCAGATTTAACACATTCTGTTTCAGACCCCTTGCAGTCACAACAGAGATGTTGAGCACCCAAAAAAGTGATTGTTACAAATGTGGTCTCATTTGTGAAGAAGAAGGGATAAGCTTTACAACAATAATGTACTATGATTAAACTGACCTTTGACATAGAGTTTAAATTTTCTGTGGTTTTTTTCATTAATAAGAAATTTTAACTATACTTATCAAGTATCCTTTTATAGGATCACACAATGTGTACAACGACACTTAAAGGTTTTAACTGAAACATTTTACGGCGAAATGTCCTTTAAGCTCACCTGCAATGAATACCGATGAAACAGACTGTAGGCTCTGCAGCCAGTCACTGACTGCATCTCCTTGGTACACACTCAGCCCTACAGTCATTGCATCTACAGTGATTGACAAGTCTCCTTCCATTGGCTTCTTAGTGTAGTTAACTAAGTGCCATTGATCATCGTTCAGTTTATTATTGAGAGAAAACCTGGAAAAGCAGTTCAAAATGTGAAAACTAATTTATTCCTTTACAAATGTAGGTTTCAACTTTGTTTGATATAACTTTTTTTAAAGAAAACAACAGTCAAGCTCTAAACTGCTTCACCATCAAGATAGCAAGATACTGTCAGTCCTTGCACTATCTCCACAAATTAGTAGCAAGTTACAAAGGCAGGCAGATGGTTGTACAAACAAAATAATAACTGTAGCAAAACATGATGATCCATTTTTTAATACAGAATATGGAAGATTCATAATATGGAGAATATGAGTCATAGGCCTATATGACACCAAGAAACATGACAATGCCATGTCTTCAGAAGCCATGTCGAGAGTGGGGTGAGAGACCAGGGTCTTAATTAGAGAGGCAGAAACCATGCTCCAAATTTTTCTGACGTAACAGAGTCAAATTCACTCCACTTTGTGACATGGGATTCAGAGATCATAGCCTTTTCAATTTTTGCAGTTAGGCCTACACATGTGTATAATCTCATCCCTACTGTTTTTGTTTGATATGCCAGTAGCATGACAAAGTCTTGTATTTCTCTCCCACCATGTACAGTCTCCTGCTGTTTTACAATTGATCACAATTCAAGAGAAAATTGATCAGACTTCCTCTCTTTTCCCACACAATCCAATGTAACTGGGTCTGTCCACACTAATGGGTCCATATTGATAACTTTTGGACTGTGACTGGGAGGATACAAAAATGGCAACATTTTGCCCTTTATTTTGTTTTTTGTACATTTCACAGCTGATACTGATTATGCTTACCAAACAGTATACAAAATGTCTAAATAAGAAATGACATGGTTGTCTTTAAGACATTTTGTTTGTAACAAGGACAGACATTTTATATTGGGATTAACTGGAAAGTGATTTAACAAAAATAATGAATTAATTGATTTACTAAAAAGTTAATTAAATTAGACCCATTGCCCCTTTTGAATGGTTATCTGTCAAAACAAAGAGACCTTTTAGGTTTTTAAGAAAGTACAAATGTTAGTTTGTAACATGGACAGACATATTCTCATATCTGTCCACATACAAACCTAATATCTTCAAGATAATTCTCTGTAGTTTCTTGACTACCCACACAGTTGTCTTGGTTTTGCCTGGAAACATTCCTCACAGGGACCGCATTGTAAAGGGACAACATTTTTGTGAAACAGTTTATATTATTACCCCTTTCTCTCCATTAATGTATGAAATGTCTGTCCAACATGCCCATGTCACAAACATAATCATCTTGAAGATGATCCCTGTTATTACTAAAATACAGGGAAATTTGTCTTGCTCTTTGTTAAGAAAAATCCTTAAGTGATTTGGAATGGGCATGGGAAACAAGCTCAAGAAAACTCTTCTTTTTTATTTTTACTGGCCATTTTTATGAAACTGTCACACCAAATGGCCCCATTCGTGTGGACAGACTCAGTATCTTGGCCTTACCATTACCCAAGCTGATTTATATTCCCTTTTGTCGGAGTCCAAGTCCGAGTCCCTCATGTCTATGTAAAGTTAGTCACATTAGTTAAGTCATTGCATAACACGCATGTATCTGCTGCACGCCCAAAATGTTACTTTCCGACTCTAAACCTGGCATACATTGTACCTTTGTGTGATTTCTTTTTGTAGTCACCTATTTTATTGTTCAAAAGCTTTTCTATGAAAGAAACTTTAAATTCTGAGCAAACTAGCTAGTAGGCATAGGTTACAGTGGAATTACATCAAGCACCTAGGAAACAGGGTTGCAATACATGTAATTGTAACTGATGATCCTCCCGCTGACACTTGTATGGAACATTTCTGCAATTTCAGCCATTTCCATCCTCTTCTGGCAGACTAGTCACCACGAAATAATATTTTAAATTTTTGTTTACCTTTTCAATTTTTGTTTTACCTGTCCCTTTAGGGGCTCCGTATGACCTAGCTTCCTCAAATGTACGAATTGCCGTGGTTTGATAGTCAGTGAAAAAGTTTTCCCATATGCAATTTTGTATACAATCTTTGAAAATTTAAGTATTTTAATCTTGAAACACTTAAGAATAAAAATCCACTTGATGCCAATTTTTCCCATCCCTGGAAAACTGTTTTTTGTGGCTTTTTCCGAGCATGAAATAAAACACACAGACGACGTTACGATTTTTCAATTTTTCCCCCAAATGACAATCTTTGCTTTATTCGGAATCGTCCAATTACCGCTGTGTAATAGGATTCTGTATTTGGCAAGTTTCGCAAATGGACTTCCACAATGTCAACACATGCAAAGGTATCCGAAAGTCACCCAAACATTGACTGCGTACACACGCTGACGACGTCGTGAACTTCACGGATACAGCAGATTTCACCATCGAAAATCCCTTCAGTCCGCTGTTATTTGTCAAAATAAACTCTTCAAGGCCCAATTTGATTCTCGCAAAATTCTAACACCAGTCAACATTACTTCTCAAAAAAGCCATTTCCTTGAGGCATACTAACATCACCTACGTCTAGGTACCATACACATCATCTGTCGCTGAACGCCTCAATATAAATTATGCAAATTAGCCTCGTTTTGATCTGCCTGGTCAAGACATTGTTTCGATCCAGATTTATAGACTTGCCCAGTCCTTCTGAGTCAAACTCCAAACTCCAAACAGTCAATGTAGCGCCCTCTACCGGTGGCTAATGCAAAAAAACAGCGTCGCCATTCAAGATTACCTTAGTCCATATTTCTACCTCCATGATGGTCCATGCAGCCATCCCAAGTAATAAAGTAACAACAGAACAGGGCAATACCACCCCATACCAGATCATCCCAGTCAGGATAAAGCTTTTCTCCGACTCTTTTTTTCTCAAGAACTGTCATAATGTGGAACACACCCCCAGGCAACATCATTGCCTCACCTTCAGTTTAGGCATTTAGGGGGGTGGGCGCTGCACACACAAGCAGCGATGAGTTGTTTACTTGCACATTGTTAATCATTGTATACCGTACTTCACCCCTGCACCGCCTACTCCTAAATTTGAGGTTTGATCCGCTATCGTCTGCGGATCGAACCTCATAATTCGCGTTATATCCAGACTTATGGATCCTACCGAGTACCAGAGCAGAAGTGGAAGAAATATCAAGTAGAAGTATTGAACGCTTCATTGATAAAAAAAATTCCGTGTTGACAATACAAGTTCGCCCTGTGCACACATGGTTTATAAAGCATTTTATCGTTGATGGAACAAATGTGTTATTGTAAGTTTATGCCATCAATGCAAATTTAGTATACTTACAAAAAAAAAAGGCACTGGACACTATTGGTACTCAAAATAATTGTCAGCATAAAAACTTACTTGGTAACGAGCAATAAAGAGCCGTTTTCCAAGATAGTATAAAACATTGTGAGAAACGGCTCCCTCTGAAGTATAGTACGGTAGTTTTTGAGAAAGAAGTAATTTCTCAGTAAAATATTAGAATAAGCAATCAAGCATCTGAAAGCACACAACTTCGTGTGACGAGGGTGTTTTTTCTTCTATTATTATCTCGCAACTTCGACGACCAATTGAGTTCAAATTTTCACAGGTTTGTTATTTTGTGCATATGTTGAGATACACCAAGTGAGAAGACTGGTCTTTGACATTACCAAAGGTGTCCAGTGTCTTTAAGACGAAGCTCTCTGTCTGGAAAAAAGGTATTGTTGAAGTTATCTCATGATCTTTGAATTGATGTATTTATAACAGAATATCACAACAAGCACACATTGTCATGTAGAAATTGGTCCCAAAAGAAAACAATAAATGTGTGAAATACCTCAATTTGTAGTATTTTTCTTTACAAAGTATCTGACTGATCTACAACGTAAGCCTACTCATACTTACAACACTGGCACTATAGTCTCGCAGATACAGTACTGAAGTAGGCCTACATGTAGTCGACTATGGTTACAGTGACTGACAGTATGTTGGACTATAAAATAATCGAACACTTTTCGTACACCCTAGACATATAGTCTTGGTGCAAGACGTTCTTTACGTTGTTTTTAAGTAAAGTATGCAAACTACTGCACCACAGTACACTGTGTGTGTGAAGAGTCAATTGAGTGGAAGCGTTGATTGATCAATCTCATCCACAATGTCTATGAATGCCAGTTTCAGGTTAGGTCAGTGGCGGAATTCAAGATTTCCTAGAAGCGACGCAGCTATCGATCGATGGTGTGGTGTGCGCGGCGCGGATTAGTCTAGTCAATCTGTGGTTTGACCAGATACAAAATTGCAACAGAAATGATTTTTTGTTTGCAAGTCTTTTCGAACCCTCCAAAACAACATATTAAAAAAGTAGAAAAAGTAAGCAGGGGAAATAATGCATAATTTGCATAAATTAAAAATTGCCGTTTTCGCCTCTATTTTTCACTAAGGTTTGTTTGCATACGCCCTGATAGTAGTAGAGTTTACCTATTTTTCACATCAAATTTGCATGTAAATTGTCTCTTGAAACCCTTCAAAACAAAGTATTAAAGTACAAAAAAAGGATCAGTACAGGAAATATGCATAATTTGCATAAATTAAAAATTGCCGTTTTCGCCTCTATTTTTACTTATGTATGTGTGCACACGCCCTGATGAGTGATAGTTGTAGAATTGATATCATTGTCACATAAAATGAATAGGCAAATGTCTCTTGAAACCAGGAAACCCTCCCAAACAAAGTATACACAAAAATTAAAAGTATCAATTAAAAGGTGCCAATATATTTTAATTAAATTTGTTTAATTGAAGTTACGTGCGTATTGTGCACTAACAATCAGAGAAATGCAATATTGACTTCTCCTTTAAGTTATGTTTGACGCCTTGGACCGGGCACCACACTGGGTCAGTTTCGAAGGTGTTAGGGAGGTTCCAAAACTTTAAAAAATTATTATCTCTAGCCCGGTCATGGGGGTTCCAGTATTTTTTAATTAAGTTTATTTAATTAGAATTATGTGCAAATTACATTGCAATATAAATTTATGAAATATTTTACTGTCCCTTTAAACATGTTTGACGCCTTGAACCGGTCACCACTAGGTCAGAAGATGTTAAGGAGGTTCCAAAATTTACAAAATTATTATCTCTATAGCCTGGTTATGGGGTTTCCGGTAAATTTTAAGTAAGTTTGTTCAATTAATACTTTGTGCGTACTACAAAATGCACCATAAATTAATGAAATATTTGACTGCCCCTCACATATGTTTGACACCTTGGATCGACTGGGCACAACTAGGTCAGAAAATAATAATTTTGTAAAGTTGGGAACCTCCCTAACATCTTCTGACCTAGTGGTGCCCACTCCAAGGCGTCAAACATAACTTAAAGGGGCAGTCAATATTGCAATAATTTTTAGTGCATATATGCGCACGTAATCTTAATTAAACAAATTTAATTACATTATACTGGCACCCCCATGACCGGGCTAGGCATAATAATTTTGTAAAGTTTGGAACCCCCCTAACATCTTCTGACCCAGTGGTGCCCGGTCCAAGGCGTCAAACATCATTTAAAGGAGCAGTCAATATTGCATTTGTTGTTAGTGCATAATACGCACGTAACTTTAGTTAAACAAATTAAATTAATATGGGGGTTGAACAAAGAAAAATTGACTAGAGCGGGATTTGAACCAACGACCTCCGGATTAACGTACCGGCGCTCTACCAACTGAGCTATCTAGCCCTATATTGGCGGTCTCCCTATTTTGTCAATATCTTTGTTCGGGGGTGCCAGTCAGAAGCCTTCTGACTGGCACCCCCGAACAAAGATATTGACAAAATAGGGAGACCGCCAATATAGGGCTAGATAGCTCAGTTGGTAGAGCGCCGGTACGTTAATCCGGAGGTCGTTGGTTCAAATCCCGCTCTAGTCAATTTTTCTTTGTTCAACCCCCATACTATTTGAAATTTACCCAGTCAGTTTCCCTTGTGGTTTATTACTTGACATTTAAATTGAAAAAGTCGCATCCCCTCAAGGTGATCCCGTGGCTGCTGCTTCCCAGGTTGTATCGTAAACTTGGGTGTGATCCCTGGCTACACGGCAGTTAACGGTTGTTTGGCTTCTGACTGGCACCCCCGAACAAAGATATTGACAAAATAGGGAGACCGCCAATATAGGGCTAGATAGCTCAGTTGGTAGAGCGCCGGTACGTTAATCCGGAGGTCGTTGGTTCAAATCCCGCTCTAGTCAATTTTTCTTTGTTCAACCCCCATACTATTTGAAATTTACCCAGTCAGTTTCCCTTGTGGTTTATTACTTGACAAATTAAATTAAGATATATTGGCACCTTTGATACTTTGAATATTTTTTATACTTCGTTTGGGAGGGTTTCCTGGTTTAAAGAGACATTTGCATGAAAATCTGATAGGACATTGATATCAATTCTACAACTATCAGGGCGTGTGCAAACATACATTAGTGAAAATAGAGGCGAAAACAGCAATTTTTAATTTATGCAAATTATGCATATTTTCCGTAATTCCTTTTTTCTACTTTTTTGATACCTTGTTTTGGAGGGTTTCAAGAGACATTTGCATGCAAATTTGAGGTGAAAATTGCATCAATTTTGCTACTATCAGGGCGTATGTATACATGCATTTGTGTAAACAGAGGCGAAAGGAAATTTTTTATTTATGCAAATTATGCATATTTCCCCTGCTTACTTTTTTCTACTTTTTAATATGTTGTTTTGAAGAATTTTAAGAGACTGTTGCAAAAAAAAAATTCTGTTGCAACTTTGTCTAGGTCAAGCCATTTTTTGCTTAGATTGACTAGACTAGATGTGGAATAACGACAGTCGAGTGATAAACATCCCAGGTAACACACTGACGTCGGCCCCACCATGAAAATAACCGTTGGATTATGGACGTCTGGCCGACGTAGGTTGGTCTTTGAGCAGCCGTCAATGTGTTATGGTCGGGCCAGGGTTCTAAGTTAATCCCGAGGCCGACGTTAGGCTCCGAACGTCTTGCCGACGGAGGCTGGGCAGATGGTATCCGTCAAAGCCTAAAAGTGACGGACAACTTACGTCGGTAATTTAATTCCTGCCGACGCCATTTTTATTGATTTCCTACATGAACTACATAAACACGGGTGCGTATTTTACAGTTCAGTACATTAGGTTGTAGGTAGGCTCCGTTGTACGTGTATGTGTATGTGTATTTTGTAGTTGATTTAATCACATGCATAATGATATGTAAATTAACAATAGATTAAAGTAGTCATTAATGTATTATGTTGCTGTCGGTACGCGGTCGGGTAGAAGTCCACACGACGGCCCTTGCCAACGTCCGACCCGACGATGGCGGCCTTTGCAATTGCCCCGCCTACCGACATCAATCCAACGTGAACTGCCGATCAAAACCCGACGTTGGGCCGACGTCAGTGTGTTACCTGGGATAGCTCTATCTGTTTGTATAGCGCCGGCACGTTAATCCGGAGATCGCTTCGGGTTCAAATCCTGCAATGGTAAATTCTTCTTTGTTCAACCCCATTTTTAATACAAATTTTCTCATCTTATGTAGACATGGCGTGGATAATTTAAGATAACTTAATGACAAAGTACTGTCTACAAAAACATCTACATATATATGTGCATAAATTAGTTTGTTAAGTCAAATTGATGCTTAACATGGCAAACATGTAAGTGGCATTGTTTGAACACGGGGATAGTTTATTGTTATATTGTATAAGTTATTTTAGTGATCGATACGGCCGGTGCGCTGCCCATGTAGAGAGGGTGTGGATAATAACCACTGCACGCGCGCACGGGACGTCCCGCTTGTTAAAAACTTTCCAACGCTTGTTGTAGGGCGCTTTTCGGGCGCTAATTAAGTATACGCGCGTGTCAAAATGCACGTATTTTTACGCAATAGACCTTATGCATATGACGTCATTTGAGTAGGGCGCCCTCGGCTAGATAGAGGTCATACATGTGCGGTCTATACACTTTGAATGAATTATGTTTTTACATGGCCGCAAAAACCATGGATCTCCATTTTAATCTCAGCCTCGCTACGTATCGATTCCTCTCGTCACTAACCCCTGGTAGGAATGTACTGAAAAAACAACGCTGATTGGCTCCTAATGTGACTACTTTGTGTTCACCTTGTTAAACCATTCTGAGCACTAATTTGTATGGCACTTGTATAGACGCTTAGTACCCGCGTATGAAAATGCAAGTATTTGGACGAGATTCCATTTAAAGGGACACACCGGCTTACTGTTTACCTAATTTAGTGATGTTGAATCACAGACAATAATTTTTCGATGGTTGTTGTAAAAAGAAATCATCAAAATGTCACGTAATTAACGAAAAATGTGAAAAAACCAAAACGCGGTCAAAGGTCAGCTTATATGCTTTTCCAGCCGTTGCAACTGTCAAGTTTACGTGACGTTGTTTTAAGTAGACTAGTGATCTGTTTATTTATCAATTATAACAATGGCGAGGCATAAAGATCCAGTCTTCATATCCATCAAGCACAAATTCACGTGTAATTAAAAAAACCGACATTTATAACACAGTCAGATCCACACCGTGCAGCTGTTCGTCGTCGTAAAACCCTCGTAAAACAAAACGTAATCAATGGTCTGGCTCCCCACCCCTCCACAGGCTCCGAGTTCATGCGTCCGTGGTTTGTCTCTCTGGCCCGGCGAGACACTGCACCGGCTGTGCGGGACATGCCCCCAAGGTTTACTCGCTAGCTCCCCACGCTGATGCGCCGTAAAACACGCTTCCGTGCACGGACTCTCTGAATGCGAATCTTACGTTCGATTTTTCATCATTATTTACAACTTATATATTCGGTTTGCGGTAACACCGTGTGTAAAAAATATCTACTTGCTGTGTAGATTTGTTCTTTAGAGAACTTGTCTTGCTATTTATTCTACTACCGCGGAGTAGGTTTTTTCGGAATTCGGGAGACTTCTCAGTTCTGAAAAGAACTGTCCTGCTTATTAACTACTACCTGGGCGGGAGGTAGGAAATCGGCCTGGACTTTAGCTTGTGGATCGGGGGGGCTTCTCGTAATTAACTGCACTGCCGCGGAGTGAGTTCTTTTTGGTCTCACTCACTCAGCAAGTAGATATTTTTTACACATGGTGTTACCGCAAACCGAATATATACTGATACCTCACCATGCAATGCCTCAAAACCCACATATTTACAACTTGCATCCATAAACTGAATACATAGTCTTTTTCGCCAAATACTCATGAATAATTGTTTTTAAAAAAATACTTGAATTTGGTTCAGTAATTTACTTTTATACGGCTGTGAGTAAAACTAATTCTGAAGATCACGTGACTTTTCGGAACCATATTTTGGTTCCGAAAAGTCACGTGACCTTCGTTTTTTGAAAAATGCTAAAAAACGGCAAAATTTGATGGTTTCTTTTAGAATCATGTTTTAGTCTATTTTGTAGCCCAAATAGCCCAACGAAGCCGGTGTGTACCTTTAAGACGAATCATGTTTTTACATGGTCACCCAATTACTGCACAGAGTTAGACATTATCACAAGATGAAAGCAGAACGAGAGGGGACCAGTTGCTCCTTTGACTTGATTGATGCCTTATTTGCGGGTTACCATACTTAACTTGGGTGCTCTTAGCCTAATACCAAGGCGTTGGCGTTTTGTTTCATTTATTTATTTGTTCGTTATTTTCCATGCCGCGGCGCGCGCTACACCCGCCTGTGCTAGCTGCGTGCGTGGTTTGAGCTGTATACAATTAGTACCTGCACTCTCTAAACCAATGCCTTGATTACGTATTAGCTACTGACATAGGTACGAAAATTATCAGATAAATGCCACCTGAATATGGTGTAGACTTTTGATAACAATTACAAATTATAATCACTTACGTCTCAACGTTTTCATTCAGCAGGTGGCTTGCAAGCAGTTGTCCTTGTTTTAGTTCAAGCCAAAATAGGTAGGATGGCTCATTTTGCGTTTTGTTGGCAAAGTAGTGGAGGAACAGCAATGCATCGGCATCTAAAGTCTTGAATTTGAAGGAAATTCCTTGTGGTGAAGAGGGCAACCAATCGGGGGAAAATTGCACAAACGAAGAATCTCTGCTTGTAAAAGTAAGTGACTGGGTTATACTGAAGAGAATTAACAGAAAAGCACAAAAAACCTCAATTCTGACGAATTCCATGTTAGGCTCGCTGGAGTGATACAACAAAAGAGGGGAAGACAGCAAGGTTAATGCCTATAAGCCAGTAGTAGGTCACTCATGACGGTGTATCACATGATGTATAAAGCCAGGGACTGACAGGAAGACGCGATTAATCATATATGATCAATTTGTCGGTCTTACATTTGCGCGTCCTGCTTATTCATCATCATTTTGTGTTAGGGGGACTTCCTATTTATTATTATATATTGCATGTAAGAAACATATATCTTCTCTAAAGGTCTTCCATAAATACATATTTATCCAAGAGACAATGGTACCAACAATGTTTTGGCTGATTTGATTTCATGATGTTTTGTTACTACAGCTTTTATAGTGGAGTCGATAAATAATTAAAAAAAATCTTCGTTTAACAAATTGAACAATTGTTTTTGTCAGTTATTGTTTCAAATTAACTTATGTAAAAAGGATTGTCTGTCCGGCTGTGACTTCCCAAAAAGGACAAGCCAGTACAAACGATTCGTGTATACAGTAATATACTCAAGGTTCACATAATCAACCTGTTCAAGTGATTTCGGGAAGTTTTTCTTCTTCTTTTTATTGTGCACTTATTATTCCAAGTGGCAAAGGCATAACTTTAGACAGCAAAAGGACCAAAGTTTTGCAAAGGGACAAAGATGCTAGTTCAGTGGTACGGTATTCGAGAGATTGCAGGTTTGAGTCCGGTGTTAATCAATATTTTTTGCCTGTTTATAAACTGGACAGTGGAGACACGTTTTCTTATACCGGACTGCTTTGAGATTGCTCTGCCAACTCACCTGAAATTCAGAAAATTTTGGCAGGCTCCGTCTCAGATTTCGCTATTTTTTTAATACAATTGCCTATGGATGCCTTGAACACACACAAAATTTTAGAGTCCTACTCCTTGGCATTTCTGAGATATGACGCCCCCCCCATGAAGCCCCGCCCCTTCAAATTTATATTTTGTGTTTTAAATTAAAAAATAATGATTCACGCAAATATCCCTCGAAGTTGTGTGGTTTTCCTTTTACTTCGTAAACTAACACGGTCCACCATTTTGTAGAACAAAATTTTTGACTCAACAAACTGAGTTAGTTCACGAAGTAAAAGAGAAACCACACAATTACGAGGGATTTGTATAAATCATCATATTCTAAGTTTAGAAACATCTTTACAACCATACTCATTTCATATCAAAGCGCCCAACCCGAATGTAATGGTGTCTCTTTAATACTTGTGTCTATCCCGTTTATTTGATGATACATTTTTGTTTTACAATTTTTTTTACTTATTTTACAGGAAGTGACTTTTTGAACTACAAGGGAACATTTTTCATTCCGGCAGTTGTAGATGCAAAATACAAGTTCTTGAAAGCGTGTTTGGAAAATCAGCATTCCATGTCCAAGAGCACATAAACACCGTAGTTCATCAAACAGCCATGTACAGCGATTGTCGCATTATATCAAGGCACGCGCGCGCGTGCTGACTCTCCATTGATTTTGGAGGTACGAAATACAGGTAGTAGCTTATTTGGCTTAAAATACCGGGTATATCACTGAAATGTATTATCCTCTTGGAGAAAGTTGATAAGAAATGTGTAGATAGTTTTCTCAAAACGGAAAAAAGATCGTTGTAATAATGGAGTTGTGTGAGATCATGAAGGGGAAAGTTCTGAATGCTGTGTGTGTGTGTTATTCGTATAAGCGAGTCTCTACGGAAGATGCGACGTAATATTTGTACTGTGTTTTTGAGGACAAAGCTCTCCCATTGAAGCCGAATCTGATGCAACCGTTCCTAGTTATTCAATTTACGAGTTGTTGTTGTTGCTGTTGCTGTTGCTGTTGCAGTTGCGGTTGCTGTTGCTGTTGCTGTTGCTGTTGCTGTTGCTGTTGCTGTTGCTGTTGTTTTGTAGCTGCTGTTGTTGTTGTTGTTGTTAATGTTGTTGTTGTTGCTGTTGCTGCTGCATGTTGCTGTTGTTTGTTGCTGTTGTTGTTGTTGCTGTTGAGGTCGTTGTGGTTGTTGTTGTTGTTGTTAATGTTGTTGCTGTTGCTGTTGTTGTTGCTGTTGCTGTTGCTGCTGCTGCTGCGGTTGCGGTTGCGGTTGCTGTTGCTGTTGCTGTTGTTTCACAACAGTCTTCAGAACGACCTGTTTTCTTATACAAAATCAGTCTCAGCGCATTTTGATCACTGGATAACTCGTAAAGTACTTTTTAAATTGTTTTGTCTCCAATCAAGCTGAGATTCAAATAGTGGCTTCAGAACACCCTGTTTTCTCATACAAAAACAGTCTCAGCGCATTCTGAGCCATCAATCATTCCCAGAACACTTTTTATTTTTTTTTGTCTCCAAACAAGCTGAGATTCGACATATGGGTTCAGAAAACCCTGTTTTCTCATACAAAATCAGTCTCAGCGCATTCTGATCACTGGATAAGTCGTAGAGTACTTTTAAAATTTGTTTGTCTCCAATCAAGCTGAGATTCAACATATGGATTCTGAAAACCCTGTTTTCTCATACAAAATCAGTCTAGGCGCATTCTGAGCCCTCCATCATTCCCAGAACACTTTTTAATTTTTTTTGTCTCCAAACAAGCTGAGATTCAACATATGGGTTCTGAAAACCCTGTTTTCTCATACAAAATCAGTCTCAGCGCATTCTGAGCCCTCAATCATTTCCCAGAACACTTTTTAATTTTTTTTGTCTCCAATCAAGCTGAGATTCAACATATGGATTCTGAAAACCCTGTTTTCTCTTACAAAATCAGTCTCAGCGCATTCTGATGATTAGATGAGTTTCAAAGCACGTTTTTAATTTGTTTGTCTCCAATCAAGCTGAGATTCAAATAGTGGCTTCAGAATACCCTGTTTTCTCATACAAAATCAATTTTAGCGCATTCTGATCACTGGATAACTAGTAATGTACTTTTTAAATTTGTTTGTCTCCAATCAAGCTGAGATTCAACAACAGGCTTCAGAATACCCTGTTTTCTCATACAAAATCAATTTTAGCGCATTCTGATCACTGGATAACTAGTAGACTACTTATTAATTTTTTTTGTCTCCAATCAAGCTGAGATTCAACATATGGGTTCTAAAGACGCTGTTTTCTCATACAAAATCAGTCTTAGCGCATATTGAGCCCTCAATCATTCCCAGAACACTTTTTAATTTTTTTTGTCTCCAAACAAGCTGAGATTCAACATATGGGTTCTAAAGACTCTGTTTTCTCATACAAAATCAGTCTCAGCGCAATCTGAGCCCTCAATCCATTCCCAGAACACTTTTTAATTTTTTTTGTCTCCAAACAAGCTGAGATTCAACATATGGGTTCAGAAAACCCTGTTTTCTCATACAAAATCAGTCTCAGCGCATTCTGATCACTGGATAAGTCGTAGAGTACTTTTAAAATTTGTTTGTCTCCAATCAAGCTGAGATTCAACATATGGGTTCTAAAGACTCTGTTTTCTCATACAAAATCAGTCTCAGCGCAATCTGAGCCCTCAATCATTCCCAGAACACTTTTTAATTTTTTTTGTCTCCAAACAAGCTGAGATTCAACATATGGGTTCTAAAGACCCTGTTTTCTCATACAAAATCAGTCTCAGCGCAATCTGAGCCCTCAATCATTCCCAGAACACTTTTTAATTTTTTTTGTCTCCAAACAAGCTGAGATTCAACATATGGGTTCTAAAGACCCTGTTTTCTCATACAAAATCAGTCTCAGCGCATTCTGAGCCCTCAATCCATTCCCAGAACACTTTTTAATTTTTTTTAAACAAGCTGAGATTCAACATATGGGTTCTAAAGACCTGTTTTCTCATACAAAATCAGTCTCAGCGCATTTGAGCCCTCAATCATCCCAGAACACTTTTTAATTTTTTTGTCTCCAACAAGCTGAGATTCAACATATGGTTCTAAAACCTGTTTTCTCATACAAAATCAGTCTCAGCGCATTTGAGCTCAATATTCCAGACACTTTTTAATTTTTTTGTCTCCAACAAGCTGAGATTCAAATATGGTTCAAAACCTGTTTTCTCATACAAAATCAGTCTCAGCGCATTCTGAGCCTGATAATCCAGAACACTTTTTAATTTGTTTGTCTCCAATCAAGCTGAGATTCAAATATGGTTCAGAAACCCTGTTTTCTCATACAAAATCAGTCTCAGCGCATTCTGATCATTAATATTAGAGACTTTTTAATTTGTTTGTCTCCAATCAAGCTGAGATTCAAATATGGTTCAGAAACCCTGTTTTCTCATACAAAATCAGTCTCAGCGCATTCTGATCATGATATTCAGAGACTTTTTAATTTGTTTGTCTCCAATCAAGCTGAGATTCAAATATGGCTTCAGAAACCCTGTTTTCTCATACAAATCAGTCTCAGCGCATTTGATCATGGATATGTCAGAGACTTTTTAATTTGTTTGTCTCCAATCAAGCTGAGATTCAAATATGGCTTCAGAACACCCTGTTTTCTCATACAAAATCAGTCTCAGCGCATTCTGATGATGGATATTAGAGACTTTTTAATTTGTTTGTCTCCAATCAAGCTGAGATTCAAATAGTGGCTTCAGAAACCCTGTTTTCTCATACAAAATCATCTCAGCGCATTCTGATCACTGGATAACTCGTAAGTACTTTTTAATTTGTTTGTCTCCAATCAAGCTGAGATTCAACAACAGGCTTCAGAAACCCTGTTTTTCTCATACAAAATCAATTTAGCGCATTCTGATCACTGGATAACTAGTAATGTACTTTTTAATTTGTTTGTCTCCAATCAAGCTGAGATTCAACAACAGGCTTCAGAAACCCTGTTTTCTCATACAAAATCAATTTTAGCGCATTCTGATCACTGGATAACTAGTAAGTACTTTTTAAATTTGTTTGTCTCCAATCAAGCTGAGATTCAACAAAGGTTCAGAAACCCTGTTTTCTCATACAAAATCATTTAGCGCATTCTGATCACTGGATAACTAGTAAGTACTTTTTAAATTTGTTTGTCTCCAATCAAGCTGAGATTCAACATATGGGTTTAAAGACCTGTTTTCTCATACAAAATCAGTCTAGCGCATATGAGCCCTCAATCATTCCCAGAACACTTTTTAATTTTTTTTGTCTCCAAACAAGCTGAGATTCAACATATGGGTTCTAAAGACGCTGTTTTCTCATACAAAATCAGTCTCAGCGCATATTGAGCCCTCAATCATTCCCAGAACACTTTTTAATTTTTTTTGTCTCCAAACAAGCTGAGATTCAACATATGGGTTCTAAAGACGCTGTTTTCTCATACAAAATCAGTCTAGCGCATATTGAGCCTCAATCATTCCCAGAACACTTTTTAATTTTTTTTGTCTCCAAACAAGCTGAGATTCAAAATATGGGTTCTAAACACCCTGTTTTCTCATACAAAATCAGTCTCAGCGCATTCTGAGCTCTCAATAATTCCCAGAACACTGTTTAATTGGTTTGTCTCCAATCAAGCTGAGATTCAAAATATGGGTTCAGAAAACCTGTTTTCTCATACAAAATCAGTCTCAGCGCATTCTGATCACTGGATACTCGTAAAGTACTTTTTTAATTTGGTTGTCTCCAATCAAGCTTTGATTCAAATAGTGGCTTCAGAACACCCTGTTTTCTCCTACAAAATCAGTCTCAGCGCATTCTGATGATTAGATGAGTTTCAGAGCACGTTTTTAATTTGTTTGTCTCCAATCAAGCTGAGATTCAAATAGTGGCTTCAGATTACCCTGTTTATTCATACAAAGTCAGTCTCAGCGCATTCTGATCACTGGATAACTCGTAAAGTACTTTTTAAATTTGGTTGTCTCCAATCAAGCTGAGATTCAAATAGTGGCTTCAGAACACCTGTTTTCTCATACAAAATCAGTCTCAGCGCATTCTGATGATTAGATGAGTTTCAGAGCACGTTTTTAATTTGTTTGTCTCCAATCAAGCTGAGATTCAAATAGTGGCTTCAGAACACCCTGTTTTCTCATACAAAATCAGTCTCAGCGCATTCTGATGATTGATGAGTTTCAGAGCACGTTTTTAATTTGTTTGTCTCAATCAAGCTGAGATTCAAA